>JARHVA010003876.1:797500-1397500 GCA_037957365.1 Torreya grandis | reverse complement strand
GTTTTATTCCATGTTGAATTATTTTGGTTTAGTCCAAAATTTGTAGAAATTTAGAGTAATCAAGCTTGTTAGCAGATATAAACACTAAAAGAATGAAGAGAAATGGAAGGCATACGACACACACAAACACGTGTGCGTCCGTCTTTTGTTAAGCATAAAATAAGTTACATCAAATGGGAAAGTTGACAACCAACCATTAGTTAATGTTTAATTAATAACTTTAATACCCTCCCTTAATGACTAAACCAGATACTACTCCAAGTTTGTCCTAAATTTTTGCAAATAGAGTGAGACCAAAGAGTTTAGTCATTACATTTCCAAGTTGCTCTTTAAAATATCAACTTGAAATTTGTTGTCCTCTAACATTTTGTTGTTGTCCAATGTAGGAGCTTCGGTGTAGACAAAATCTGAAAAAGATAGCCAACATCAAAACAAAGATCTAGTCGTGTGGACATAAGATATATCAAGTTGTCCAATTCTCTATAAAGTGATTCATTGACCGGTGATGAATCATTGTTTGCTAATGACTTCAACCCAACCTCCATAGTTGTGAATCCAGAATCTTGGAGATGTTGATAAAAAAAAATGTACCAGGCTCATAGAGCCTACTTAAGTCCACACAAGGACTTAATCAACCTGCAAACCAGATGATTGCTACCAGATATCCGAAAACTTTCAGCTTACACCATGCAGACCTCCTTGTCCAAATCTTCGTTCAGGATACCAAATTGAGCTACTATGGTGAGAAGCAACCGAAGTGTGACCATTGTTGCAAGAGCAATAACCAACTTCGCAATAGGAGAAAAAATCATCTCCTCATCTATTCCTTCCTATTGGAAAAAGCCTTTCGTAACAAAATGAGCCTTGTACTTGTCCAAAGTACCATCAACTCTGATTTTGACTTTGTCCATCCATTTGCATCCAATGGGTTGTCTAACTGGTGATTCGGTACCATAAAAAGATCGGAAGCAAGAGCAAAATGACCATGCTCTACTAAATTAACAACCTTGTTTCTGGTCCTCTGAGCCAGTGCCTTTGAATTACACATTTCATCCTCCTACACAACTACCCATGCATTTGATTGAGAAATTGCATCCTACCGCATATTCTTTATAGTGGATATTCCTTCCACAATTAGTGCATGTAAGTTGACTAGAGCAAAGTCAACAAACCTATGGGTAATTTCATAATCCAACACATCATGTAAGGTCGGTGGAGTCATCCTCCACAAATGCATTTAAGTTGACTATGGCAGGTTCAACAAGCCTATGCAACCACCTTGCCCAATACCTAGGGCAATTATTCTATCTTATTTCATGTCAGATAGTATACTACTTCCCAGAGAAATTTACAGCAATGTTGGGATTTTCCATTAATTGACTAATAGACGAGATTTTTAATTATGCTAGGAACATACCTAATGTTCCTTACTATGATTTTTTCAGCATTATTTAATACTATGCAAATGTCTCCTATCCCCTCTATAGCGAGTGACTCCCCATCAACGAATAATACTAAATCGGAAATATTTGTATTTGTAGTAAAAGTGGCATACCAATCATTTCAACATATAAAATATTTGGATGCATTGGAATCAATAAACCATCAACTGGTAGCACTATCATTCGTTTATGATGCCACGAGGGCATACTCTTCCTCAAAATCCCATTCTTCAACTATTATCACATTTGCCACCTAACTGCGTTGTTGGTAAAGTGCATACATCACTTTCGGAAATCATTTTTGACATGTTCAACCTTATGATAGTAAAATAACTTCACCTGGTACTTGAAAAATGAATCAACAGGGATACATTTCCACTTTCCTTTTGACTTAACAATAAATGCACTCTCTATTTGTCCAACATTGTAATCATTTTCCTATATCTTTCTACAATCCTTCTATGTCAAATAGAAACTAACATAATCAAATGCCAAGGTCTTCATTTCTGCCATCAAGTGTAAAGCCTCCACAAAAGATTCATATGAGGGTGTCAAGTTGATCAGAACAGAGCAACCAGGTCTTCATCATCCACCTTTTTACTAATCATTGTGAGCTGGTCTTGGAGATATTTCATCCAAATAAGATGTTCTAACAAGGGCCCTTTCTCAATCATCTTTGCGGAAAATAGTTGATCTTTCCGATACAAGGTCCAACTTTTCTATGAAGTTTGATACTTATTTTTCAAACTAGTCCAAATCACACTTGCCTCAATGGCATTATGGACCTCACAGATCATATCATTTGACACAGACAACTTCAACAATAACAAGGCCTTCTTATGACACTCGTCATAATCAAAAAAATATGTAGCAAGTCTCGGTTTAGTGCCGAGAATGATTTCATCACAAACACAATATTTCGCAATTGTTAAAATCTTATGACTATGAGCATTTTAGTTATGACCAATCAATTTATGCGCTTCCGGTAGAGCTAAATCCTAGATATTGGCCATTATACACACAATATTTTGACCTCTAACCCAGAAATCAATGCAGCAGGAAAAAGCAAACTCTATAATTTGAATTTGCTTATAATATGAATGTCAAAATACTTAGAATCTGACTGCACTTTGAATAAATAGTTGAACTGAAGTTCTGATCTCCCTTCAAAGCATTTGACTACAAAATATACCAGTGTTGAGCACAAACTAATACTGAGAGGGGAGGGGTGAATCAGTATTATATATTCTTTTGTTTTCTAACACTTAATCGCTTATTCCAATTAAGATATTCAAACCAATCAAATCACAACACAAGATAACACAATGCAAAGTGACCCCAAATATACGTGGAAACCCTTTCAAGAGAAAACCATGGAGAAATATTCTATCACTATGAATATTCGTAGGCACCAACCTACTGGAGCACCAACCCCAAATACAATTTCATAGGCACCAACCCCTTTCACCGAGCACCAACTCAGCAAGAGACACCAATCTCTTCAATACAAAGGCACCAACCTTCTTACAAGAATCACTCTTCTATCTCTGATTTCTTGCTAACACAACTGATGATAGAACACTGCTTTATCTCATTTAGATCCGATCTACACTTGAGTATTTTCGCTGCTATGCTCCGGCTTATACTTGTAGATTTTCTTTCAATATTCTAACAATTTATGCTTTTAAATATTTTTGTTCTTTATTAACTTACACTTTCGGATCTACACTTTTGCCACTTGCTATGCACCTTTTTATAGCCCACGGAAAGCCATAAGTTAAGGTCATGACTCTTCAAAAGAAAGAGGTCCATTTGAACGGCCACAATTCCTCCCAGAAGTGGGACGACTTCCTATAAATCAGTGCCATTGTCTTTTAGCAAGTCAGCCAAGGTTGACCATTTCAGCCTTAAAGACTGCCTTGAAAACTTCACCATAATTACCTCTTTAAGCCTGTTTAAACATAGTTAATGTCTTCGATTCCACGCAAGGATATGACTGTTACTTGCATGTTTAATTGCCTCAAATTAAATATTCTTCATTTAATTTAATTATTTTATCGAAATACTTTTCCATCAATCAAATTCACGATTACCCTTTGACATCAATGACAATATTTCCAACAATCTCCCCCTTTGTCATTGATGGCAACCACACACTGAATCTGCTCCCCCTTGTATTGTTTCTTCTGTCTGAGATCTTTTTTGTAGCTCCCCCTTTCTACGACTCCCTCTTTCCGCACTTCTCCCCCTTTGACATCAATGGCAAAGGGACTACCTAGGAGCTAGATAATGCAATGCTTAGCTCCCCCTTAATCAATACTTCCCTTCAGTGGCAAGAAGCAAAAGAGATTACTCCCAACTTCTCACGTAGGTATTCAAATGTGTCCTTTGGAAGTGGCTTGGTGAAAATGTCCGCTATCTGCTCTGTAGTGGCAATTTATTCCAATTTTACCTATTGTTCTACAACTTGCTCTCTCAAGAAATGGTATCTAATTGGAATGTGCTTTGTTCGGAAATGCATCACTGGATTCTTTGAGATGTTGATAGCACTGGTATTGTCGCAGCATATTGATATTGGATGATCATATTCTACCTTGATATCTTTACGGGTTTGCTTCATCCAAAGAACCTGAGTGCAACGAAATATTACCTCTATGTACTCTACCTCTGTTGTGGATAAAGAAATTGAATTTTGTCATCTCTGTGTTTTGTTTAGATCCATGGGGATGCCATCTTTTGTAGATAATAAATTACAGTTCTGTAACATTATGTTTCTTTAAGATTTTCAATCAAGGTCATAGCTTCAAGATCATTCCCCCCTTCCATTTTTTGACAATCTTTTATCGCCTTCAAATCACTTTTTGCAACTAATCTAGCCTTGTGGCCATAGACCCACTTAGTGTCAGCAACATAATGGCCCCCACAAAAACCAGAATGATTCTTTGTAACTAGTTCCTTTTCCTCGTTTGGGGAAACACATCCGAGCAATAATCCATTGGGACTTCACCAATGCAAAACAATATCAACTAGACAAAATTTAGTTGCCTTGAGCCAATATGCTCATCTCTATGTTTTGTTTAGATCCGTGGGGATGCCATCTTCTACAGATAATAAATTATAGTTCCATAACATTTTGTTTGTTTAAGATTATCAATCAAGGCCATATCTTTTGGTGACGTCCCGAACATCCCGAATGTTTTAAGGACTTGGGGACTTAGAGGGAACGTCCCCAATTTTTTTTAGGTTTTTAAATTAAAAATAAATAAATCTGATGCGTTTACTTTAAAATAGAATCCTCCACCCCCAATTTTTTCTTTATTCTCACAAAAACAATGAACACTAACCCTGAAAGTACCAAAAAAATATTAAATAAAGTTTAAACCCCTAAATTTCATTGAATAAAGTTAAAATATTTAATATTGATATTTATATGCTATTTTAACAGTTGTCCCCCTGCCGTCACCAAAATCTGGCAATTTTTGCTGTCCTAGAAACCCGGTCCCCATGTCCCCATGTTCTCCCGCCCCCGAGACTTAGGTAAGTATGTGATAGATCAACTCAGTAGGTTTCACTTCAAGATAAAACTTGCGTATTTCAGTTATCCATCTTCTCTATTTGTTCGAACATTCATGTTTTGATATGTTTGACCATAGAGTGAGGAACATATGCAGTGACACTACAATTCGAAATATATGGCCTGAATTGCTTTTAGTTCTTTTACCAAAGCATAAGCTTGGTTTTCCATAGTGGAATACCTTAATTCTGCATTTTTTAGTGATTTACTTATGAAACCAATGGGCTGCTCGTATCCCTCTTCATTTGTTTGAAGTAGAATTGTTGCAATCATTGGTTCTGAAGCAAAAGAAAAGATTTGGAAAGGCTTAGAATAGTGGGGACTCACCAAAATTGGAGCCTAAGCTAGAGTCTGTTTAATTTTTTCAAAAGTGTCCCTTATTTACTCTATACAATATATTGTCCTTTCTTAAACATACAAGTGACCGGCTTTGTTATTTCTGCGAAGTTTGGGACAAACTGTGATAACCACCCCTATTTTTCCAATGAAAGAAACTTGCGAACTAGTATGTCATCAATTAAATTGCTTAATAATCAACATGGCATTTTGTCAAACACTTGACAAACATACAACTATACATGCAAACCCTGAAACTCCTTATTTGCTGTTAAACACTAATTTGCAATATAAATGTGCACACACAATTGCCTTATGGGCTGTGACAAATATTCAAATTTGTATTCAAAAATTACAATGCTTAGATATGAAATTTTGATAGAAGCAACCTGGAAATTAGTGCTGTAGTGACCTACAAATGAAATGGCAGCCTTCTAGACCTCTAATCAGCAAGAATAAACAAGTAAACTTGATGCAAACACTATTCACGCACTATAGCAGCACTATTCATGGCACTGTAGCAATTTTACTATTCATAGGTTACTGTAGCAAAAACACTATTCATGCGCATTGTAGCAAAAACACTATTCACGGCTCCTGTAGCAAATCATTATTCTGCCCTTCTTTGTTGTAAATCCAATAAGCCTAATGTGTTTCCTGAATGAAAACACCATCAATCCCCCTGACTGTGTCTTTCAACAACGAAGAGAATGCTAGCAAAGAGGGATTTCGTCCTCCAAGCTCAAAAATCAGATTTCCAGGAAATCCAATAGCTTAACATTAATCTCATCCAAATTCCCTAAATGGAAGCTCTTCTATTTCTTTTATAGAGTTCTCACAAGAGTCCATTCCTTCGTTTTGTCAATGTGGGATAAAACAATACTCCCTTTATGTAACTTATGTATCCGATGTATTATAAAATAAAGGGGATTCTTTTGTTTAAATAATTCCCACAAATTATAGAATATGCATTAATAAAGTTAAATATTTAAATTTAACTTTATAAAATAACTTCATTAATGCCCAATAAATCATATCAATGATAAATAAATCTTCCTATCGATTTTAAACAATTACCATCGACATGTCACTGCCCCTAGAAGTCCAGCCATGTCCATTCACGACTTACTATAAACAGTATGCCCAAAACTGCCTCAAACCCCTCAAAAAGATATGCAACTGAAATTGTCTAGGCCAAATGGCCTCTAAGTCCCTTTAATGCCCTGGTTAGCCTACGGGACCATAGGGAAATAGGCTAACGACAACATCATGCTATGAATGTTAGAAAGGGGATATTACACAAACCTTTAGGGAAACTTAATCATACCAATGAAATATTTGTGTTCCCTTGTTCCTTGGGAGAGGGATGAGGGAAATGGCACCAACTCTTTCAGGATCAATACTAACCCCTTCCTTTGAGATATAACTAATTTTCTCAGGGTCACTCCAAATGCTGATTTCTTAGTGTTGAGAGAAATTTCAAATTCGCTGCAACTGTCAAAGGCTTTGCCTGATGTTGGATGTGATCTTGTCTTGCCTTTGTTTTTTTTCAAATCATTATGATACCCCAATTATTTTATATTTTGTCTGCAAAGGCATAGTCTATAGCTCTTTGGAAATTAGCTCCTGCATTCATGAGTCCAAATGACATCTGAATGTAGGAAAATGTTCCCCATGGTTAGTAAAAGCCATCTTAGGTATCATCTTCACAACCAAGACCCGATTGTATCTTGAAATCCATCCACCATTGAAAGCATTTCAGGACCAGCAACAGTCTGCAAGATATTATCCATTTTCAATAAAAAGGGTAATTGTCTTTCAATGACAACCTATTCAAATTGCGAAAATCAACGTAGAGTCGAATGTTTCCATTCTTTTTTAGGGCAGAGACCAAATTAGCCACCCAAGATGAATAGTGGATCAGATTGATGATTTTACCTTCGACTAACTTGCACACCTCTGATTCAATAGTTGGAGCAAGCTTAGGATTGGAAGGTCTTTGCTTCTGTCTAAAGGGTTCTGCTTTTGGCCCAAGAGGGATGGAATGACTAATGACGTGTGCAGTAAGTCTTCAACTCATTAGCTTCATGCAAAGACTTCTTTACATTTTGCGAACAATTTAGTGAACCGATCCTTTTCTTGATCTGAACAAAAATTCCCTAGCTTGATTACTCTTGGATCTTCATCTGTACCAATATTAATTTTTAGAATTTCCCCTACGCCAGTTTCCTTTGGGAGAGCTTTCACTCTGTCATGACTATCTGGTCCAGTTCCTTCATTTTTATTAAGTATGCCTTTCCAAATGAAAGCAGTAAGAGGAGAGACGTCCCAATTTTCTTAAAGGATAAGCTAAGAAAGGATTACCTTTAACTTCCTGCAGATGCTGAATATTCACCGCTCCTTACCATCAACACTAGAGCCGAGAGAATGATACACCTGAGGACATAAGGGATCAAATATTTATGGAGCGCCTCCATGCCACGAAATCTAGTCAGCATTCTTTATTGGAGGGATTAATTGCACACATGCCAATGATGTGAAGACCTTACTCGCCGTCACTAACTCTGATTGCAGTATGCAGGAATTCATTTAAATGCTTATCAAGCTAGTATGAGTTCACCAAGATAATGAATATAGGGGATTTGTTAATAATGAGTACTAGCCTACAATAAATGTTTGGTGGTTTTGTGCAGGGAGTGGGATAAGGGTGGAGTGCTAGAGGGGCCATTCCCTTGGTATCCTCTACTAACAACACTTTTACCTCACTTGGGAGTTTTTAAACCCAGAACTTGTCCAGGATGCCCTGACAACTTAGGAGACTAACTCCTTGGTTCTCGGCCTTGTTTGCAACCCTTTTCTTCTCTCTTAATATGGTAAAAGCTTACAACCTCTAGCTTACTTGTAAGCCACTTGGCTTCATCCACAATCTCCTTCAAGCGCCAAAATGAGACTTTACTATTATTCATTTTGTTAATTAGGATCTGTCAGTCTCCTTCTACCATGAGCCCTTTTCAAAACTGTCGTTTGAAGTCCTGTTAATAGTGCTAAGGCCTCAGCTTGATTATTGGTGCAAATCCCAAAGTCCAATGAGTACACTATTTCTAGTTGGCCTTTCTCATTTCGTAAGACACAACTGCCTCTAGCTGGCCCTGGATTTCCTTTTGCAGCCCCGTCAGACCTGTCAAAAACTAATTTGATAAAACCTATTATTAGGGAATAGCTATTTATTTAATCTACAATATTTCACATAAAATAACTATGAAACAATGAAAAAATATAAACAATCAATAAATTTGAACATATCTAAAATAAAAAATTAAAATTGACACTCTTCCATTCCATATTCAAAAGTCTTGCTCGATACCAAATGGTATCCACAATCCCAGGAATATGTAAATATAATTTTAAGTAAAAAATAATTTAAAAAATCTTAGTATATAAGATAAAGAGCCATCCAATAGTTCTGGCCGTTTACTGCTATAAAAAAAATCATATTATACTATGCTAAAATTAAAAAAAAGTTGAATATAAAGGTGGTGTCATCCTTAAAATAGAAAATAAGCGATAAAAAAAGAAACAGGTACATGGGTGCATCATGCATTTGCCATAGCAATACAGAAATTGGCTTTTGCCATATCTTCGAAAAAGCATATAAAGAAAGCAAAATGTTTACTTGAAAACTGCAAAAGTATATAAAATTCCAACTGATAGCCATTTTTTGTTCTTGTTAGGAGGAGAAATTACAGTCGCAAATTTCAGAGACAAAGGAAGATAAATGGCTATAGAGATTACCATGGAAGAAGATCTATGGAGGAAGCTTCCACGTGATATACTTTTCAGGGTGTTACAATGGCTGCCCACTAGAATTCAAGTGAAAATATGGAAGGACGAATTCTCTTCTCGTGCCCTTCAAAAAACAATTCCAAATATACCCTTGGTCTCAATCCCTGCCTTTTTCTTCCATATAAATTGGAAAAATGGTGGATCCGCTACAAGAGAGTCTTCTTGGGTTATTGAAGAAACTGGAGACATCTACGAAGTGCCTATGCAGCAGGATAGCTGTTTTGAGGCAGCTTGTAGCATATTGTACTCTTGCTCTAAGGTACACAGACAAGGTTCGGGTTTTTCTGATTTTACTCTATACATATGCAATCCAGGTACCAGGACTTCAACAGCTCTTTCTTGTAGAAAACTCGACTGGAGATTTAATGCAATGCATGTTGATACGTCATCCAGGAGTTACACTTTTCTGCTTGGCAGAAGAAAAAATGCAACTATTGGAATTGACATCTATTATTCAGAATCCAATACATGGGCTCAAATGGTCATGCCTGTTCCTTTTTATATCCATCCTTACGGAAATGGTGTTTATTCTAAAGGAAGATTTTATTGGTTAAGTGTGTACTCAGATGGTAAATCTGTGATAGTAGAATTCAGTCCTCTTGATCGGAGTTGGACTAAAATTCCTTTGCCAGATCCTGATATTACACATTATACTAGAAATTGGGAGCAATATGGGACATGGGAGTTGACTGGGAGTGATGATATCATAGTGTTGGTAAACAGGAAAGTTGGCTGTTTATGGAGATTAAGTGAAGATGAGAAATGGTATCAGCTACATATGTCTTTGCCAAAGGGGATAACTAAAGTGGCAGTTAACAAAAACGGATCGCTTTTGCTTGTTGTTTGCGGGGATATCAACAGGATATTCATCTATGATAGAGAGGGAATAAAAGAACTGTTTTCAATTGAACTTTCCCAACTAGATTCAACACTGAAAGGGGTGTTTCTTATAGATAGAATTTTAGTATCAGGGTTTGAGTCTAACAACTTATGGTGGCCATAAATTAAAGTCTCCTTAAATGTAACTCATGAAGTAATCAGAAGCGCCTACTGTAAATTGCCGTGTGTATTTGACATTGGAAACATTTGTAAATTCCATATGTATGTATTTGAAGCTGGAAATGTTTGTAATTTGCATATGTATGTATTTGACATTGGAAATGTTTGTGTAGTTTTGAATTGATGTGAGCTTTACTATTTAATAAAATCCAGAGAGTAATTTGAATAAATGCTCTAGTAAATCTAAATACACATCAAACTTGTATGTTGAGTTAGGGACATACAATTTTTTGATTTGTCCTTTTTCTTCTTCCACCTTTTTTTGATTTATCCTTTTAATTTTTTCATTTTTTTTGGGTTTATCCTTTTCATTTTTCCCATATACGTATATTACATTTAAATTAAAAATTTATGTTTATTAGTGTTTGTTACCAGTGATTCAATACGAGGTTTGTAGATACAATTGAGTAGAACTTAAGATGTGTAGTTGTATCAAAAATATCTTATAATTTTCTATTAAATAACACAAATTAAGTAAATGTGGACTATTTGAACTTATGAAATCATTGGAAACAATTTCTGGGTGAACATTAAATTAGGAAATCATTTCGATTGTACAAAGATATTAGACATGTTATGCATGCACGCACGCACGCTAATTAAGTCAATTAGAATATAACTCGTTCTTGCACAAATACAAAATAACCATTCTCACATTAAGCATGCCCATCTCTTTCTCTCAATTTTTTTTATTGCCTCTTAAAACAAGTCAATTGTCTTTTCATTGTAGAAGTTTTACACTTTACAATCTCAATCTATAGAGGGTGCCAAGCTTAATGGCCATAGTATTGGAAGGAAAGATGTGGCCTCATCTCTATGGGAACAGTTGATTGTCCTAGCATTGCTTCCTATTCCAACTCAAGTTAGAATAAGAAGTGTTTGTAAAATATGGAAGGCTCTACTATCATTACTTCCCATTCCAACTTTTCTACTTTGTCTTGAATGGGGAAAATATCATTTCAGTGTGATAGATTCATGGGTTTTGGAAGGAAGTACACACTTTATAGAGTTCTATTCTTCAACTTTCATAACAGTCATATAAAGGTGGCTTGCAAAAACACTACTATTGCACTTGACAACCATGGAATGGAAATATAGAGTTTTGTTTGTGCAAGCTAGTAGTGATGACTCGAAGATGCCTTCTTCTCAAGCCTTCATACATAATGGCCTAGGTTGGGGTTTGGATCAGTGTTGCGAGACACTTGATTGCAATGAGCTTCAATTCATGCACTAGGGCATTGCACTCTTTTGCTTGGCCAACGTCGCAATTATAATATGATAATTGTGATTAATGATTGTGATCTGAGTTGCTTAGAATCAGTTGTTGGATAGTATAGGTTATGATGTTTGGAGTTTCTCTACAGGGCCCATCATCAAGGATTGAGATTTATGATTCAGAATTCAACATATGGACTCTTGCAGATACGAGTATTGAAGATTCTATTTTATCTTAGGGGATTGGGAAGATTTTATTTGTTAAATGTGGCGTGTGATTATAGTGAGGTTTTAAAATTCAATGTTTCCAATAAAGATTTGATAAAAATACCATCTCAACAAACCTCTACAAGCTACTTTAGAAATAATATTTTCCCAAAGCTAAGACTTTTGTTGTTTCATAAAATTTTGCTTTATTTTCTATTTAGAAAGAGTAAAACTTGAAAGAAGGGTGAGGTTAGTAGAACCTAGATTTGGTTTACGTTTCGTGATCCAAACTGTTATAGATACTCCTCTTTGTTTAGAGAGGATGCCCTGCAGATAAGAAAATAATCTAGAAAATGGTGGATTAGTGAGATAGTAGGGTGGACTGCCTAGCGTGAGCTAGATCCGAGAACCACAAGCTTCCTTCGAAGCTGTCAATCCATACTTTTAAAACACTTGAGTTCTGATAAACTGAAAATAGATGCTTGCATGAATAACAGAGGTTACTGAAATGCAATACAAAAAAAATGCTAAAAGAGAAGTGATTTGGACTAAAAATAACAATAAATGATTGAATACTAATGCTAAATTACTCAAATTTGATTCAAAAAATAAGTTGTAGTTCTAGGAAAAGAAGTCTGTTGAGGAGAGTTGTAGAGAGGTTCTAGGAGTGGTGTTTGGGTTGAATGTTGGTTGCGAGACATAAAGTTGTGCTCAGAGGTATCTGGTTTGGGAGTTGGGTGTTTGGGTGATTGGAATAGGCTATGGGTGGTTTTGGGTAGGAGATGAAGTGTCTAGAGTTGCAAAACTCCAACACAAGGAATGAAGTACAAAGAATGGGAATGACACAAGCACTGAAATAAATAAAATTAATTACTGAATCTTGATAAAAAAACACAGATCTTTAGCTTTTAGGTGTTGCTGGTATGAGGAATGCCGAGGTTGGTTAAACGCTGTTGTGGATTCTGGAGCAATGTTAGCAGAGCAATGATACCTTGGCTCAAGGTAATGAGTTACAGAAGCAACCTAAGTCTCTGGCCTAGTCCCTGGTTCGCTGGGAAGCTATTGGTTTCACTTAAGAGTCAGAATCTCTTGCACCAGAATGAATGAATTCAGCCTCCTCTTCATATCTTCTCTTCATCTCTTAATATAGAGCAAAGGGGTGTTGAAATGAAAGGGTTTAACAAATAGTTTAACAAACCGTTTAACCAACAGTCTAACATGCACTGATCATGCGAACAACAAACTAAAATTAAACAGCTAGTGATCAACAAGTGAGTTGCAGTTAACTCCTTCAATCACGCACTCTTGAGGCAGAGTTTTTGGTTGCGTTAAGTAACTGCTGACGGTCCAGGTCAACTGTTAGCGGTTGAGGGGATAATGAAAATTGGCTAAATTTAGCCAATTCCACTAATGATTGATAGTTAATTCTCTGGGAAATGGTCCGAGATTAATAATGAGAGAATTGGTAAATAATCTAACCCAAAGGGGGTGAAGGGGTGGTTTAAAGGTTAATGCGACATCTAGAGCCATAGTATACGGTTTTTTAGCGTCTACAATTTCGCCCTTTTTGTTAGGCAAGTTGTATCAACAAGTTGCAAAACAAAAACGGAAAGTTGGTAGAAGGTTGGATGCTGCAAGTATGGGAGGAGGTGTTTCCCCTCAAATCGAGAATTGATGAGGTGAAACAGAGTCAGTGATGGGTTTCATAAGTGGATATGTGGGTGTCAAGATTGGTTGGGTGGGCATTTAAATGCAAACAGGTGCACAAAATGCAACTAAGTGCGATATCATAGATCACACATAGACTAGGCTGCCATAGTTGAGGTAGGTGGTAAAATAAGGCTGGATTAGAAGGACATGTGATAGGGTAACTATACCACAATGTTAGGCATAACTGATGTGGGTTACTCCTATAAACTTAAGTCTCTTAGGTAATGTTGATGTATTTGTAGGTATCCAAAAATTGGATGTGACCCTGAGAAAACAAAAATGGTTGTAGGTGTCATGACCACAAGGGATCGTGCTCCTAGGCATCGAAATGGTCAGCTCGTAAAAGTAACGCAAGTTCGTCAAATATGGCAAGGTAGTCAATGTGGTCAAAATGACCAAGGCAAAGTTGGGTCGTGAAAACAAAGGTGATGGTAAAGGTGTCATGTGATCGTCACAAACGGAGGCATACAAGTGGACCGAATGACCAAAAGGTAAGCTAGGTAGGTAAAGGGGAAGCTGGGCTAAGTGGCCCTTTGGGAAAAGGATATGGTAGGATGTTAAAATCCTAGAGGGGTCGACTATCGATGGTCAATGCTCGATTGTCGACGGTCACAAGAAAACCCTAAAAAGGTGACTGTAAAAGGTTAATGTGGGTTCTATTTGCTCATTTACAAATTCGACCTGCAACGTTTTCCACTTTTATCTTGTGCGAAAATGATGACGACTATGCACTTGGCGTCTAAGTTGAGTGAGTGAGGATTGACCGTGGTTGGGCCGTGTGAGGTGGAGAGATATCGAGGTGGGTCAAGGTAGAGGAGATATAGCGGGGATGCAATGAGGTAGGGGTAGAGCATGGGTTCGAGTGGTGGTGGTGGTTCTGAGGGCTCCACCACGATGGAGGACGGTAACGAGGTAGGGGATGTAGTTGAATTGGAAAGTTGTTTTGCTTCATTGGTTTGGCTTGGGTGGGTAGGTGTTGGAAATTGGTTGGGGTTTGATAGTTGGTATGAATTTGTTAAGAGGGATGGAAATTTGTGTTAGGAATTTAGGTTAGGTAACAATAGAGTAGGTGTAGGCTTAATTTTGATGTTTTGTTGAGGTTTTTGATAGGTTTAGGTAGGACCTAGGGTTTTAGGGTCGTCGATGGTCTCTATACAGTGACTATCGACGTCGCTATCGACCATCATGTGACCGTCAAACGATCGATGTGTGGACCGTCAACGGTCCACCATTGAACCGTCAGCGGTCGATGGTTGATCGGTGACGGTTCCATAATGAACCATCGTCAGTCAACACTCAACCGTCGGTGGTCGCTATAAGGTGTGGGAATGGGGCATATCATGGATTAGGAATGGGTTAAAGGTTGGGAAGGTATATGAATGAGTTAAGGGTTTGGTCAGGATGGTAGATGGGGTAAGGGTTTGGTTGGTGAAGATAAAATTTTGTTTAGGTAGGATAGGGTGAAGGTAAGACTTTGTTTAGGTAGGATAGGGTGAATGTTGGGTAAATGAGGTAAAATAGGTTAAGGTAGGGGATAGGGTGAATAGGTAAAGTGAACTAAGGTATACACTTATCCTTGCAAGTGAGGGAACAACCGTAAATGCGATACTGAGTGCCTCAGCTCCTAGACGAGGTACACAGGTCTATGACAGACTAGGTGTGGGAGCACATGATAGTGGTGGGTCTAGGAGGTATGAGATTTTATTAACATGTATCGAGAGACATGACGATGTTGGTAGCCCTCATCGAGAGATGGGACCCGACTACCAATACTTTCTTGCTACCGACTGGAGAGATTACCATCATGTTGGACATTCACCGAATTTTGCGGCTACCGATACGGGGTGAGCTGATAGAGCATATCGACAACAAGGAGAGAGATGCACATATGGATCAGTTGTTCAACACATACTTTATTCATGCGAGGTGGCACGCGAGAGGCTTCCATTATTCACCTATGCATCACATGGACAAGGGAGGGAGATAGTTTGTCACAATGATGATGATAGTCATGACCTGCTACACACTTTCAGATTCTAGTAGTGGCAGATTTCCCTTTTTATTGCTAGGCATTTTGGTAGACAAGCTGATGGACCAGACAGTGTTCATATGGGCCCTAGTTTTACTAGTGCAAATCTATTGTGAGCTCTAGGGATATCGGGTACACAAGAGATATGGCATTAATGTCGGCTTTGTGTTGCACTACTAGGTGTATGAGCACATTAGGGTGCTACGATCAAGTGGATTGCCATGGCATACATGGGACCAAGGGGAGTTCAGAGTGGGATTCATGAGATGGAGAGGTGACTACGCACTTACAACACCAGGGGGAGCAACACGAGATCTAGAGTGGTACAAGGATAGGTCAGAGGTGCTGGTGGATGGGGAGGTTATCTAGAGGTCGTATATCAGATTCCCAACATGGGTGAGCTATGCTAAGCAGACCTTGTCACTGCAGAGTTACAGATGGATTTATGGGAGACAGGAGCACGAGGTAGAGCTTATCCCATTTGACAGGGTGAGGAGACAGTTTGGGTTAGTTCAAGGTGTTTCAGGTGCTTTCTCGAGGTATAAGAGAGAGGATGTCGAGGCACTACTGCCTCCTCCATAGCGGAAGGAGATAGAAATTGACCACGAGTTACTACTGATGGTGGCAGATATCGATGATGCAGGTGTGATGTCGTTACCTTGTATGGTTTTAGGGTCATTATACAATGGTAGTGTTTGGGGGAGATGGTGGACAACATGCTCCTAATATAGACATGGTGGAGGGGGATGGGGACTAGATGGATGTGGATGCCCCTGACACGTAGGCACTCATCATGGAGAGAGATCAGGGGAGGGCAACACTAGCCACAACACATGCAACTCTAGTAGCGGTGACTGTAGAGAGAGATATGACACATGGCCAGGTGGCTATCCTTACGTAAGAGAGGGATACAACACAAGTGCAACTAGCCTTGGTTACATAGGAGAGGGATGCTTTGAGACAGGCAGAAGGACGAGCACCTGCACCTACACCTACACCTGCAGGGCCATCGAGGACCATCCCTGTGGCGAGGTATGTGGCCACGATCGAGGAGCTTAGATACTATGAGGCACTGGTCTTTAGATAGCTTCCAGATGAGCCCCGATATGTTGAGTATAGAGCAATGGTTATTGGGGAGCCAACAGTGCTACATCGGATCAATGGACAACATCTGCGAGTACAGAGATAGATCTTAGAGATGGACAGGATCCAGGGAGCAGTAGTGCTCCTCCACCTTAGACTCCTATGAGACTGAAGTTTGATGTATTATATGATTTTGATACTGACCTGCGAGCCGATGCAGTAAGATGTATACATCTTTTGAGAGACATGGACATTATTATTATATATGATCATTTATGATTATGAGCTTATTAATGTGATTATGGGTTATGAATGTTGTTTATGGTTATGGTTAGTTATTTGATGTTCATGATGTGATGATGTTGTTTATGACATGATCATAATGTTATGATTAGCATTTCTCTTATTATTAAATATGTGCTTAATTAAATGTTATAAATTAATGAATTGATGCTTCTTTATCTAAATAGACATGTGATGGATAACATATGTGGATGACTCATTTATTTATAAAAGAAATGATTAAAAGGTTATAGATGTGAAAAATGGTTATGATTAATTGATGTGATTGGTTAGAAGGGTGAAATGATGTCTGATGTATGAGATGGTTAATTCATTAAAATATTTTTATGATTAAAAACACTTAAACAAATAAGGTAAGAAGGCAATCACAAAATAAAACACATATTTGTTATTTAAATGTTTATAATGAATTACATTTGATTAGAGGAAGGTTGATTAATTTTAAAAACACATAGATTAAGTTTGGATAACAAAACCATATTTGAGAAAAGACATGAAAAGATAAAACAATCAAAAGACAAACGTCGTAATGAATGTAACAAGAAGTAGGTATGAAAAAACAAGGAGACATGATGCTTCTTTTTTGGAAAGGACCAAAACAAACTGAAGTTAGATCAGCTTATGAACGCAAGCCCTTTGTATACTTCGCATAAGCGTTTGTCAATTGGTTAAAAGGTCTCTTGATCACACAGTGTCAAGTAAGCTCAAAATCCTTTGTTTTATAGAGGGTATAAATGGGAGATGGATGATAAAGAAACTTTCGTGTGAGGTTAGCTTGCCTCTTCTCTAGGTTGCCAAAGAGCCAATATAAACAAATTTATGTCATAGATAGTGTAGACTGATCGATGAGAGAAGTCTACTCATGAAAGTCAACCGTCTACACTATCTATGACATAAATTGCTTTGAGAGGTTTTAGGGAAGCTGATCGATATGAGAAGCCTCCAAGAAATTGCTTGCTTTTGACAAATGCTTTTACATAGCCATCCTTCAAGGGAATGGTCTAAGCTTTTTGAGACTTGTGTTAGACTTTTTGATTGTTGTCTTTCAAGGGAGCAGTTTACCTTATATCAAGCAATTTTGTTTGGTTTTGGCAGTTGTCCTTCAAAGGAGCAGTTTGCAAATGCTAGGAATGATCCATAGGATATATGATTTTGTTTTTGCAACTGTTTAGACATAGATTTGCTTATATAAGCTTGAGGTTTTACCTTTATGAAGGCAAAACTAAAGCACAAGAAGGTTAAAATAGTGGGTAAGAGGATTCTTTGAGAGACAACGACCATGGGATTCCATCCTATTACGGATGAAAATTATCCATGAGAATCATGCCATGGGTAGAGCCATGGTACCCATATTGAGGATTAAGGCTACAATTGTGATGGATAATCACATGATTTTGTGCTTTAATCGGTTGTTCTCACAGTGAGGCGATGAAGGTGAAAGTCTTGTAAAACAAGGGACGAGCTTAAGTTAGATAGTAGGTGAGTTTGTTCTTATTTAACAAAAGAAAGGACACAGATACAAAGCATTGAGACGCTTAGGTTCCAATTTCCCTTCAAGATAAGATAACCAATAAGCTCCTAATCCATACATGTGCGTAATGATATAAGGTCCAAGCCAATTGAAAGCAAACTTGCCCCGTTTATTCTTTTCCATAGTCGTTACATGCTGATTTTCCTTTAAGACGAGGTCGTCGATGTTGAATTCTCATTCTCTTAGGTTTTTTGTTATAGGTGCGCTTGATTCGTTCTTGATAGACATGAAGATGGTTAAGTGCAGTCAAATGATGCTCGTCAAGTAGATCAAGTTGGGCTAAATGCTCTTGACGATAATCATCCTCAGAAATGATATCCTGTAGGGATATGCGAAGAGAGAGAATTTGGACTTTGAGAGGCAAGACAACCTCTACTCCAGAAACGAGAGAGAAAGGGGTAGCATCCGTAGGGGTTCAAATGCTAGTACGATATGCCCATAAGACAAAAGGGATGTGTAAATGCCAATCCCGACTAGATGCATTAACTATTTTAGTTAGTATTTTGTTAAGAGTTTTGTTAGAAGCTTCAGCCTATCCATTAGCTTTGGATGATAAGGCAAGGAAAAACTTAATGCCAAATGCGTCACAAAGACCTTGGACTTTTCAATTTTTAAAAGATTTACCATTATTTGTGATTATCTTATGAAGAACAACAAAACGACAGATAATGTGATGGTTGATAAAATTGACAATCTTTTCGGCTTTGGTTGAAACAAGAGGAATAGATTCCACCCATTTGGTGAAATATTCGATTGTAGCTACAAAGAATGGGGATTAATTTCACCAATAAGATCCAATTCTCATTGCAAGAAGGGCCATAAATCCTTAGATACTTGGAGATTATGACTTGGTGTGTGATGTAAATTGGCATGTTGCTAACATTTAACACACTTCACATAATCACTGTTGTTCCCAAAGTCTATCACACATTTTTGGGACAACACGAACTATTTTTGGTTTTACGAGCCAAAAAATTTCTCTCTTCCCTTTGTAGAGTAAAATACTCTACATTTTTTTTGAGTTTCAGTTGTGCGCTCTAAGTTTTGTCCGTGTGTGTTTTAGTTTCGAGGCAATAAGAGTTATGACACAGGGTGCGGGTTTTTCATTCTGCGCGGGTTTTGTCTAAAGTCGAGCGAAAGCTGCCAAGTGTCATCTGCCAAAACACATTATAATTTGTTTCTAAAGTAAGCGGAATGTGCCATGTGTCCCGTTATAACTCAGCGGAGCGTGATAGGTGTCGGCATTCGCGTTTCAAGTTTGTTAAAAGTTTCAAAGCTTCTTTCAATAAGCTTCTCTCAGAGTTCCGCGGAGGCCGCCAAGTGTCAACGGTGGAAGGTTTAAATATGTTTTTCTAAAATGTAGCGGAAGATGCCACGTGTCCCTTGTAAAGCTCGGCGGAAGTCGTCAAGTGTTAATATCTGCAGTTTCTTCATTTTGTTTCGATTATTTGAGTAAGGACTGTGGTGGGCCCCGGGTAAGTTGCTAAAGTAAGTGGAGCGCGCCAAGTGTCATTGTCCGTGTGAATACAAATGAGTCCCAAATGTTTCTATAGTGTTTCTAAAGCTCAGCGGAAGCCACCATGTATCATCTTTCGCAGGACTCTCAAAAGGTACCTAAAGCTTCTATAAGTTCAGCAGATGCCGCCAAGTGTCCTCACCTGTTTTACAGCGAAAGACGCCACGTGTTACTTGTTAAGATCAGTGAAAAGCGCCACCTATCCCCATTCTCCTTTTGAAGCTGGCTGGGCATGAAGTGTTACGGGTCCCATTTTCTGCAAGTTAATAAAGTTTCGAAGCAGCGGACTGTGACAGATGTCAAAAACGGAGCGCTCCCAATACAAAGACAATAAAAAGGATGAAGCCTGAAGGAAAGCGGCCAAAGCAAGCGGGAAAGGCACAAAGAAATTAGAACCTGAAGACCGCCTGAAGTCGAAGGAATTGCCGAAGAAGATGACGGGCCTGCAGACGTCAAAGTTGAGCATCGCGAACTAACCAGTGGGATCTAGATGTCCGATGACGTCCCCGCAGTCGTCAAATTCAAGGCAACCAACTAGCCGTTGGATTTCAAACGATCACGGACCCGAAGGCATTCAAAGACCTTCAGGTTGAAAGGAAGAACCACCGAGAGGAGGAACCAAAAGGGGAAAAGATAGCTCGAGGGCTCAAATCACAGCAAAAAGACGGAAAGGCCAAAAAATCTACGCGGTAGTTATTCCAGTAGGTGGAACAGTCTGCAAGGTAGATTTTTGAGCCCTTAAACATTGAAGACAACCTATTTTTCTCCGAGAGGTAAAGGTGAAGTGGACAGCTGAGCAGATATTTGGTGAAGGACCAGATGACTCAAGCCCAGGATAAGACATTTGAGATAAATTGACACGCCATCGTTAAAGCAGCTGCCCTGTTCCAGTATGGTCCCTTGATAAAATTGAAAATGCATTCAAGGCATTGAATGCAGCATGGGCCGTTCCATAAAATAAAGCGTCAGGCTTTTTTTGGCTGCTATATAATGTATTCTCTTATTTTGTGCAAAAGTAGATCTTTTTGATAAAAGAAGCAAAACTCTGCCAAAAATTGAGAAGCTATCACTGAGACTTTGAGCTCAGGGGTTAATCATATTTCCTTGTTTGAATGAGAAAGCAAGTTACTTTTAGACTTTGTGCTGTCATGGCTTATGTCATTTAGGGGATTGTTTTTATGTCTGTCTTCTAAATGTGTTCTTGTCCATTTGATGAAATAAGCAGAGCTAGTGGAGATAATCAAGAAGATGTCCTGAAGCCAACTGTGGGAAGACTTTGTGCTCTCTGCAATTGCCTTCAGTGTGTTTCTTTATTTTCTGTTTCTATGTAAAAGACCTTGGGACGACTTTGTGCCCTCATTGTCTTTCGTATTTCACTCTTTGAGTAGTTGAAGTGGAGACTTTGTGCTATACTTCATTCTGCTAGCTACTGCACCCTGTTACCAGTCACTTGTCACTACCTGAAATAACTCTTGCTATTTACTGCAAGATCACTTCTGAAAGAAGAGAAGTGCCTTCAGTGTTTATACCAGGGCTTTCTCCTTTGTTTGTAAGTATCATCTCTGAAAAAAGAGAGATGGATGGTGATACCCTACCCCTGAGTGTTATTTTCTGTTTATATCTATAGTATATAGCCCCTTCATACCTATAGGGAACCTCCCCTTGATGAGAGGAGAGATTTGTTCCCTTTTGATGTCGTAAACCTACACACTAGGCTGACCAATCTTCTTTGCTGTGGTTGATCAGACCTATTTTGCTCATCAATTAGCTGATTGACCAAATATTCACCCAACAGTTTTTTGGCAACTCCACTAGGGATTCGAACAAGTAGTTCCTATCTTTATTTATTGTATACTTTGGCGACTCCCTTTTGGGTCTTATCCATTATCATCATAGCCTTATCCATCTCCATTATATAATCTGGCAACTCCACGTTATATCAGAAGTCAGAGAACCCAAGGTGTTGTTGACCCGGTCTTTGAGTTGGTGCAGCAAAGAAATTTTGATTTGTTTCCTCCACAACCTCAAGTTCAACGATTCAAGAGTGTTCCTCCCATCCATACCAAGTCACCAATACAAAGTAGAGCTTCTTTTTTTGTTGTCACCAGAGCTTTATCTATACATACTCCACCCAGATTTGTTATCCCTGCTTCCCATAATCCAATCATGGCGATTCAAGGCCCCTGAGGTAACTCTTTTGGTCCACTAAATTTGACTCCACCTCTACACGAGCTTCCACGTAGTTCAAGGAAGAATTTATCTAAATTCTTTGGTGATGGGAGTCCACCCTAATGAACACATTGCAGCCTTCAGCATAGCCTGTGGTGTGATAGGTGTGAAATTTGAAGACATTGCAGTCAGGCTGTTTGTAGAAATATTACAAGGTGCTGCTGCAGACTAGTTTTACCATCTACAGACTATATCAGTGACTGACTGGGACACTCTCACAGTGAAATTTGAAGCAAGGTTCAAGCCTGCAGAAGATGCACATGCTTTGCTGGCCTAGCTCAAACAGATGAAGAAAGAACCTCATGAACCTATGAGGGATTTCATTGCCAAGTTTGACAAGTTGAGGAACCAAACTCCTGTCATTGCTCAACCAACACCTGAAAACTTTAAATTCTTCTTTATCAACTCACAGCGACTTGAAGTGAGCTTCTTGCTGAGACGTGCTGGTCACATAGACCTTGCTGCTGCTTAGGACTTGGCTACTGAGGTGGAAGATGACCTTATCTTGACAGAAAAGATAAAGAGAGGTCCAAACAGAGGTAAATCTTCTTCTTCCTCTAAATATCTACCTATAGCCACCACTGATCCAATGGTGCAGAAGCTGACCAATGAGTTACTTGCTTTTAGAAAGCAAATGGCGTAGGGGAAGTCATCCGCTCCTGCATATAGAGATATGCCAAGGAGAATATTTCAGAATCAGTCATACCAAGGCAATGCTGCTAGGAATCAAGGACAAACAAATCATCTTCCTCCCCCACAGGGGAACCTGGCCATTGAAGCACCTCCAACTAATTCAGCAGTGGGATACCTTGAAGCAAAATCAGATTTCTCCTTCCAGCCTGAATTAAATCAAAAAAATGACGCTGATCTCTTCACGGAGGACCAAGAAGAATCAACTGGCGACTCTAACATTAGTTTTTTGAATTATCAGGATGAACTCTGAAGTGAAGGTAAAGAAGCTGAGGGATCATACGCTATTTTCACATGGTCTAAGAACTAGTCAATGCAACAAGTTAATAAATAAAAGACAGAGAAGCAATCTCAGCCTACAATTTCAATTGCTAAGCGGGGAACCACTCTGCCTTTCTAGCCAAAGGACCCAGTGATTGCTAAAAAAGTAAGTACTCCAAACTTGCCTTCACCTTCAACTTCAAATTCGCAGGTCAGTCCTCTCCTTCCTAAAAACTAAAAGGATGAACTCCCTTCCCCTTTTCATAGTTCATTTCAGACATTTGACATAATTGACCATGTCAAGAAAACTAAGATCCAAATGTCTGAATTAAAATTTCTGCAATCCAACCCTGATCAGTTGGATAAGTTGGTTCAATGTGTAAAGAACCAAACCATCCCTGCAAGACAAGATGCTAATAAGGTGACTCATGATCCCCCAAGGAACATGTCTATTCCAAACAACCTTGTCATTACTCCTCCTGTTGTCCCTAAAAAAATAGAGCTTTTTTATGTTTTTTTATTGATAAACTGTCACAAGTTGAGTAATTACATCATTGATTCTAGAGCTTCAGACAATGTCATCCTTGCCAAAGTGGCAGAATCCTTTCATCTCACACTGACTAAGACGTTTGGGAGATGTTTCTCTATGGAGAACAAACAAGCACCTCTGCTGGGACAAATCAAGGACGCTCAATTTGCATTTGCAGCGTTCCCAGATAAAAGAATCAAGATGACTGTCCTGGTGGTCGATGTCTCAGCATCATACGACATCCTTCTTGGCCAAATTTTTTGCAAAGATGTTGGTGGCGAGTTGAGCATGGACTTATGAGGCGAGAATCCCTGTCAAAGGCGTCATGAAGAGGCTTCTTCCTGAAAAGAAAGCGAAATACGTGGTTACTCAAACATCGGCACCTGTAGCTCAAATCTTATTTGAGTCTTTAGGCATAGATAACTACTTTCTATCCACAGAGGAAGTTCATGACGCGCTTGATGAAGCTCCTGAAGGTGACAACTTGAAAATTGTTTCGAAAAGAACAACAGAAGAATTGATGAAGTGCAATGCAAGTGTGGAAGAATTTTCACCTTCAAACAAAGAAGAATCTAGGAAAAAATCAGTCTAATGAGGTATGGATTCTAGAATTCGATGGCAGATGCTCCTCTACCGATTCAGGAGCTGGAATTGTACTAATATCTCCTCAAAGAGATATTTTTCCTTCATCATACAAGTTGCATTTCAGCAACACCAATAACACAGCTGAGTATGAATCTCTCTTACTCGAATTGAAGGTTGCTTGTGACAAATGCATCAAACTTTTTCATGCCAAATGTGAT
The DNA here is from genome assembly GCA_037957365.1 of Torreya grandis. Taxonomy (NCBI): domain Eukaryota; kingdom Viridiplantae; phylum Streptophyta; class Pinopsida; order Cupressales; family Taxaceae; genus Torreya; species Torreya grandis. The sequence continues at coordinate 1,373,140 of JARHVA010003876.1, read as the reverse complement.
GCCGAACTGGTGGTTTGTCAGGGGAGAAACTTGTATCAGACCAAGAATGAGAGATTGTGCCATTACCGCAATCTAGTTTGGGATCAATTTGAATATTTTGATGTTTTCAGCATCTCTACCATATCTAGGGAATTCAATGACAGAGCTGATGCATTGGCTATTTCAGCTACTCTCTTAGTCTCTCACCCAGACTTCAAAAGAGATAGGTACACTATTGAGCTGGTCTTTCGACCAAGTGTACCTGATAATGTCATTCATTGGTAGGTGTTTAACAATGACAACCAAATCATTGCCTTTCTGGAGTAAAAAGATAGCATTGAATAGCTACATTTTGAAGGCAATGAACCTCAAAAGCTTGAACCAGGTCCTGAATCAAGTACAGACGCAGGTGAAGAATTCCTGCAACTCAAAAGGAATAAAATTTTAAGAGGCTTGGTTTTCCTTGAGAAAGTGTTTGACAAGCATGACAGATTCATCAGACAACAACAAATAAATTCAAGCTCCTCCCAAAAGTTTGATTAGGTAAATTTAACCACCAAAGAAGATCCCAAGATGGTGAACATTGGAAAATGTTGCACTCTTGAAGAAAAATTCAAGCTCACTACTCTGCTAAGTCAGTATATGGATGTCTTAGCATACTCTTATGATGACTTGAAGTCACTTAGGCCTAAAGAAATCTGCCATGACATTCCTCTCAAAAGCGATTCGGTGCCTTACAAACAAAAATTTAGGCACTATAATCTGAAGATATCAGGTACTATTCTATCTGAAATATAAAAAATGCTGAATGCCAGGATAATATTTTCAATCCATCATTCCACATGGATTACCAACATAGTACCTGTGAGAAAGAAGCATGACGAAATTCGCCTCTGCGTGAATTTCAAGAATCTGAATTAGTCATCCTTAAAGGATAACTATTCTTTGCCCATCATGGACCAAGTACTTCAGACAGTGACTGGTTCTGAGATGTTATCAATGCTAGACGACTTCTCAGAATATAATCAAGTAGAAGTTGGGGAAGCAGACGAACACAAGACTGCGTTCACCACACCTTGGGGCACCTTCGCGTACCAAAGAATGCCCTTGGTCTGATAAATGCTGGCGCCACCTTTCAGAGAGAAATGGACCTTACTTTCAAAGATGAAATGGGTAAGTTCATTTTAGTGTACCTGGATGATCTAACCGTCTTTTCTAAATATCGCCCGGATTATGTGCACCACTTGCAACAAGTGCTGAAACGCTGCTGCCAAAATGACATTTCTTTAAACCCCAAGAAGTCTGTTTTTAGGGTAATAAAAGGAAAAATTCTTGGACACATCGTGTCTAGAGAAGGCATAAAGATTGACTCGGATAGAGTCAAGTCTATTTAGGATCTTACCTTGCTTACAAACAAGACTGCAGTTCACTCTTTCTTTGAAAAGGTGAATTTTTTACGAAAGTTCATCCCTGAGTTTGCTGAGAAGACTCACCATATTGTAAATATGATGAAAGAAAAGGCCACTTTTAGCTAGACTGAAAAAGGCAAATTAGCATTTTAAGATATCAAGACAACAATTGCTCATGCTCCAATTATGATTTGTCTAGATTATACTAAAGATTTTACAATATATAGTTATGCTTCTGAACACACACTTTCAACCATTCTGGTTCAATAGAACCAAGGTGTAAAATCTCCTATTTCTTTCATGAGTTGTCATCTCAAAGCTCATGAGCTAAGATACTCAAACATGGAGAAGCATGCTTATGCAATGGTAAAGGCAATCAAGTATTTTTGCTTTTACATTCTGAATTCTCACACTACTGCCCTGGTTCCTCACACCACAGTCAAATCCATATTAACTTAGCAAGAGTTTAGAACCAAAAGGGGGAATTGGATTGCTAAAATTTAGGAGTTTGATTTAGTTATCAAACCGACGAAGCTGGTGCAAGGAAAGGGCCTTTGTCATTTGATTGCTGACAATAGACCTGAAGAAGTAGGACATGAAGAAAAAGAAGCAGAAGACACGCTGACAGTCCTCTTTGTCTCCATCACGAATGAGTGGTATTCAAGTATTTCTCATTTTCTTACTTATGGTGAGTGTTTTACCCACCTATCTCGTAAAGAAAGGATGATTGTCAAACTGAAAGCTGCCAATTTTATTTTTTGAGACAACGGTCTGTACAAGAGGAGCCTTGATGGAGTGTTCCTTCGCTGCGTAGATAAAGAACAACAGAACCAACTTTTGAAGTCTTTTCACAATCTGGCATGTGGAGAACATTTTTCTGCTCCTGTGACTGCCCACAAGATTCTTAGAGACAGGTATTACTGACCTACTTTGTTCCAGCATACATACAAGTGGGTAAAAAAATGTGAATTATGCCAGCAGTTTGTTGGAAGACCCAAATTAGTTGCTCTGCCTCTCAAGTCAGTGGTCATAGAAGAGCCATTTCAGCAATAGAGAATTGATTTCATTGGTGCTGTAAACCTATCTTCAAGTGCTAGACATAATTATGTTCTCATAGCCACAGATTACTTCACCAAGTGGGTGGAAGCTATCCCAACCAAGCATGCTACTTCAGAAGTAGTGTGTAATTTTCTTAAAGAGAACATCATTTTCAGGTTTGGGGTCCCAACCAAGATTGTCATAGACAACGCAACTTGTTTCACTTCCCAGGAGATTACTCAGTTCTATTTTTACTATGGGATCACCCTCTCTCACTCTGATTACTTTCCACAAGGGAATGGATAAGCTGAATCAAGCAACAAGAACCTAGTGACCATCATCAGGAAGCTGGTGGATGACAACCAACAGACATGGCATAAAGCATTGGTTGATGCTAGATGGGCAGATAGAATCACACCAAAAAAGGCAATTGGTATGTAACCTTTCCAATTTCTTTATGGTCTCAATGCTGAGATACCAATCACCCGAAAATTGTCAGCATTGAAATTGGCCAAGGCAATTAAGGATCAAACTTATGAAAGCTCCATTGATAAGAGGATCATGTGCTTGACTGAACTGGATGAGCAGAGAACTATGGTGGTGGACCGAATTGCTGCCCATCAAAGTCTGATGAAGAAGTTCTTCGACTAGAAAGCGAAAACCCAAGATTTCTAGATTGGAGATCAAGTCCTGTTATGGGATAAGAGAAGGGAACCAAAGGGAATGCTTGAGAAATTTGACTCCCATTGGAGGGGCCCTTTCACTATTCATCAGCTCAACAGTGAAAATAGTTTTCGGTTGAAGTATCAAGATGGCACGCCTTTTTCTCTGCCTTACAATGAGCAACATGTGAAGCACTTCAACTCTTGAAGTATCAGATAACATCATCTGTATATATGTATATTTGTATAGTCTTTAGTTCTATTTTATGCTTTTTTTTTGTTTTCATTTTTGGCACTTTGCTTTCTTGTTGGTTAGCACGACTCCATAGCCCAATAGCACACTTCAAAGCACTAGAGATTCTGGGCTCTACTCCCCTCAGTAATTCTAAAATTTCAACTAAAGGAAGTTCCCTAACTGGAGCCAGCGGTTGTTCCCAAAGTCTGTCACACATTTTTGGGACAACACATGAACTATTTTTGGTCCTACGAGCCAAAAAATTTCTCTCTTCCCTTTGTAGAGTAAAACACTCTACATGTTATTTTGAGTTTCAGTTGTGCGCTTTAAGTTTTGTCCCTGCATGTTTTAGTTTCGAGGCAATAAGGGTTATGACGCAGGGCGCAGGTTTTTCATTTTGCGCAGGTTTTGTCTAAAGTCGAGTGAAAGCTGCCAAGTGTCATTTGTCGAGACACATTATAATTTGTTTCTAAAGTAAGGGGAATGTGCCACATGTCCTGTTATAACTCAACGAAGCGTGATAGGTGTCGGCATCCATGTTTCAAGTTTCTTAAAAGTTTCAAAGCTTCTTTCAATAAGCTTCTCTCAGAGTTCTGTGGAGGCCGCCAAGTGTCAATGGTAGAAAGTTTTAACATGTTTTTCTAAAATGCAGCGGAAGACGCCACGTGTCCCTTGTAAAGCTTGGTGGAAGCCGGCAAGTGTCAATATCCGCAGTTTTTCATTTTGTTTCGATTATTTGAGTAAAAACTGTGGTGGGCCCCGGGTAAGTTGCTAAAGTAAGTGGAGTGTGCCAAGTGTCATTGTTTACATGAATCCAAATGAGTCCTAAATATTTTTATTGTGTTTCTAAAGCTCAGCGGAAGCTGCCATGTGTCATCTTCCACATGACTCTCAAAAGGTACCTAAAGCTTCTATAAGTTTAACGGATGCCGCCAAGTGTCCTCTCCTGTTTTGTAGTAGAAGACACCACGTGTTACTTGTTAAGATCAGCGAAAATCGCCACCTGTCTCTGTTCCCCTTTTGAAGCTGCCCGGGCACGAAGTGTTGCGGGTCCCATTTTCTGCAAGTTAATAAAGTTTCGAAGCAGGGGATTGTGACAGATGTCAAAAATGGAGCACTCCCAATACAAAGACATAGTCAAAAGGTGAAGCCTGACGAAAAGCGGCCAAAGTAAGCGGGAAAGACAAAGGAATTAGAACCTGGAGATCGCTTGAAGCTGAAGGAATTGCCGAAGAAGATGATGGGCCCGCAGACATCAAAGTTGAGCATCATGAACTAACCGGTGGGATCCAGATGTCTGATGACGTCCTTGAAGCTATCAAATTCAGGGCAACCAACTAGCTGTTGGCTTTCAAATGATCATGGACCTGAAGGCATTCAAAGACCTTCAGGTCGAAAGGAAGAACCATCGAGAGGAGGAACCAAAAGGGGAAAAGATAGCTCGAGGGCTCAAATCGTAGCAGAAAGAGGGAAATGCCAAAATATCTATGCAGTAGTTATTCTAGTAGGTGTAATAGTCTGTAAAGTAGATTTTTGAGCCCTTAAACATTGAAGACACGACCTATTTTTCTCTGGGAGGTAAAGGCAAAGTGGAAAGCTGCGCATATATTTGGTGAAGGACCAGATGACTCAGGCCCAGGAGAAGACATTTGAGATAAATTGACATGCCACAGTTAAGGTAGCCACCCTGTTTCAATATGGTCCCTTGATAAAATTGAAAATATATTCAAGGCATTGAATCCAGCATGGGCCATTCCATAGAACAAAGCGCCAGGCCTTTCTTGGCTGCTATATAATGTAATCTCTTATTTTATGTAAAAGGAGATCTTTTTGATAAAAGAAGTAAAACTTTGCCAAAAATTGAGAAGCTATCACTGAGACTTTGAGCTCAGGTTGTTAATCATATTTCTTTGTTTGAATGAGAAAGCAAGTTACTTTCAGACTTTGTGTTGTCATGGCTTGTGTCATTTAGGGGATTATTCTTATGTCTGTCTTTTAAATGTGTTCTTGTCCATTTGATGAAATAAGCAGAGCTAGTGGAGATAATCAGGAAGATGTCCTCTGTAATTGCCTTCAGTGTGTTTCTTTATTTTTTGTTTCTGTGTAAAAGACCTTGGGATGACTTTGTGCCCTCATTGTCTTTCGTATTTCACTCTTTGGACAACTGAAGTGGAGACTTTGTGCTATACTTCATTCTGCTAGCTACTGCTCCCTGTTACCAGTCACTTGTCACTACCTGAAATAACTCTTGCTATTTACTGCAAGATCACTTCTGAAAGAAGAGAAGTGCCTTCAATGTTTATACTAGGACTTTCTCCTTTGTCTGTAAGCATCATCTCTGAAAAAAGAGAAATGGATGGTGATACCCTACCCCTGAGTGTTATTTTCTGTTTATATCTATAGTATATAGCCCCTTCATACCTATAGGGAACCTCCCCTTGATGAGAGGAGAGATTTGTCCCCTTTTGATGTGGTAAACCTACACACTAGGCCGATCAATCTTCTTTGCTGTGGTTGATTAGACCTATTTTGCTCATCAGTTAGCTGATTGACAAAATATTTACCCAACAATCACAACAGTTCTAGTTAAGGGTGGGCCAATAGTAGCCAAGGCAGAGGATACATTTAGCAATAACTAGGCCACTAAAGTGTCCACAAATCTCATCATGCATTTATCTGATAACATGCCAAATTTCATGACTACGTAGGCAACTCAAAATAAGACCATCAAAGCCACACTTGTAAAGAATTCCCCCTAGTATGGTATAATGAGAGGTACTTTGAATAAACGCTCTTTAACCATTCCTAGAAAGATTGGAGGGAATGATGCCTAGGTTGAGATAGTCGAAGATATACCAAATATCAGAGGTGCCTCTTCCACACTACGAATGGAAGGAAGGTCTGATTTGGTATAAGAAGGCTTGGTAAGACGATGGATAGTGACAAAAAGTCTAAAATCAGAAGATGCAGATGGGATTTGGGAAGCAAGGGAAGCTATTGTATCGACGAACTTGTTCATAGATCGTGGAGTGGTTTAGATAAGGTAATGTTCAAATGACACTAAGAGTACATCGACTACCGTTTATACTATTATAAGATGTCATTTTTACATTGATAAGAACCATTGATTTGATTGACCACGAGTTGGGAGTCACCAAAAATACTGATCGTCTTGACTCCCAATGCTAAAGCAGTTTGGAGACCTATCACTAGGGCTTTGTACTCAACCATGTTATTGGTATAATCAAAATCAAGCTTGCAAGATAAAGGAAGGGGTTCACTATCAAGGGGGATGAGAATGATACCAACACCCCCACCACGTTGGCACTTCGATCCATTAAAGAACATGGTCATTTGATAGGTGGTGTCCTCTTGAGAAAGAGTCACAATAAACTTGTCATGAAATTCAAGAGGAGAAGGTTGATTGTCTACTAAAGGTGCTTCGACCAATTTTTTGGTGATGACTTGCCCTTTAATTGACTTTCGCTAGAGGAACTCAAGATCAAACTCATCTAAAATCATGAGCCATTTAGCCATACACTAGTTTTGGTATGGCTTGGCATGCATATACTTGAGTGGGTCAGTGTTGGTCATGACATAGGTCTTGTGATTGAGAAGGTAATGACGGAGTTTGGAGGCCATGAATACCAAGATAAGGCAAAGTTTCTCGGTATGGGTGTATCGAGTTTCGTACTCTATAAGCGTTCGACTTATGTAGTAGACAACTTGTTCTTTATGCTATTCATCTCGATGTGCAAGCATTGCCCCTAAAGAGTGGTTAGTGGCGGAAACGTATAGGTAGAAAGGTTGATCCTCTTTTGGAGGGATGAGGATGTGTGGAGAAAGAAGTTACTCTTTAAGTGAATCGAAGGCCTTTTAACAGTCTTTATTCCACTTAAAAGAGATATATTTCTTAAGAAGGTGATGGAAAGGTTGACATCTATCAAATAGTTGAGAGATGAAGCGACAAATGGATTAGAGCTTCCCCTATAAACTGTGGAGCTGCTTGAGTTTGGTGGTAGAAGGCATGTCAAGGATCACTTTGATTTTGGCGGGATCAACTTTGATTCATAGAAGAGAGATGATAAAGCCAAGGATCTTTCCTGACAATACCCAAGAAATGCATTTCTTGGGGTTAAGGTGAAGATGGTAATGGGTGAGGTATTCGAAAATAACCTTGAGAATCGCTAAATGATTTTTATGACATTTAGATTTCCCAAGAAGGTCATCTATGAAATCCTCTACTGTTTTGTGAATAAGATCATGGAAGATGTAAGTCATAGCATGTTGGTAGGTTGCACCAGCATTTTTCAGACCAAAAGACATGACTCTATAGCAGAAGGTTCCCCATAGGGTGGTAAAAATAGTTTTATGTTGGTCTTCACAGGAAATCAAGATCTGATTTTAGCTTAAGAAATCGTCCATAAGAGAGCATCTCATGGCCGGCTATAAGATCAACAAGTTGGTTGATGCTTGGCAAAGGGAAGTCGTCTTTAGGGTAAGCAAAGTTAAGATTTTGAAAAACCATGCAAATGCAAAGTCCCCTTGTTTTGGTGACAGGACAACATTTGAGACCCATTGGAGATAATTAATGGGTTGGATGAAATTTATGGATAAGAGGTGTTGAAGCTCTTGTTTGACAAGAAGGGCTATATGAGGGTGCATCTGACAAAGCTTCTGCTTGACAGGCTTGGCATCACGAGTAGTAACGATATTATGGGTGGCAATGAAAGGGTTGATTCTTGGCATGTTGTTGTAAGACCAAGCAAATGCTATGTTACGGTTTTGAAGGAGGGGAAATCCTGACACTCTAAGGAATCTAGCAATTGTCCGATTTTGACAATGCGTGGGCTATCTTGAGCACCCAAGTTGACATTCATGGTGGATTCATTCAACATGGTTGAAGTCTCAAGAGGGTGAGATTTGTGGATAGAGGAATCTTTTGCACCAAGATAGGCGAGAAGGGAATCCTCATCTTGACACCGAACAATATTAATAGTAGGAGAGTTGTCTTCTACTATCTCAGGATGAGTCAGAGGAATGGTTACAGTCTCCCCATCCTTTCAATAAGTCAAGGGTCCCAAGCTAATCATGTTGATGAAAAAAATGTTAGGGGGAATGGTTTCAATATCCTCATATTTCCATGGTGAAGGGATTGGTGAGGATGAAACTTCCTCCTCAATGATGATAATGGGAGGCAAATTGGTTGGCTCTTCAGGTGGAACAAATTCGAGACCAAATCTCTCACGAGGTTTTTGGGTCTTACATGGAAACAACTTGTGTAGTTCATGTTCATAACGCCTTAGACTGAATCCCTTCCAAGCACACTTATAGAAGTATGTCTTGGCGAACTCTAATTTATCTAGATAGGAGAAATTGAAGGTGAATGGTCAAAGAGAAGAGAAGGTGGAGGAGGTGGAAAGTGGTTGATCAAGTCTCCCATAGACAAGATTAGTTTCAAGATTGGGAGCCCCAAAAGGAATAATGGTTCCGATATTATAATCGTAACTAGGATTTTGGTCAAAGTTCCCGTACTCTTGGGGAGTAGGGAAGCATCCAAGGTCAAGAGGCGATACTCCCCAAGCGAGAGATGTTGGAATGTTGATTCCAAGGGGTCCTTCATAGAGATTTGGGTAGAAGGGATGGATGAGCTAGTGGAAGCTTGGTGGCTAGAAGAGGTGGATTCGTCATTAGTTAGTGAAGGCTTGGTGGATGGAAGGAGAAGAACATCATTGAGTCGGTACATCATGTTGCATGATGTGAAAGGACTTGGGTCACCTTGTATGGTAACTACTTGATCTTCGTGCTCAAAATTGATACACTGATGTAGGGTGGATGGTACACAACCCATGGAATGGATCCAAGGGCATCTAAGAAAAAAATTATATTGGAACTCATCTTCTACCATGTAGAAGAGCTTAGGAAACGTGCGAGGTCCTCAACGAATGTGTAGGATGATAGTTCCTAGGGTTGTTGCCATAGTGTCATTGAAGGATTGGAGCACTGCTATGGTTTCTGACATAATGTTCTTTGGCAATTTCATTTGGTCATATGCATGGGAGGAGATAATGTTGATGTTAACTCCATCAATCATAACCCTTTTGATGCGGGTTTGGTTGATGTATGCGGTAATGAAAAGGGGAGGATCCAGATCATTAGGATGAATGGAGGGTATTTTCAAATCCTTGAAGGTAACAAGGGTGGAAAGCTGAAGGGCTCTGACAAAGGTTGTTAGAGGTTGTGGATCTTCTAGTTGAACCTCTATGGACTGCAAAGCCTCTATCATTGCCTAACAGTAATGGGGTGAGGTATTGATTAGTTCATATAAACTCATCTTCACCGGTGTTTGGTGAAGTTTCTTTAGAACTACTATTTGGATTGACTCGGAAGGGTTGGATTTGGAGGCACCCAATTTAGACACTTTGGGTTTAGGTGAAGGTGAAGGTGTTTGGGTTTGGTTGGGTGATTGGGTGGTGGAAGAAGGGTATGTCCATGGAATGGACACCTTTGCCTTTCCCTTATCCTTTTGTTGGGCTTGTGATCGGGTGACCACATGGATGGTATGGATTTCAGGAAGAGTTGGGATAGAGGATTGTTTTGGTTCCTCCTCACTCTTAGATGAGAGTGTGGGAGTAGGTAAGTGTTGGATGGTTACTTTTTGTTCTTGGATTGGTAGTGGGCTCATGGGAAGTTCATCTGACAATAGGTCATCTCCATCACATAACTAGTGGACTAGGACTTGGAGAGCTTTACAGTTCTCTGTATCGTGCCTAGTTGTTTTATGGTATAAGCATACCATATTGTCATTAAACCAGAATGGTTTAGGATTATGGGGGTCAAATGGTTTGATGGGTGGCAGGATCAAGCACGAGGCTTGAAATAATCTTTGTAAGATGGTTGAGCAAGACTCAAGCAATGGTGGCGAGGGAGTGGAGGTTTTGGATTTGATAGTTGGGGTGGAAACCTTATTAGGAGTAGGCTTCACAATGGGAGTTTTGGGTTGTGGAATATTCTTGGTGGGTGGCATTTTGGAATTTAACAGTTTAGAGGTAGATGGTTTGGAAGTTAATGGCTTGGAGGTAAATGGTTTGGAAGTAGAAGGTTTAGAAATAGGAGGCTTGGTAGTGGATGGTTTGGAAATAGAAGGGTTAGAAGTAGAGGGCTTGGTAGCGGATGGTTTGGAGGTGGAAGGCATGGAAAGAATAGGTAGAGGTGTGGTTAAAAGAGGAGGTTGGGTTTGGGTTGTCTTTAGGATACTTGTTTTCTTAATGGAAGGATGAGGTCTTAGGATGGAAGAAGGATGCAGTCCTAAAATGGAAGGCAAGGTAGAAATGGGTGGCAAGGTTTTGGTTTTTGGGATCCTAGGTGGCTCCACTTTCTTGGTTGACTTAACTTGGGGTTTCTTTGGTGGGCTAGATGGTGCTAAATCCAAATTTAATGGGGGGTGAGTAAGGCTCTGAGTGGGGAGCATGCCTAGGTTTTTTATGGGCTTTGTTAAGATGGTAGAAGGTGTTTGGGTTACTTTGGGTGGAGTTGGGTTGGAAGGTTTGCCTATGGTTTGGGAGGTAGATATTTTCAATGGTTTGGTTGGGATGATGGTGGGTTCACTAGTGGAAGTGAAAGGTTGAGTTGACAATAATATCATTGAGGGCTCTTGCTTGGTTGGATAGGGGAGCTCAAGATGGTGCCAAAATGTGGCATGATCCATGTTGCGTTGGGATAAGAACTCCAAGTTTTGAACCAATCTAGAGAATGGCTTATAGATGGGTTTGGTTCCTTTAGTATTGGACTCAAAGGATAAACCCATGGGTTGAGAAAGGGAAGCGGTTTCCTTGTCCTTTTTCTTAATCAAAGGCTCCAATGTTTTGGAAGGTGTTTCCTTCATGGGAGGGGTAGGTAAGGTGACCTCTTCCTTAGGAATGCTTTCCAAAGGAAGAGTGGATTGCTTTATGATGGAAGAGAAAGGTATGGTGGTAATGGTTGCCTCCTTTGGTATGTCTTCCAAAGGAGAGGTTGGTAGCTCCACTACCTCAATAAGTGGAGAAAGGGGAATAGTTGCTTCTTTTGTTTTTGTTTCCAAAGAAATAGAAGGTGACTCCATTACCTCAATAAGTGTAGGGGAAGATGAAGAGGTTTGGGCAATGGTTTTCTTAACGATGAGCTCACTAGAACCACATTAACAATATGGACCTCATGGTTGTGAGAGGATTCCACTTTATTGTTTTCATTGTTCGCAGAAGCGGCATGGTTGGGAAATGGTTGCCTAAAAAATCAAGTGACTGATTTGGGGGTGCATTGGGGTTATCCAACACAAGTTCCCCCTTGTCAATCAACCCTTGGACAATGCTTTTGAATGTATTGCATCTAATAACATCATGCCCAATGACATGGTGGTAACCACACAATTTTTTCTCTTTATAACAACTGGGTATAGGACGAGAGGAATTGAATTGTTGTGGGGGTTTAATTGGAGGAAGTATGATATTTGCTTTCAACAACTTTTCCAATACTCAAGCATATGACTCTCCTAGCAGCGTATATTGCTTTTGGTTGTTGCGGTTTTGGTTTTGGGTATTTTGGTTGGAAGAATTAGAAGAGTTGGGTGAGTTAACAACCAGACGAGGGGTGGTTTTAAGGACAAATGCATTCACGGTTCCCTTGGTTTTGGTGTTGGTGTTGGAGTGGTTGGTGGTTTTGGAGGAGAAAGTTTCATTTGACATGAAACTAGAGTTCTTGTTTCTCAATTTTAGCTTCCCCTCATCAATGGCTCTAATCTTTAATTTCCATGCCATGGTGAAAGCCTCATCAAAGGTCCTGAAATTCTGAACATGTAAAGTGGAGGAAATATGTTTGGCACAAGCCTGAGAGAAAATCTCAATCAAATTAGGTTGGGGCAAAGAGAAAGAGAGTTGGTTTATCAAACCTCTCTAACAAGCTACTAAATGAGCAATTGACTCATCCTCAAATTACTGAATGGAGTAGAGGTCGGTGATGGAAACTTTATTAGATATTTTTATGGAAAAATGATCTAAGAAGGTTTGAGCTAATTGGACAAAAGAAAAGAAGTGCTTGGTAATAGCACTGTACCAATCTAATGTCAGACCGGATGGGGACATGCTAAAGGTGCCAAGGAGTAGAGCATCATCATAACCAATCAAATAACAAGTGTCTAAATTATCTAAGATGTTGCTAAGGATATTCTCTACTCTGAAATTTTAAAAATTTCAGAAGTTCTCATTGAGGAGGATAAGGTCGGATTGGGATGGATGGATGAATTGGTTTGTTGCAAATTTGATCGTATGATAAGAGGTTATGGGCACCGAAAATAGATGACTCCAAATTGGTCATCTTGTCCATTAACATCTTAACTAGATTGGTTTATGGTTGTGCACTCCCATAGTTATATAGTATGTTTTGTTGGGGTTGGGTATGTGCAACATACGAATAGCTAGTCAGAGGTTGAGAGCATGCTACATATTGGTATGTGGACATGGATGGTTAGAAAGATGCCATGTATGGGTCCGTGGATATAGGAGGTTGGGTAGAAGTTGGAGCCATATACCCTTGTGGGTTATGAATATAGCTTGGGTTGGGTGCAATGGGCACTTGTTGAGGGATTGACATGGGTTGGGTTGGAGGTATGGTTGGGTTGGATTTATGGTTGGGTTGATAAGTTTGTTAGGAATAAGTGATTAAAATTAATTAATTATGTAATAATATGCAACATAAAAATCATTCCTCAGAATCACAACAACAGAGACATATAGAAGAAAAATTTAGATCTAAGCAAAAATACACACATAACACTAATATAACATGGTTCACCCAATGTGGGCTACGTCCACTAAGAAGATCTCAATAATATTATAAACAAGAGTAGTTGTTGGAAATTTGAGCAAGGTGACAGTTGACAGCATGGAATTGTCATTGATGTCATTGAGATTGAAATTGGTCAAGCATTAATGCCAAAGGTTGAGTTGAGCAGAACTGTGATGTCTATCACGTTTGTGAAGTGTTTTTACTAAGAAAATGCAATCGGGTTAAGTCTAAAAGACTTGCGTTGAGCAGAGTTGATTGAGGGAATTCTTTCAAAAATATTGGTAAAGACCTCTTTTCTTGGACAAATTGTTTGCAACAAACCTTCCGAAGGAAATGAGCGCCACTTGGAATTATTTTGGAGAAAGTGTCTTGGAAAATTCATTCGGAGAAATTGTCCCTAAAAAAAGTTTCGAAGGGTAAGTGGACCATTCAAAGATTCCAAAGGAATCTTTTTCAAAAGTTTCGAAGGGTAAGTGAACCGTGCAAAGCTTTCGAAGGGATCTTTTCAAAAATGCTGAAGGGTATGTGGACCATTGCAAAAGTTTTGAAGGACAAGTGGACACTTGCAAAAAAGCCGAAGGGTAGAATGCAAAAAGTCTGAAGGGTATCTTTTGAACGTTGCAAAGAGAAGCCTTGCGGACAAAAAGTATGAAGAAAAGACTTGTAGACAAAAAGTCCAAAGAAAAGCATTGCGAACAAAAAGTCCAAAGAAAAGCCTTGTGGACAAAAAAATCCGAAGAAAAGACTTGCGGATAAAAAGTCCAAAGAAAATCCTCACAGATAAAAAGTCCGAAGAAATGCTTTGCGGACAAAAATTCCATGGAAATTGTCTCGAAAGACTCTTGATAAAAAGCCCGCAATAAATTGTCTGAGGAGAGGTCACTTACAACTTTGCCGAAGATAAAAGTGTGGAAGTCTTATAGGGAATTCTCAAAGGGACAAGGCATGTTAAAGATTGAGAAAGTCTACAAGAATCAACGGTGCAAAATCATTACAAAGATGCCAAAGAAAATGAGATCATGTCAACATGCCAAAATTTAACACTAAAAACAAAGGATAAAGATCGAGCATATCGATGATAATCTAAAGGAGCGGAAGCGAACCCAAGGAATAGAAAGTAGCGAGATATAAAAAGGGAAGAAAAGGAGCTCGATGGTTAATGGGATAGTAATCTCAAGCACACGCATTTGACAGGTGTCAAAAGGTCATAAGAAAAGATTCAACAAGGAAAAGAACATGAACTTGGCACGACAAAAGAATTTGAAAAAGCCCACAATAAATGTCTTCCAATTGTCTGGATAAGAACAACTGAAACTGGTGTTGAACTCGATATATCCTCACAGAGCTTGAGATATCTCAATCGAAGTGAATAAGGAAGTGACACAGTTAAGTAAAAGTGCAAGTGCCTATGATAGTAAAGGCGTTTTAAAAGATTATCATTTGAAGCATGAATCGAGACATGAAATCAGAGTCACATTAAATGCAGACCAAAAGTGATGAAAGAAGCGGTGCAGTTAAGTGCAATAGAAGTGTAGATGCCAAAGATAGTAAAGAAATTTGCATATTGCTGTTTGAAGCATAAATCGAGACATAAAGTCAAAATCGCATTGAATGTAGATAAAAATCTTGAATCGATTAAGATGAAGTGTGAACACTTCACAGAGAGACAACCCTAAGATGCATTTTTCTACATATGCTACGAACAGATCATTTGAATGTAGCTGTCTTTCTACTGCTATTGCAAAAATCATGAGTGTTAACTCAAAATTGTCAAAAAGGACATATTCAGATAGTGTGAAAGGGGCAAAAGAAATAAGGTGTGTCAAATAAGAATATATCCAGACACTAAGAGAGAAAGGCAGAGAAGCTGAGAAGACACACAGTTAAGGTGTAGTTATAGACTAGACTTGTAACAGAAAAGTGTATAAGATTCATTCTGAATCACTTCAGTAATTTTTAGAGTTGTAGCTTCATTTTTTGGATAAGTTCGTGCCATCAAAAAAACTGAGTTGGAGCTCAGTTAGGAAGTTGATGCTTCCTTAGAGTGGGTGCTCTTGAATGTAAACAGTGAGGTTTGTCTGTGAGACATTTTTTCGTGGCGCTGGATTAGAACAATAGCTTCTAGTAGCTTTTCTCACCGTAGTTTTTCCCTTTGAGTTTCCACATTAAAATATGGTGTTAAGCATTCTTGTGTATGTGTGTGATCTTTATTTTGTTCTTTACTTTGCATATACGTTGAGTATCTAGTTTAAAATTTCTAAGAACCAGGTTTTAACTAATCTATTGATTCACCCCCCCTCTCAGTAGATTATGTGTTCAACAATTGGTATCATAGCACAGGTTCCTTAGGAGAAGCTTAATCAGCTTAGGTAGATCATGGTTGGTGAACATAATGGCCTGTCAGGAAGGATCTTCATCAAACAAGGCTCATATGTTTGATGGGTCTAACTATGCTTTTTGGAGCATAAGAATGGAAGCATATTTGTCTTCCCTAGGGTTTGATGTATCGATGTCAGTGGTAAATGGTTACACAGCTCCCGCTGTAACTCCTACTGATCAGGTGGCCAAAAAGGCTTATGAAAACAATGCCAAAGCCAAGAATGCCATTCTTTGTGGGTTGTCAAACTTTGAGTTCGTCAAAGTTATGCACTATTAGAATACAAAAGACATTTGAAACAAGTTGAAAGGTATTTATGAAGGAGATTTTAGAGTGAAACAGGTCAAGCTGCAAACACACAAAAAGATAGTTTGAAAGCCTAAAAATGAATGAAGAGGAGAAGATGAGATAGTAAATGCTATAAGAGGACTTGGAGAAACAATAGAAGAGTCAACTGTTGTCAAGAAGGTTCTGAGATCCTTTCCATCAAAATATGACTCCAAAATTTTGGCCATTGAAGAAGTAATAGATCTGGACAAGCTCACCATGGATGAATTACATGGGACTTTCATAGCCTATGAAATGAGGATGGGAGAGACAGACACAGTCAAGAGGGAATCAACCTTCAAAGTATTAAAATCTGCAAAAGAAGAAACCTTTGTGCTCAATTCTGAGGAGACTGATGGTGAAGAAGCAAATTTTGTCAGAAGACTGAAGAGAGGATTAGGTAAGTATAAATGAAAACTTCCATTCAAATGTCTTAACTTTGGCAAGGTAGGACACTTCACTACAAAATGTCCACTCAATAGGAAGGACAACGTCGAGCAAGTTGAAAATGTCAAAAAGGTAAAATTGTATTATGCTAAAAATAAAAATTTATTCAAAAATAAAAAGGGGTTATTTACAAAATAAGAAAGTGACTCACGAGAAGAAAGTAACAGTGACAGATCTGATGATGAGAATGACTGTGCCTTTCTAGCAGAGGGAAATGAGTTCCTATTTATGGCAAAAGAAATCACTTCCTTGAATAAAAAACAAAATGAATATGAAGATTGTGATGAAGGAGAAGGTGAGATAGATCTTGAAGGTGAACTAGTGTGTGCTCTTGAAGAAATCAAAAAAATGAGAAAAGAAAACTCAACATAGAAGATGAATGAGAAGGAGCTTGAAAAGGCTAACCAAATGATTGTAATGCTGAAAACTCAAGTTGAAGAAGCTAACAGAATAGCAGAAGTCATCAAAATGGATCTCCAGTCAAAATCCAATGAATGCATGAGTCTTGAAGCAGAAGTAGTAGCTTTAAGGAAATAAATTGAGAAGGCAAGAGACCATATACGCAACAATGTAAAGCTGACGAAAGGATCTAAAGCTCTCAATGAACTAATCAGTGTGCAAAATCCCTCAAATGAAAAGTCAGGTCTTAGATACAACAAAGAAAAAGGATCCTCATCGTGCACATCAATGAACTTATATGATAACTTCGAGAAAGGAGGATAAGCAAAAGCTATGAAAAGTAAAGAAGCAACGAAGGTAAAGACCAGAAAGGACATAAAAACTGATCCAAAGAAAGATGCAGAAGGATTCTTCAAAGTGATAGATTTGAAAAAGCAAAAAGGTAAAAGTTTTTGATATACTACACCAGAAAATGATATGACCAGGTACGCTCCTTCCTTTTATGGTTATTCTTATAGCTGTAATCAATTTAGTCATAGGGCTGTTAATTGTAGAGTCCTTCCTTCTAAAAGATTTAATTTTGTTAGAAAAAATTCATTTGCTCCTTTGATAAATTCAAGTTTGATATGTTACAATTGTAATAATTCTGGACATATAGCTAAGTATTGTAGAGCTAACATTCAATGACAAGAAAGTATAGCTTAGGGAAAAACATGTTTTTAAATGAGAATAGAGTCTCAAAGACTAGTTATAAAGAAAAGAGAAAGGTAAATGAAAGATCCAAAAGGATATGGAAGGTGAAAGATCAATCCTTGATTGCTCAAACGACACTCCATGTCAAAGAGCAAAACTTGTGGGTCATAGACATCGGTTTCTCAAAGCATATGATTGGGGATAAGACCAAATTCACCAGCTTACGTAGATGCAAGGAAGGAATTGTCAGTTTGGGTGATAACACTGAAGTCAGAATAAGAGGCAAAGGAACCTTGCACATAGATGGTAAGCTTCATGCACATGACATCCTATACATTAAAGGACTTAAACATAATCTGTTAAGTGTAAGTTAGATGTGTGATAATGGTTATGAAGTCACATTTAATGCTGAAAGTTGTAAACTGGAGAGCGCTAGAAAAATCGTTGCACAAAGAAGAAGAACTGAAAGCAACATATACAACCTGATTGAAAAAAATAATGCAAGTTGTCTCATGGAAAAAGTCGATGAGAGCTGGTTATGGCATAAAAGAATGGGTCATGTCCACTTCGACAATTTAGTCAAGGTAAGCTCTAACAAGTGCGTTAGACATATGCCCAAAATTATTAAACCTACAGATGTCACATGTAGAGCATGCCAACTAGGAAAATAGACAAGAGTCAGATTTGAAACAAAGGAATACACGACCTCAGGACCCCTACAAGTAGTTCATATAGATTTATGTGGTCCTACTAGGACAAAAGGATCCAAGAATGTATACTACTTTATGCTATTTGTAGATGACTTCTCAAGGATGACATGGGTAACCTTATTGAAAGATAAATCACAAGCCTTTGAGAGATTCAAGATCTTCAGGGCCATGGTTGAGAATGTGATAGGACTTAGGCTCACAAAGCTCTGATACCAATTGTTAGGATCTATTGCCCACTAAAAGCACACTTGATTACCTTTGTATTAGCAACTAAACACATAATTTAACCAGAATGAATAAATAACTAGAAATATGAAACAACACAGAATATGAGAGACAATACTCAATTGTATTAATACTTATTCAGAAGGAAATACAATAAAGAAGATGCCACACTTCTTCTTCCACACCTCTAGAGCTCCCACACTTTTAGGGCTCACCAGTAATTCTCCTTCAATAGTTTACTCTCTCAATTACGGTCACAACAATCAACTCAAACATAGAGTTGTTGTTCACCTCCACTAGTCAGTAACAATGCTGCTAGTATACCAAGTACACAACCGTACTCCAAGTAGATCTCCCTGCTCTTGCACAACCTACAACTCTCTCTGATCATACACACTCAGCACCCCTTTGGAACTAGGAGGAGATACTCTTGCTCTCTCTACAAGCACAATGGCTATCTAGCACACTTTACAATACAACCCATGAGTCTATTATATAGATATCATGCATACAATAATTAGACCCTAATTACAATAATTAGACACGTAATTCAAGACCAAAAATAGTCTTTTACATGCAAACAACCAGTTCATTAAACTAACAGTTTGTCAACTCGTAGTTTTGAAATTGCACAGGCGACTGACGTCGGTCCCTGTCTGTTTAGAGGTGACCGACGTCAGCCGATCCCTGACTGATGTCGACAGCTTCTTGTCCACTCCTGACCGACGTCAGTTGTCCTAATTGACGCTAGTTACTGTGACACTTCAACAACTCCTCTTGTTCGCATTCTGGTGAAGCTTTTAGCTCCACAACCTAACAATCTCCCACTTGGAGATAAACAGTTGCACCTGTACTTGTACTTGTACCTTCGTCTAATTCATTTCCTGGCTTGTATTTCTCTTCAAGTTCAATCTTGAAGACCAACCACCACACAACCTGTGGTGCACCTCCTGTCATCCAAGTAACTTGCCACATCCGAACCTACAACTCTATGTAGTGAAGACCTTGACCCTGCATAACATGTTAACCTGCTGTTAGTCCCTCTCAAATACCTGAGAATCCACCTTCCCCGAATTGGCTCTAAACTCTCTGATAGCTCCCAATGCTTGGGAAAACTCAGGTCTACACCAGACCTCATGTGATTTTGAACACTGTTCTAAGCTCAGCTTGAACTATCTAGGTGTGCTTACCAATTCTACATCCTGCGTATTGAACCCCGCCAATACCTTCTTCACATCAGCTCCCACTGGAGACAAAATCAACTTGTGATCTTCCATGTCTCTCATGCTAAAGAGTTTCACTGCTCCCAAATTCTTCATGACATACCTCTGAACTAACTTTACCTTTAGCTCAGAAACTCCCTGCATGTGTAACCCTGCAATAAGTAACCACACAACATACAGTAACATGATAATGTTGCAATTATCATCCAAATCGATAAAGAAAACACAATAGGAACATTGACCTTGACTAAAGCCATGCTTTGTCATACACCTGTCAAACCTGTACCACTATCCTTCAGCTTGCTCAAGACCATATACTCTGGCCTTTCATCTCACGTATCCATCCACTCTCTTCTTTAACCTGGGAATCCATTCATCTTTCAGTGCTTTCATCCCAGCTGACAACTCTACCAAATCTCCCACTTGGTTCTCTTCTGAAGAATTCATGCCATGCTCTCACTGTTTCCTGGATTCTACCTGCATTGCCTCTTCACATCTTCCTGGTTCTTGACCATCGGTGAGCAACAAGTAGTATAAAGAAGGTGAATAACGAATATGAGGCTTACTTACCCTTTTAGTCCTCCACATGGGCGTTTGAGACCCCTTGACAGCTTACTGTCTGCCCAACATCCATTCCAGTGACTGATCTCGACCATCTCCCAGTCTGCACCCAACCGACGTCAGTTCCCTGCGACTGACCCTTACTGTCGACGTCTGTTCCCCATGATCGACGTCAGTCTCCACCTGCCCGACACCACCGACTCTGCTAATTTGCACATGATCGACGTCGGTACCTGCCTGATCGACGTCGATTTCCTATAACCACCGCTGGTAACTGTGTTTTTCTGTGAGTGATGACTTTTTATCTGCGAGCTCACCTTGGATCAAAACCCTGTCCAAATTAACACAGCCTTGCTCAGAATAATTCAGTCCCCTCAGTTGATCTCTGTCCGTCATCTCCTCCATGAACACCAAGGCTTTCCAGTTCTTAAGTTTGTCAAAGATATCTGTCTTTTACTTAAGAACATGCATTCTCTTCTTACATATGTGACCAAGCCTACAAAGCCACATCTCTGCAACAGAAGGTGAATCAATAATATAAGTAGATAGATAAAGGATACCTACTTTCTTACCACCATCTAATTCAAGTGCTTCCATTGTGAGAGTTACTGTGCATCTCTTATCACCCAACTTTTTTGAAGAAATTAGACTCATCTCCAAGACTGCTACCTGCATGACCTCATTCAACACTCATGTGTTACCTGTCTGCAATTTCAGCTTCATTTTCCCTTTGCCAACCATGTGACAAGGCTCACCAACCCCTAAATAAATATCTCCAAAGTCTCCCTGGACATACTCATGAAAAGATGCTCTATTTCGGGTTTCATGAAAAGAGGCAACATAATTTATAGACCAAAATTCTACTTTATCCAGAGCATCATGTGTAACAACATCTGCAACATCTACTTCATTTTTTTCATGCTGATCTTCTACCAACCAGCAATCTTTCTTTACTTGCTCTTTCTTTCCATCAAACAATAATTGACCATTCATGCTATTCAGTTTCTCTATTCATAGCTTACTTTCTTCTGCCATTGCTATATTCTTACTCAATTTGAAACCCCTGAGAGTGACCTGTAATCAACAAACACTAACCAGATTTGAAACCCCCTGTTAGTGAACCCAAGCTCTGATGAACCTGTAACCTTGCTCTGATACCACTTGATAGGACCTAGGCTCACAAAGCTCTGATACCAATTGTCAGGATCTACTGCCCACTAAGGGCACACTTGATTACCTTTGTATTAGCAACTAAACGCAGAATTTAACCAGAATGAATAAGTAACCAGAAATATGAAACAACACAGAATATGAGAGACAATACCCAATTATATTAATACTTATCCAGAAGGAAATACAATAAAGAAGATGCCACATTTCTTCTTCCACACCTCTAGAGCTCCCACACTTCTAGGGCTCACCAGTAATTCTCCTTCAACAGTTCACTCTCTCAATTATGGTCACAATAATCAACTCAAACACAGAGTTGTTGTTTACCTCCACTAGTCAGTAACAACGCTGCCATTATACCAAGTACACAACTATACTCTAAGTAGATCTCCCTGCTCTTGCAACAACTTGCAAATCACCAGACCTTACCATGTAGATGTCTCTACACCCTGAATAACCCTTGTCCTTGCCTCACCAAGTCCTTATGATTCTTCAACCAGTACATCGGTGGATCTTCTACTAGAATTTGCACAACCTGTAACTCTCCCTGATCATACACACTCAGCCCTCCTTTGCAACTAGGAGGAGCTACTCTTGCTCTCTCTACAAGCACAATGGCTATCTAACACACTTTACAATATAACCCATGAGTCTATTATATAGATCTCATGCATACAATAATTAGGCCCTAATTATAATAATTAGACACGCAACTCAAGACCAAAAATAGTCTTTTACATGCAAACAACCGGTTCGTTAAACTAACAGTTCATCAACTCGCAGTTATGGAACCGCACAGGCGACCGACGTCGGTCCCTGCCTGTTTGGAGGTGATCGACGTCGGCCAATCCCTGACTGATGTCGGCAGCTTCCTGTCCACTCCTGATCGACATCGGTTGCCCTGATCGATGCCAGTTACTGTGACACTTCAGCAACTCCTCCTGTTCGCATCCTGGTGAAGCTTTTAGCTCCACAACCTAACATAATGAAATAGGAAGAAAAATCAAGTGTCTAAGATCAGACAAAGGTGGAGAATTTACCTCCAACAAGTTTGTAGAATATTGTGAGAAGCATGGAATTAAGAGACAATACTCAGCTGCATGTACTCCACAACAAATTGGAGTTGTAGAAAAAAAATAGAATAGTGAAGGAAATGGCCAGAACAATGTTAAAAGAGGCAAATCTTCCTTATGGATATTGAAAAGAGGTAGTTCAAACAACAATATGTATTCTAAACAGAGTTCAACTCAGGGTAAAGAGTGATAAAACTCCATATAAACTGTGGTTTGGAAAACCTGCATCCGTGAAATATTTCAAAGTGTTTGGAAGAAAGTGCTACATCAGAAGAAAAGAGGCCAAAGTGGGAAGTTTCGAGTCAAGATGCAATGAAAGAATTTTTCTTGGATACTCCACTCACAACAAAACCTATGTGTGTTACAATAAACAGCTACATAAAATAGTGGAAAGCATCAACGTAAAGGTAGAAGAAGTATTCAAACAAATTGAACCAAATGAGAACATCAGAATTGAAGAATCATAAGAAGTAGAAAATGAAGAAGAAAATAGTGAAGAGGAGGAAGAGAAGAGAAAAAAGGCACCTGTAAGGTTTGTTAAAAAAGAACATTCCAATGAGCAAATAATTGGCAACAAAGATGAGGGTGTTCAGACCAGGAGAAGAGCTGTAATGAACAAGGAGCAAGTAAACTTTGATCTACTTTCAAAAATTGAACCTAAGACCTTCAATGAAGCCAACAAAGATGAAAATTGGCTAACAGCCATGGAAGAAGAGTTCAGCCAAATTGAAAAGAATAAAACTTGGGAACTAGTTCCCAGACCCTCAAACAAGAATGTAATAGGAACTAAGTGGGTTTACAGAAACAAACTCAATGAAGATGGAGCAGTCATAATAAACAAAGCTAGGTAGTGTAAAGGATATGCACAAGTAGAAGGCATAGATTTCAAAGAGACATTTACTCTTGTGGCAAGACTGGAAGCTATTAGAATGTTCCTATCATTTGCTGTTCACAAGAAATTCAAAGTGTATCAAATGGATGTGAAGTCAACATTCTTAAATGGGAACTTAGAAGAAGAGGTGTACATTGAACAATCAGAAGGATTTCAGTTAGCGGAGGAAGAAAGTTATGTGTGAAAACTAAAGAAAGCTCTGTATGGTCTGAAACAAGCACCAAGAGCATGGTATTCATGATTGGATCAATACATGCAATGACTAGATTTCAAAAAGGAGTGCATAGATAACAATCTATACTTTAATTCAGAAGGTGAGCATATGCTGATTGTTGTTGTATATGTGGATGACATTATATGTGATTGATTGTGAACCAAAGAAGCCATTCGAGCTAAGAAGTTCATTGAACAAATACAGCTCATACATCAGATTGTTCATAATTAATTGGAGAAAAGTCAAGCCAAGTATAAATCCAGACATGACAAACATCGTATTGATCACCAATTTGTCGTAGGTGATATGGTATGGCTTCACATCAGTAAGGAAAGATTGACAGGTGAAGGTAAAAAGTTGAAACCAATTCGGTATGGTCCTTTTCGGATTACGAAAAAAATTGGTACAAATTCTTTCCGGCTAGATTTACCATCTTACATGCAGATTTATTCTTGTGAATCACCTTTCTCATTGTCGGATTTCCTTTGTTTTTCATGGTATAATTCCTCAACCATGCTTCTCATCTCCATGAAATCTCGATGGAAATCTTGTTCGGATTCCATCTCTTCTTCAGCGATCCTTGAAGCACGTCTTGAGCCAATCTACAGATTATACTCAATGAGTTTTCCTTCACCCTTTTGGGATTTAGACCTTGTCAACATACACTAACAATCACTGTTAAATAACAACCACTCTGATACCAAAAATCTAATCTGAAAAATTGAAATTTCAAGTGTCACAAAAATCGAATAACACACTTTCGCATTCAAAAGATCTACTATTTCTCAACTTTTATGTTTAATTATGTATAAGAAAATTAATACCAAAATTAAAATGAAGATCATAATTAAATAAATAACAGAGAAAATTAGAAGAAATCACCATCAAATTGATAACGGAGTTCGGCTTCAATAGCCTACATCTCCGGGTCCATTCAAAGTGAGGATCGTTTGCATTAATTTGTGCATCAAATGGCTTACAAATTAAATTCAAGTCTTCAAATCACCTTCTCTAATCTCTGCTTGCCTGTAAAAATATTTTTCAGACCTGAAAATAAAGGCCCAAGGCCATACAAGGCTTAATTAATTCTATAATCTTCTTGAAACTTTTACACAGTCGGCTGCGTCATAACCTTCAAATAGAAATTCACTCCTTTTATACCACTTCCAAGCCCATGGCTCAAGCGGTCAAGGCTTATATTTTTGCATGGGAGGTGTTGGGTTCAAGGCGTCGGCCTTCCCTTTAGCGCCTTATCTCTTATCCCACATTGGATGTGTGGAAAGCGGTTTCATTCTTTATTAAGATTAGTGGCCTCCTTTATGAGTGCCGACATCCCTTTTGAAGGAGACTTAGGTGCAAGACTTAGCTAAATGCCTACCTTAGATCGTCGTTGGAGAATGTGGATAAACACGTGGTCTTAGCATGGTTTGTGTGTGGCGAAGGTGGATGACGTGTGTTGGTTGGTGGTTCTGCCATGTGTTGGTTTGTGGCTTCTTATTACAAAGTGAAAAATAATTATCCCACATTGGTGGGTCTTCAACAGAGTTTGTAACTTAAATAAAATGTTCAATACAATAACATGAAGAATAGGAGGCCAAGGCACCCCTCCACAAAAGTGTGTCGACCCTCGCTAAGGGCCCCCAATGAGCAAATAGCGGGGCCCATGGATCCTCATATGACCACTTGTCAAAGACCGGAGGCTAAAAACAAACACCAAATCAAATTTTAAATTCATATTTCCATGTATCAAATGGTTATTGGACCACTTGGTGTATTTAAATAGTGCCATGCCACTTTTTGACACCCATTATTCACCTGTCGCAAGAGTGCTTTAGCAAGCTATATCTCGAGCATCCAGACTCCATTTTGCGTTTCGAAAGAAGTGCTGGAAATCTCTCGATGAATTCTTTGATGTGAAAATGGTTCGACCAAAATTTTAAGACTTTTAAAATGGAATGGTACATGGATCTGCCTGGATCAGTGATAGTAACATGTGCAAAGAATTTGCCATGCAAATGCAAAATGAGTTTGAAATGTCAATGCTGGGAGAACTCTCCTTCCTTGGTTTACAAATTACATAAACTAATGAAAGGATATTTATATCTCAATAAAAGTACGCAAAGGAGATGCTCAAGAAATTTGGAATGGAGGATAGCAAACCAATTGGTACTCCCATGATGACTAGCTTCAAACTAAGCAAGGAAGATGGGTCTCCTAATGTAAATAATACACCATATAGATCAATGATTGGTAGCCTGCTGTATCTAACATCATCAAGACCAGACATCATGCAAGCTGTATGCATGGTTGCATGGTATCAAGCAGCCCCCAAAGAATCACATGTTAATGTGGTAAAAAGAATTTTTAGGTAAATCAAGAGCACGATGGAGTTTGGGTTGTGGTACCCAACTAGCAAGGATCTTACTTTGGTTGCATATACTGATGTTGATTGGACAGGAAGTGTGGATGATAAAAAAAGCACAAGTGGTATTGCAATCTTTCTGGGTAACAAACTTGTGTCTTGGCTAAGCAAGAAGCAAGTATCGATTACACTCTCTATAGCTGAAGTCGAGTATGTTGCAGTAGCTGCTTGTTGCACTCAGTCTTATGGATGAAACAAACTCTCAAGGATATAAAGGTAGAATATCAATCAGCTATCTCTATTTATTGTGATAATTCAAGTGCCATAAATCTATCTAAGAATCCAGTGATGCATTTCAGAACCAAGCATATCTCAATAAAATATCATTTTTTGAGAGAAAAAATAGCAAGTCGGGAGGTCACAATGGAATATGTGCCAACCAAGGATCAGATTGAAAATATCTTTACCAAGCCTCTTCTCAAAGAGAAATTTGAGTATCTAAGAGAGAAGTTGGGAGTTGTAGCTCCCACTCCATATCACTAACTTCCAATGATAGGTTAGAAGTCTAGGGGGAGCATTACAGGGATTTTATTAAGCTCCTGGATTAAGAGTAAAGGCAATCTGCTATGTACCTTACACATCATTTGTCATCTGATGTTAAGGAACATACTAAGATATGCTGGATCTAGATTTATATGCTCATATATTATTGATTGGTCTTTCAGACCAATGCTATATCTAGGATCGGTTGAAGCATATGAAAGCTCGGAGACTCATAGGAATAATTCAGGTCGGTAAGCATTATCCAAGGGGGAGTCTTTTTCATAATGCTCTATCCAGACAGGTCCAAGGATCAAAACAACTCAGCAATAGTGTGTCTTATTGGTTCAACAAACACTCTTTGTCATTAATGTCAAAGGGAGAAAAATTAGAATAAGAGCAAGCAAGTAACATGCGAAGAGTTTTTGAGGATGTCTTTGCCTCATTGAGGATGTTTTGCCATCAATGACAAAGGGGGAGATTGTTGGAAATTTGAGCAAGGTGATAGTTGACAACATGGAATTGTCATTGATGTCATTGAGATTGAAATTGGTCAAGCATTAATGCCAAAGGTTGAGTTGAGTAGAACTGTGATGTATATCACGTTTGTGAAGTGTTTTTACTCAAAAAATACAAACGGGTTAAGTCTAAAAGACTTGCATTGAGAAGATTTGATTGAGAGAATTCTTTCAAAAATATTGGTAAAGACCTTTTTTCTCAGACAAATTGTCTGCAACAAAGCTTTCGAAGGAAATGAGCGCCACTTGGAATTCTTTCAGAGAAAGTGTCTTGGAAAATTCATTCGGAGAAATTGTCCCTAACAAAAATTTCAAAGGGTAAGTGGACCATTCAAAGATTCCGAAGGGATCTTTTTCAAAAGTTTTGAAGGGTAAGTGGACCATTATAATCTTCCGAAGGGATCTTTTCAAAAATGCCGAAGGGTATGTGGACCGTTACAAAAGTTCTGAAACACAAGTGGACACTTGCAAAAAAGCCAAAGGGTAGATTGAAAAAAGTTTAAAGGGTATCGTTTGAACGATGTAAAGGGAAGCTTTGCAGACAAAAAGTCTGAAGAAAAGCCTTGCGGATAAAAAAATTTGAAGAAAAGACTTGCGGACAAAAATTCTGAAGAAAAGCCTCGTGGACAAAAAGTTCAAAGAAATGCTTTGTGGACAAAAATTTCATAGAAATTGTCTCGAAAGAATCTTGACAAAAATCCCACAACAAATTGTCCGAAGAGAGGTCACTTGCAACTTTGCCGAAGATAAAAGTGTGGAAGTCTTATAGGGCATTCTCAAAGGGACAAGGCATGTTAAAGATCGAGCAAGTCTACAAGAATCAATGGTGCAAAAGCATTACAAAGATCTAATGTCCCCATTTTCGGTGGCTTCAGTATTGTAGTTGGCTTCGGCTTTCTCAGTGACCGTTAGCCTTGTCTGAGAGGATGTTTGATGTTGGTGAAGAGCTCAGATGGTCTAGATGACTCTTATGCTACTTTTTGAAGTGATTTTTGGCTTTTGGTGCATTCTCCAAGATTCTTGGTGAGAGCGTCTATTTATAGCAAGTCACCTGGTTGGGTTCGATTTTCATTATTCCTCATCGGTATCACTCCAGTGCAGTTAGATTTTGATTCCAATACTTTCCGATAGTTCTGCAAAAATGAGTGTATTAATGGTTATATTTTAATTAAATTACTAAAGTTGCTAATAATTTATTAAAATATTTAAGAAGGCCCTTAGTATTATAGCTCATTGGAACCAGGTTGAGATGCTTTAATTCATGGATGCATTAAATAGGGACCTTGTGTGTCAAAATATCATTATTTTAATGAAAAGGTCATTTTCAGAGTTAAAAAGGAAGCTTCTGGAGAGTTTGGGAAAAAATGTATAAAAGAAGGTTGAGATAGTCTTTTGGAATTCATTCAGTCAGCATGTTTCTTTATTTTCCCATTATGGATCTGCAACTTGTTTGCAATACTTTTCTAAGGACGAAAACCCTTGAGGAAAGAAGGTGGATTGGACGAAAACCCAATTGCATCTCGGAGGTGAATTTATGCAGAGTTCACAATTGCACTTCATTGGAGAATCGTGAGTTTGGAGCAGAAATTGCATATCAATTTTGGAGCAGCATTTTGAGCAAAATTATAATATATTTTGGGAGCAGAATCTTATCATCCCTTTGAGTAGATTGAGGCGCCATCGTTTGAGGTCTTGTTGGCATGATAATACTTCCATGGGGTTGGATTTGCATATGTGTCGGTTTGATTTGCAACAACAGGGATTTGGACTGTGTTCGGGTATGTTTGAGTCCATAAACTTGATGTAATTGCAATTCTGGATAATCTTTTTCATAGCAACAGTCATTTGTATTCAAAACACATAATTATATGTCATTTGTTTGTGTTGGATAGTCATATTATGTGTTTGAATTTAGAGTTGATGTTATTTCCATAAGGGCATATAATCGACATGTTTATTTGTGCATTTGACATACATTTATTTGCTGCCAAAATCATTTATAAATTCAGAACAAAAAATTAGATTTCAGATATAGGGTTTAGAAAGATAGATATTCAGAATTCTAGGGCAGAAATTGGAATCAAAGGTGCAAAAAAGTCAAATCAGAACCTAGGGTTTTGAGTAGAAAACTGAAGTGCAAAAATTAGGGCAGATTTCAAGTTTTAAAAATTAGTAATTTAGGGCAGAGCTCATTTGGGATATTTCAAAAGATGCTGAAGAAAATGAGATCATGTCAACATGCCGAAGTTTAACACTAAAAACAAAGGATAAAGATCGAGCATATCGAGGATAATCTAAAGGAGCGGAAGTAAACCCAAGGAATAGAAAGTATCAAGATATAAAAAGGGAAGAAAAGGAGCTTGATGGTTATTGGGATAGTAATCTCAAGCACACGCATTTGACAGGTGTCAAAAGGTCATAATAAAATATTCGACAAGGAAAAGAATGTTAACTTAGCGTGACAAAGGAATTTGAAAAAGTCCACAATAATTGTCTTCCAACTGTCTATATAAGAACAACAAGAACTTGTGTTGAACTCGATATATTCTCACAGAGCTCAAGATATCTCAATCAAAGTGATCAAGGAAGTAGTGCAGTTAAGTAGAAGTGTAGGTGCCTACGATAGTAAAGGTGTTTTAAACGATTGCCATTTGAAGCATGAATCGAGACATGAAGTCAGAGGCACATTAAATGCAGACCAAAAGTGATCAAAGAAGCAATGTAGTTAAGTGAAATAGAAGTGTAGATGCCAAAGACAATAAATAAATTTGAATATTGTCGTTTGAAGCATGAATCGAGACACAAAGTCAAAATCACATTGAATGCAGATAAAAATCTTGAACCGGTTAAGATGAAGTGTGAACACTTCATAGAGAGACAACCCTAAGATGTATCTGTCTATATATGCTACGAACAGATCATTTGAATGTAGTTGTCTTTCTACTGCTGTTGCAAAAATCATGAGTGTTAACACAAAATTGTCAAAAAGGACATATGCAGACAACGTGAAAGGGGAAACGAAAATAAGGTGTGTCAAATAAGAATATATCCAGACACTAAGAGAGAAAGGCAGAGAAGCCGAGAAGACACATAGTTAAGGCACAATTACAGACCAAACTTGTAACATAAAAGTATACAAGATTAATTCTGAATCACTTCTATAATTTTTGGAGTTGTAGTTTCATTTCTTTGATAGGTTGGTGCCATCAAAAAAATTGAGTTGGAGCTCAGTTAGGAAGTTGACGCTTCCTTAGAGTGGGTGCTCTTGAATGTAAACAATGAGGTTTGTCTGTGAGATATTTTTTTTGTGAGGCTGGATTAGGATAGTAGCTTCTAACAGTGTTTCTCATCGTGATTTTTTCTTCTGAGTTTCCATGTTAAAATCTGGTGTTGAGCATTTTTGTGTATGTATGTGATCTCTGTTCTATTCTTTACTTTACATATACATTGAGTATCTAGTTTAAAAGTTTTAAGAACCAAGTTTTAACTAATCTACTGATTCACCTCTCCCCGCCCCCCCTTAGTAGATTGTGTGTTCAATAAAAACAACTCTAAACAAGAAACCTCTCACAGAGATAATTTTTTCCAACTTGAATTCACACCAGAATTCTCTAGATGCAAAGCTACACCTCAAAATTGATCACACTGACTGCAGAGAGAATGTGGACTCAAAACTCAATGCAAAACACAATGAATAATGTGTTACCCCTCTCCCTTATTTATAATTTTTAAAATCCCTTAAAAAATGCACCATAACCATAAGGATAACCATATCCCCACAAAATAAGGTACAAAATAAGGGAGATTTCAACCACATAATCCCCTGATTCTCTAAACACCTTTAAATCATATTCACTTCCCAAAAACATGCCACAAAAAAGGGAAGTGGTTAAAATTCATCCCACCATTGTAAAAGGTAAATATTTCATGTTAAAATTGTCCCAAAATTTTTATTTTTACCTTAGGGGTGTTAAAACGAACTCCACATTTAATAATCTCCCACTTGGAGTTTATTCCCCATTGAAGAAAATTTAACACTCCATGATCTTCACGAAGACCAACCAAAGCTGAACATAACCTCAACTTCTCAAATGTGACTACTTTAGTAATCATATCCACAGAATTCTGGCTCGTATGTATCTTCTTTAGCTTCACCATGTTTTCCTCCAAAGATGTCATGATGAAATGATACCTCAATTGTATGTGCTTCATCTTCAAGTGGAAAACAAAGTTCTTGGTTAAATGTATAACACTCTGACTATCACTATGTAGTCCCCCAACTTCCTACTTGTGCCTCACCTCATTAAGTAACTATTGTAACCAAATCATCTCTTTACTAGCCTCTATAGCATCAACATACTCAACCTCTGTGGTTGATAAAGCCACAACCTTCTATATCTGGGAAATCCAACTAACTATTATATCCCCGATAGTAAATACATAACCTGTCATACTCCTATTTCTATCAACATCCTCAGCGATATCTGAGTCCACATAACCACACAAAGTGGCGTCTGATCTACCAAAACATAATGTTGTACCCATGGTTCCTTGCAAATATTGAAGAATCCATTTCACTGCTTGTCAGTGCTCATAACCTGGATTACTCATGTACCTACTTACTACTCCCACTACATGGGCAATATCTATCCTAGT
Source organism: Torreya grandis (assembly GCA_037957365.1). NCBI lineage: Eukaryota > Viridiplantae > Streptophyta > Pinopsida > Cupressales > Taxaceae > Torreya > Torreya grandis. The sequence continues at coordinate 1,341,611 of JARHVA010003876.1, read as the reverse complement.
ACAAACCATAGCATACATCAGGTTACCAACCGCTGATGAGTAAATTACCTTGGACATCTTTAGCTTTTCTTTCTCTATTTTGGGATACTACTCTTTTGATAATCTGAAATGCCCTGCCAAAGGAGCCCCAACTGGCTTAGAATCTTACATATTAAACCTCTCTAAAACTTTATTCACGTACTCTTTTTGGGATAAGATTAGCTTCTTCTCCTTCCTGTCTTGAGTTATCCTCATACCAAGGATATGCTTCGCTGCACTCAAATCTTTCATAGAAAAAGAATCACCAAGCTGCTTCTTGAGTACTTGAATCTGTTGCATGTTCTTTCTTGCAACCAACATGTCATCTACATACAAACATAGGATAATATAATTACCATCTTCAAATCTCTTGACATACACACAATGGTCAAAATGACACATGGAGTAACCCTGTTCCAACATAAAACTAACAAACTTTTCATACCATTATTGTGGAGCTTGTTTAAGGCCATACAAGCTGTTTTTTAGTTTGCACACCAATTTCTCCTTTCCTTTGACCTCATAACCCTATGGTTGTTCCATATATAATTCTTCCTCCAAATCACCATGAAGGAATACAATCTTCCCATCTAATTGTTCTAAATGCAAATCCTCTACTGCAACTATATTAAGCACAATTCTAATAGAAGTCATTTTAACAACAAGAAAAAAAATCTCATCAAAATCAATTTCTTTCTTCTGTGCAAACCCTTTAACCATTAACCGGGCCTTGTACCTTTTCCTTCCTCCATTCTCTTCTTTAATTTTGTATACCCACTTATTTTGCAATGCTCTCTTGCCCTTGGGTAGCTTCACCAAATCCCACGTCTGGTTCTCCATGAGAGAACTATGTTCTTCCATGGCTTACTCCCACTTCTTCCTAGCATTTGCCTGTATTGCTTCCTCAAAACCTCTGGTTCTCCACTATCAGTAAGTAACAAATAACTCAAAGATAGGGGAAAAAAGTTCAAGAGATTTTCTTACCTTAAGATACCTTCTTACTATAGGAGTTTGGGGTTCTTGAACTACCTCCTTGGACACTTTACCATTCATAATATCATCCAACATTGTGTACTCTTTTTGTTCCTGTTCCTGCAACTGATCCTTATACATTATTTTTTCTTTAAAGACAACATCCCTAGACTGAAATATTTTCTTGTCTCTAAGACTTCAAACTCGAAAACCAAATTCATCCTCACCATAACCAATAGAGGTTCATCTCTCAAACTTAGCCTCTAACTTGGTCCTATCCTTCTTGGGAACATGAACCAATGCCTCACATCCAAAGACCTTAAGAAAATAAAAAATTAACTTTCTTATCAGACAAAGCTTCCTCAAGTATGCCTCCATCCAAAGGCACTGAAGGTCCTCTGTTAATCAGATATACTGTTGTGCTAATTGCTTCTACCCAAAACATTAGGGGCAACCTTGCATGCAACCTCATGATCCTAGCATGCTCCATGATTGTCTTGTTCATCCTCTCTGACATTGTATTCTCCTGTGGTGTCCTTGAAACCATCTTTTGCCTATGAATTCCATTCTATGAACAATAATCATCAAATGCTTTGCTACAATACTCACCTCCATTATCCGACCTGAGACATTTCAACTTGAGACCTGTTTCATTCTCAACTAAAGCTTTCCATCTCTTGAATGTTTCAAACACATCAGATTTCTTCTTAATGCAATAAACCCAAACTTTCCTAGTTGCATCGTTAATAAATATAACATAATAATTTGAACCACCAATAGAAGATACCTAAGCTAGCCCCCATACATCTAAGCGAACAAACTCCAAATTTTTCTCCTTTATATGTCCAACCCTCAAGAACTTAACTTGTTTATGCTTCTCGTACACACAATCATCACAAAAGTCCAAATTAACTTGTTTCAATCAGGGAAACTTGTCTTTCAAGATCTCCATGCCCTTCCAACTCACATGACTGACCCTGTAGTGCCACAAAGTTGCATCTCCATCTATAGAAACTAAATTAAAGTGATCAACACTACTAGTCAAATATAAAGTGCCAATTTTCTTACCTCCCTCAACCACAAGATCATCCTTGGTAACTTTCCAAAAGTCTGTTGAAAACATCACCAAATAGCCCTCACTGTCCAATTGCCTTGTTGATATTAAATTTTGCTTTAACTATGGGACATCTTTGACATCTTTTAGTATCTGTGTGTTCTTATTCTGTATCTTCACCTGAGGACAACCTTTTCCTACTATACTACATGGTTCATCATCACCAAGATAAACATGTCCAAACTCTCCTTGAACATAATCCATAAAATGATGCCCATGTGGGGTGGCATGAAAAGAATCCCTTGAATCTAACACCCAAGATTCAAAAACATTATCCAAGTAACGAATTAAAGCATCCTGACTAACATTACCTATTTTCATATTTACCTCCTTGGTCTCCTCATGTTTGGTCTTTTTGTCCCAAAGTTCTCAACATTCCTTCTTTGTGTGTCCACTTTCCTCACAGTGCCAACACACCATCTTGGTTCTAGATTTAGATCTTCCCAGACCCTTTGACTTTCCACGATTTCCTTTGCTTCTATCATTTTGTCTCTCTCTAGTCTCCACCATCAAAGCATTCTTTGAAGATAATTCCCCGGTGCTCTTCCTTCGCATTTCCTCGCTAAGAATCACACCTATAACATCCTCAAACTTTAAATTTCTCTTAGCAGGGACGACATTACTCACAGCCACAACTAGGGTATCCCAACTATCCAATAAGGAACACAAAATGAATAAAGCCTTAACTTCATCTTCAAATTTAATACCAACAAAAGTTAGCATACTCACAACCATATTAAAATTATTCAAATGATCAGCTACAAAACCATTTTCAGACATTTTCATATTAAATAACTTTTTCATCAAACATAATTTATTAAAGGCAGAGGGTTTTTCATATAACTCCCCTAATTTCTTCATCAGATCAAATGCAGTCATCTCCTCTAAAATATTGAAGGCAACCGAAGATGCAAGGCACAACTATATGGCTCCCAATGCTTTCCTATCGAGCAAATTCTAATCTGCGTGATTCATACTTGAAGGTTGTCCTATTTTCCCCATCAAAGGGAGATGAATATCTTTTTAAAACAAGTAATCTTCCATCTACATCTTCCAAAATTCCGTTGAATTTTTCAACTCTAGATCTGCCATTATCTGCCATAGCTCCCACTCAAGTTAATATCTTTCTCTGTAATTCACCACTTTAGCAAAACCACTAAAGCTAGCTCTGATACTAGTTGTTAGGAATAAGTGATTAAAATTAATTATGCAATAATATGCAATACAAAAATCATTCCTCATAATCACAATAGAGACATATGGAAGAAAAATTTAGATCTAAGCAAAAATACACACATAACACTGATATAAAGTGGTTCACCCAATGTGGGCTATGTCCACCAAGAGGATCTCAATAATATTATAAACAAAAGTAAAACCAACTCTAAACAAGAAACCTCTCATAGAGATAATTTTCTCCAACTTGAATTCACACCAAAATTCTCAAGATGTAAAGCTACACCTCAAAACCGATCACACTGACCATAGAAAGAATGCAAATCTCAAAACTCAATGCAAAACATAATGAATAATATGTTACCCCTCTCCCCTATTTATATTTTTCAAAATACCTTGAAAAATGCACCATAACCATAAGGATAACCATATACCGACAAAATAAGGCACAAAACAAGGGAGGTTTCAACTACATAATCCCCCAATTCTCTAAACACCTTTAAATCATACCCACTTCCCAAAAACGTGCCAAAAAAAGGGAAGTGGTTAAAATTTGTCCCACCATTGTAAAAGGTAAATATTTCATGTTAAAATTGTCTCGATAATTTTATTTTTACCTTAGGGGTGTTAAAATGAACTCCACATTTAACAAGGTTGAGGATGGGTGGTAACCTTGGTACTAATGGGTGGAAGGGTAGAAGGTATGGAAATCACCAAGCTTTGGAATGGAGTGGAGGTTGGTGGGTTGGAGATAACAAGAGGATGGGTGGCAACACTAGTAGAGGGTACCCTAATGGTAAGTGGAGTAAAGGTGGCCAAAGGTTGGGTTGCTCCTACACTAGAAGAGTTATTGGTTGGGGTGGAAGGCATTTGGGTGTTGGTTGGTTGGTTTTGGATGGTGGTATTGGAAGGATTTTTGGTAGAAGAATATGCTTAGGTGACTAAGGGTTGGGTAGAAATGGTGGCAATATAGATGCTACCCATAAGATGGGATGACATATCATCGGTTGAATGAATAGATGGAACTAAAGTGGGGGTACGATAAGGCACGGTATTAAGGTAGTGTTGGAGGGCTATGGGGTTGTTATCCCAAATGGTGGTAAAATTTGTATCACATTGGACAACCATTTTAAGGATACTAGGACTTCTAGAAGGATGGGGAGAACCTTCTATATTTGAGACGTACTCCATGGATGAAGAAGAAGAGGAAGATGGGTGGTTGGGAGGTGGATACTGATTTGCTTGGTTTCTTAGTTGTTGTCTTGTCAAAACCATGTAAAGGAGGAGGAAAGATAGGAAAAAGTGATCTCACAATCTTAAAAAAGAAGCAAATAAAATAAAAAAATCTCAAAGAAAACAAACATACACTAAAGTACATTTAAATCCTAGAATACCTTTTATCTCTCTTTAGGCTTATGCCTCAATTTTAAAGAAGTTATGAAGATCAACTTTGGGCTTGTAAAGCAAGTACTAGAAAATGTCTACAGATGATTTCAGGTAGTTAAAGACTCTCAAGATCTGTACTATAACTTGGTACTTGGCTTGATATTGGGCCTACCCCCTCACTTCACACATTGAAATGATAAGGGTGTCAGGTGCTTAGCTAGAATATACTGAGTTGCTAGAAATTATACTCAACCAATGTACTGAGTTGGTTCTCTTTTTGGTGGTGAAATCCAAGTAGGATAGCTGAGGAAAGGTGATTGTTAGATGATGAAATCCTAATCGAGCCTTATGTTAATGTTTTGATGTTTGATTGAATGTGTGGTTTGGTATTATGTGTGTGATAAGAAGTGAGATTACGATTAATTTATTTGATTAAATTAGGCTATGTGAGCTAATCAATACAAGCAAATAATGGATGCAAAGTTAATTTTAATGCAAAAGGAAATAATCAAGTTAAATAAAGTCAACATTTTAAATTAAATTCAAAGTCTAAATCTGAAACAATTTTGATGTCTTTTCAAATGAATACAAAATAACTAAGATGCACCTAGATGCAATATGGTGATGCAAAGCCTAGGCCTAAAATGAGTAATTTTGATTTTCAGAAATGAAAGCAAAAATAACAATTTTTATATGTTTCTAAGAAAGCAAAAGAAACCAGAACTTGTGTTTTGGAAAGGAAGAAAGAAAATAAGAAACATTAAATTTTCAGAAAAGAATGCAATGAATGACTCTTCTCTAATGCAACTAAATTTTCTATAAATACGAACCCAAGAAAAAGCTCTAGAGTCCCATCATACATGCTATAATATTTCACTAAAATTTTACTTTATTTTATGTTTGGAAAGAGTAAAACTTGAAAGAAAGGTGAGGTTAGTAGAACCTAGATTTAGTTTGCACTCCGCGATCTAGACAGTTGTAGATACTCCTATTTATCTTGGGAGGATGACCTGTAGATAAGAAAGCAATCTATAAAATGGTGGATTAGTGAGATATTATGGTGGAATGCCTAGTGTGAGTTAGATCCAAGAAGCACAAACTTTCTTGGAGGCTGTCAATCCACACTTTTAAAACACTTAAATTTTGATAAACTAAAAATAGATGCTTACATGAATAATAGAGGGTACTGAAATGCAATACAAAAAAATTTAGAAGAGAGATAAGTGATTTTGACTAAACATAGAAATAAATGATTGAATACTAATGCTAAATTACTCAAACTTGATTCAAAAAATAAGTTGAAGTTTTATGATAAAATAGAAACTCATAAACTGAGATTTGGGTATGGGTAGATGGGTCAAATAAGCTTGATGTTTTAAAATAACACACAGTGACCATCGACGATTGGGTATGATCGTTGGTGGTTAGCAAACCATCAATGATTAAGTAAGAACATCGATGATCACTGATCCAAAAATTGAAAGCTTTGGTTGAAAGATAATTCAAGAAACAAGAACAACACAATTCAAATAATGCTATCTTTGAGAAGAGATTTTATTGATCAAATTTGTAGACCCAAACATATGCCTATCTCTGAGAAGAGATGTCTGATTTCCAATTCAGGTTACATCTTAATTTATACATGTTTTGAAGGTAGGAGAAGGATGTGGAAGGTCACCAATCTTGAGGGAGATCGAGTGGTTCGACTTTCATGATTTACAACAATAAAGAATTCGAGAAATTACTATTTTTAGAAACTTACTATTTTTAGACTGCACTACTAAAATTAAAATTTGGGGCACTTTCATTGGATTTTTAGGGGTCAACATTCATCAAGCAAATCTCCATGCCATCTCACAATGTTCCCCTCATTATTAGCTTTCCAACAGTTCAAATGACAAGTCAATTGGAGCTACGGTGCAAAAGTTATGGCTCCCGAAAGTACTGTGGAATTTAGTTTGGGAAAAGAAGTCTACTAGGGAGAGTTCCAAAGAGGTTCTGAGAGTGGTATTTGGGTTGAATGTTGGTTGTGAGATAGAAATTAGTGCTTAGAGGTGTCTGGTTTAGGAGTTGGGTGTTTGGGTGATTGGAATAGGCTATGGGTGGTTTTGGGTAGGAGTTGAAATGTCTAAAGTTGCAAAAATCCAATGCACAGAATGAAGTGTAGAGAATGAGAATGACCGAAGCATTAAAATAAATAAAATTAATTACTGAATCTTGACAAAAAAAATAGATACTTAGCTTTTAGGTATTGCTAGTCTGAGGAATGTTGAGGTGGGTTGAAAGCTATTGTGGATCTTGGAGCAATGTTAGTAGAGTAGCGATACTTTGTCTCAAAATAATGAGTTACAGAAGCACCCTAAGTCTTTGGCCTAGTTCCTGGTTCACTGGGAAGCTTTTGGATTCACCTGAGAGTCAGAATCTGTTGCCCTAAAATGAATGAATTCAACCTCCTCTTCATATCTTCTCTTCATCTCTTAATATAGAGCAACGGGGTGTTGAAATGAAAGGGTTTAACAAACAATTTAACAAATCGTTTAACCAACAAAGTAACATGCATTGATCATGCAAACAATAGAATAAAATTAAACAACTTGTGATCAATGAGTGAGTTGCAGTTAACTCATTCGATCACGCACTCCTGAGGCAAAGTTTTTGGTTGCGTTAATTAACCGTCGGTAGTCCAGGTCAACCATCAACAATCGAGGGTTGGCCACTGATGGTTGAGGGGACATAGTCAAAATTGGTTAAATTTAGCTAATTCCACTAATGATTCAAGGTTAATTCTCTAAGAAATGGTTTGAGGTTAATAATGGGATAATTGGTAAATAATCCAACCCAAAGGGGGCCAAGGGGTGGTTTAAAGGTTAATGCAACATTTAGAGCCGTAGTGTATAGTTTTCTAGCATCTACATTTCGCCCCTTTTTGTTATACAATTTGTATCAACAAGCTACAAAACAATAATAGAAAATTGGTAGAAGGTTGGATGCCCCATGTAGGGAGGAGGTGTTCAAAAATGTTTCACTAAAATTTTGCTTTATTTTCTATTTAGAAAGTAAAATTTGAAAGCGTGAGGTTAGTAGAACATGGATTTAATTTGCATTTTGTGATCCAGATGGTTGTAGATAATCCTCTTTGTCTAAGGAGGATGAATTATAGATAAGAAAACAATCTAAAAAATAGTGGATTATTGAGATAGTAGGGTGGACTTCTTAGCATGAGCTAGATCCAAGAAGCACAAGCTTCTTTAGAGGCTGTCAATTTACACTTTTAAAACACTTAAGTTTGGATAAATTGAAAATACATGCTTGCATGAATAACAAAGGGTGCTAAAATACAATACACAAAATGTTAGAAAAGAAATAAGTGATTTTGACTAAAAAAATAATAAATAATTGAATGCTAATGCTAAATTAGTCAAACTTGACTCAAAAAATAAGCTAAAGCTCTTTGATAAAACATAAACTCATAAACTAAGATTTGGGTACGGGTAAATGGATAAAATTAGCTTGTTATTGTAAAATGACACACAGTGACCATCGGCGTTGGGTATGACCATTGATGATTAGTAAACCATCAATGGTTAGGTAAGATCATCGGTAGTTACTATGGAATTTGGTTGGGAAAAATAAGTTTGTTGGGGAGAGTTGAAGAGAGATTCTGGGAGTGGTGTTTGGGTTGAATGTTGGTTGCGACACAGAAATTAGTGCTAAGAGGTATCTAGTTTGGGAGTTGGGTGTTTTGGTGATTGGAATAGGATATGGGTGGTTTTGGGTAGGAGATGAAGTGTCTGGAGTTGTAAAATTCTAACACAGAGAATGAAGTGTAGAGAATGGGAATGACCCAAGCACTGAAATAAAAAAAATTAATTACTGAATGTTGATTAAAAACATAGATACTTAGCTTTAAGGTGTTGTTGGTTTGAGGAAAGCTGAGGTGGGTTGACATTTGTTGTGGATCCTGGAGCAATGCTAGCAGAGTAACAATACTTTGGCTCAAGATCATGAGTTGTAGAAGCACTTTAAATCTCTAGCCTGGTTCTTAGTTCACTGAGAAACTTTTGGATTCCCCTGGGAGTCAAAATCTCTTGCACCAAAATGAATGAATTTAACCTCCTCTTCATATCTTCTCTTCATCTCTTAATATAGAGCAAATGGGCATTGAAATGAAAGGGTTTAACAAACTGTTTAACCAACAGTCTAACATGCATTGATCATGCAAACAACAAACTAAAATTAAACAACTAGTGATCAACGAGTGAGTTGTTAACTCCTTCGATCACGCACTCCTGAGGCAGAGTTTTTGATTGCGTTAAGTAACCATCAACAGTCCAGGTCAACTATCGACAATCGAGGGGATGTATTCAAAATTGGCTAAATTTAGCCAATTCCAATAAAGATTGGCGATTAATTCACTGAGAAATGGTTCGAGGTTAATAATGGGAGAATTGGTAAATAATCTAACCCAAAGGGGGCCAAAGGGTGGTTTAAAGGTTAATGTGACATTTAGAGCCTTAGTGTATGGTTTTCTAATGTCTACATTTGTATTTGGAAGTCAAGGGGGATATATGTCAGAGTAGTGTTGGTAAACAAGGGTTTCTATTGGCACATGGGTGTTAATAAAATTAGAGGGTCCCAAGAGAAGTAAATGGTTTCAAATGATCATCAATTTATAGGGATAGTTTTTAGAGTGACATTTAATAGTAGTGGTTTGACATTCGATTGTTGGGAAAAGGATTTTGATATACAATCTAGAGAGAAAATTAGTCCTAGAAATTATTGTAGAATAAAAAAAAGAAAACTATATTAATGTATATAAATGACCAAATAGGTCAATGGGATTATAAATTCAATGCATGCTTAGATTAGATAAAATGAGGGTTCAACAAATGAACTTCAAAATAATTATTAAAAATTATTCACATACAATATAGGAGAACATAGAAATTTAGCTAGCTATAAGATGTAAATTTTATGTGTATTATTCATAGGTAGAATCACAAACATCAACCAAACCTATCAATTTGAAAAATGTTTAAAAGGCATGAAGAATGTAACCAAGAGAAGGTCAAAATATCTCAACCAAAGAACAATATGGGCTAAGGGACTTAGTGATGCTATCCTTGGAGGTTGGATATTTGTTTTCCTTACACCTAAAATTGTTGAACCAATGGTTGAGTTGATGTCACTAGTAAGATGGTTTTGGAATGTGCCATTATTGATCCAATATGATGATTTAATCCAATAGTGTTGGTTGATCATGTGCCATTATGATATGCCTTTGTATTGTCCCAATATTATCTTCACCATCTTGTGAACAACTTGGTTAACTTTTTGTGATATTTACATCAAGAACATGTCAGGAGAAGTGATCAAGTAGATGAACCTAGATTATCATCGAAGAGTATAGTGTCTAAGAGTCATTATCACTTGAAGGAAGGCCAAACATCTCTAGTTGTGTTAAGTAAACAAATACAGATAAGTTACTTCTAACATCTCTAAAGAAGCAATAATACTGTAGTGCCCCAGAATGTAGTGCTCAATTTGTAGATTTAACGAGTGCATCTCTAGATTATATTATTATCATCACTCCTCCTTTCTCTTAGTGTACCTCTAGATATTATTGTTATCATTATGCATTTCGATTAGATTGGGTTTTATAATGGTATTTTCATATTCTCAGGTATGCTAAGACATGTTATATAGGACTTGAGACATTCATAGACTTATTGGACCTTTGATATCTTATGTGGTATTTATCATGATGTGGTATTTTATCAAGCTTGAGCATATGTTGATTATTAAATGATGTGGAATAATTTAAGTTATTTAAATTATGATACGAGTATTTGTTTTTGCTAAATTACCTAGGGAGAGGGCCCTATCACAACAAAACAACCTCAAAACACCCAAAAACTACTAGTAAAAGCTCAACACTTCTACAAGTTAAGAGATGCAATATTGTGTCAATAAAAACAAGAAAAAGACCCACAAAATGATGGATCAACACTTTGCCCCAGACTATAATCAATGTTATATGCAGAAGTGAGATAGAAGAAAGCCAACTCAGCATTTTAATTGTGAATTAGAGGGTGCAAACCTTCCACAATGCCACGTAGACATTCCTCTTAGGACCCACAAAATCTAGCTTTGGAAGGTGACAAGAAGACCCAAAAAGGGAACTTTTTCATGGAGATGACCCTCAAACCAAGTACCTCACAAAATACAGCTTACAACCATCACAAAATCACAACACCCCACATCATATAGACCAAATATTAAAAAAGCTTCATTCTAGGGAGACTACAAACAAAACTTCACATAGCCAATTTTGAAACAACCCAGATGGAAAGACCTTGCGCTGATCAACTAAACAAAAAGCTATCCCTTATAACCATTAGCTGGGGACCAGAGTAAATTTTTAACCAAGACTTCAACCATCACCCTCAGCATGCACATCTTCTAGAATAGGACAATAAGCCGAAACTAGTCTGCAACTCTCACCAGGTCACTCTACACTTAGACACAACCAAACTATCCCATCAACATAACAAAGACAAACAACCCTCAAACATGACCTCACTTTACACACCCCCACGACATAAATTTTGGAATAGTGAAATTGAGATAAAAGCCCATGCCACATTCTAAACCTAACACTGAGAATCGATAAAGAGTAGAGGGGGAAAATGAAAATAGAGGAAATCTTTACATACCCACCAAGCTACCAACCAAGAAGCATACAAAGCCAACAAATTCTAAAGCTACTTTAGTAGATTTCTATATTAATGATAAAAAGCTTGTATACCGTTCCATAACCAAAGTTTGATTATAATAGCTTAGACAAATTACACATGCCCCTACCATCTATATATTTAAACAAAAAGGAACATAAATTCTACACAAAAAAGAGAAAAAACATTTTTCTATTTATCATTAGTATATTTATGCTATTCTTCAACCCAAGAGAATGTAGAGGATGACCATCCAATGACTTGTTGCTAGAGGGTAGGGGACAAGACTTGCAGCATTTCAGGACCTCAATCCTCACGTGAGCCAAGAGAGTAATTCCAAGACCATCTACTAAATCCTTCTGATCTGACATTATGGATCAGATGCCAACAAATAACTAATGGTTGTGGTAAGAAGACTCTGCACACAAATTCCTCAACATTTTGTCTAGCACATCATGTTCTTTGTGGAGAAGGAAATGCCCTATGGCATTCAACAACACATTCACCCCACTAACCGTTTGAGCTATATCAAACCAATAGATCCATTAGGATCATTCAAAATGTTCTTCATCAGCTAGTTGATCTCCCCTTTGTCCCCTTCATCCAATTCTTTTGTCATAGTTCACACTCTCTAGCAAGACCCTCATGTGTGCGTTTCAAATTTCCTATTCCAACAAATCTAAAAATGACCTACTAACAGACACACCATCAATGACATGCCTTTTTCTACCTCTCCGCACTGTCTTTCACTGCAACTTGTTTCTGCACCTACTGTTACACCATTGATGCAGCAGATGGTAGCTTCTCTAGACGCCAATGAACATCGAGACAAAAGAACAGATAATGACAACTTATAGGACCTTTGATTGAAAGGGTTAATTCTTTTTGCCACAAATTTCAACGATTACCAAAATAAATGCAAATTGATTTCACCGAAATCACAAATATTAAAACATCATTCCAAAATAAATGCAAATTGATTTCACCAAAATCACAAAGATTAAAACATCATTTCAACATCCTCCCCACACTTGAAATGATTGCAAAGTGTGAGGGATCAAGGCATTATTGCTAAATGAAGTGAGTATTTGAGATTTATTATGTCACTACATTTTAATCACCACGATGTTTTTTGGTTTGTGTAGATCATATTATATATAGCAAGACTATAAGGTTGAAGGGGGGTGCACAATGCTATGAAAGGGTCATTGAGTGATGGTGATGTGGATTGTGGGTCGAATCAACAATTGACAACTCATATCTAGATCAATGTATGCAAGTCATCATGATAACAATACAAGATAGGCACAAAACATTTTTTTTCTTTCATTTTTGAATATAACATGGAGACATTACATTGACATGCCCTCAACTCGGCTTTGCAAAGCTTGTAAGCAGACTCACTACACAACTTGATTGACTCAACGTTAGTTCCTATGAACTATGAACAATAACACCCTTCCCCTGCTAACAAGGAGCTACATGCTTTTATTCCAACCACTCCCAAACCCAACACCCACACTACCAGAATCTTTGTCAAACCCTCTTGTTCATAGTCTCTAGTGTGGATGTCATTTTTTCTTGGAGACCCTCTGAAGATGGTACCTTCTTTTTCATTATGGGGAACCCCTTTACATGATTTTGCCCTTGCCTTATATTGGCAAAGAGGCATTAGAAGAAATTGCTAATGACAATAAATTCAAATTACCACTATAACATTCATTATAGATGCTATATAAACAATTCAAAAGCAATCAATCAATTGATGCTAATTTTGTTGCATGGCATTTATGAAAAAATTGGTTGTTGCTCTCCTTATGAATGGCTATAATATGTGTCGTAGCCTAATAGAGCTTGAGTGAGAGGGTTCGCTCTTTGTAGTGTCACTGTAAGGAGTTCCTAGTGAGGTCACTCCCCACAATATCATTATAGAGAGTTGTCTTTGTCCCTTAGATGGAGGCTTGTCACAAGGTTTAACATCTTTTTGTAACCCTTGATTATGCATAGTACATAATGGGTGGTTATTGCTTGTCATATACATATATTTATGAACCATCGATTATTATGTTGTTTGTACACTATGACTGATGTTACTTAAGCCATTTGATCTTTATATCACTGTGAAACCAACTATCATTACCTCTAAACTCGTCTTGTGAGAATCACTTTTTGTTGTTACCTATTGAATATTGACATGTAATCTCATTGGTTACTGTACCTTTCCATGTTTGTAAGAATGGGTTGTTGGGATGTCTTGAGATTAATATTGGTACTATTTTTGTGTGCATGGTTGTAAATAATGATGCCATGAGTGGTGAATGATAGTAAAACCTTACTAGTTGATATTTGATCATTGTCTTGCACATGGTTTTAAATATTGATGTCATGAATGACGAATAATAGTAAAACCGTACTAGTTGATAATTGATTGTTGTGTAATGTCCCTTTTTTCTAAATTAATTAAATAGAATGACCTAAAGCCTATTTTTATTTCTTGTGGGCTAAGGGGGGATTTAAAAAGGAAATGATAGTATAATAATTCATTAAGTTGTCCAAAAATGTACTTTAAGTTATAACTTAGAAATAAAAGATACTGTGTATTATTTTTGAATGGGGCAAAAAAAAAAAAAAATATTGGATAGATGGCCAAAAAATTAATTAGTATTTATAAGGATGGAAAAGATGAATTTCCAATTAAAAGTAATATTAATTATTTGTAGGGTTTTGATTGAAAAGAGTTTATTAAAAGAATTGATTAGAATTAGTGGGGGGCTAATCATTCATTCATTCAAACACTTTTACAAAACCTTTGTTTTGCAAATTTGGGGTAACAATTGCAATATTTTACAAGATGATGAAAACTCTCATGTGCATAGGCTTGGGGACGAAAACACTTAAACCCATTAGATAATTCTATTCAAGGATTACACCAGAGCTTTCAGATGCTAAGTGATGACACAAGTACAAAAACATTGATTCATGGTTGTGTATGGAGCAACAATAATTCATAAAATTATGAAAATATATTCCTACAGTGACATTTCAGCTTGACATCACTATTCACATCAATATTCAAGAGCCTTTGGCAAATACACGTGTAAAGTTCAGTGACACATCACATTTGTAAATGTAATTTGTATCTTTCATAAAATTGTTTCAATTATCCATGACATGATTGAAACATGTGTCATCTTAATGAAAACAGGGCTCATATATCCAACGACTCCTTTATAAATGTAGAAAATGCACCACGTATCAATTTAGACAAGCTTAAAACTAATTACATAAAAATTATGACCATTTTAACTATATTAAACATATTTAGACAACTCTAAAATTAATTAGAATAAAAATGGAAAAGGCTTCTTCAATGAAAAATGAATCCTATATAATCGAATCGACCGATGTAGGATGCCATATGCAAATAAATATGGATACAAATTTCTGATCTTTTTCTATTCTAATTTATTGATGTAGAATGCCATATGCAAATAGATATGGATACAAAGATAACACTAACATCAACGATTGTATTCATAACAATGATAACGCACATTTATATTTATTTGGCAAATGGAGAAAAGATAAAAGTGCCTTCAGGGCCATAAGCACTGCCATTTTTGGTACTCTGTTGGCCCCGAGTTCAAATCTCCACCTTTCTCTATAGACTCTCTCCAAACACTATGGTAGTTTGTTGTATCTTAAATTAGGAACCACCTTGATTATTATAGCTCCCTCTATGGAGGCAACAACTACCATACTGAATAGTGTAAGTTATGTCAAAAGGGATGTAATTTTATGTTTTGGTAAAGTGAGGTTTTGTCAAATAGAAAAATGTAAATCGATAGTCATACTTTACTCAAAATCCATGAATGCCGACCCCGTATCACCTTTTATGCATGAAATGTTAAAAAATAATAATATGATACACACACACACACACACACACACACACACACACACACACACACACACACACACATATATACATATATATATACATACACACACACACACACACACACACACACACACACATATATATATACATATATATATATATATATATATATGTATAATATATCATATTATTATTTTTTAATATATATTTATTATAATATATATATATATATATATATATATATATATATATATATATATACACACATACACATACATACATACATACATACATACATACATACATACATATATATATATATATATATATATATATATATATATATATTAAAAAATAATAATATGATATATTATTTATATATATATATATATATATATATATTAAAAAATAATAAAATAATAATATGATATATTATTTATATATATATACATATATATATTAAAAAATTATATATATATATATAATATCATATTATTATTTTTTAATATATATTTACTATAATATATATATATACACACACATACACATACACATATACATACATACATACATACATACATACATACATACATGCATATATATATATTAAAAAATAATAAAATGATATATTATTTATATATATATATATACATATATATATATATTAAAAAATAATAAAATAATAATATGATATATTATTTATATATATATATATACATATATATATTAAAAAATAATATATATATATATATGTATATGTATATGTATATATATATTAAAAAATAATAATATGATATATTATACACACACACACACACACACACACACACACACACACACACACACATTTTAATTTATCTATCTATATTTAATATAATATAATATATATATATTAGTACAATATAATATATTTATATATATTAAATGTTATATTAATATTAAATATAATATCTATTCATTTATAATATTAATATATCATATGTTTATATTATTATAGATACGATAATATATATTATAATAATAATATAATATAATATTAATAATTTATTAATTGGAGCTAATTCCTCTGCTAAATATGGGTTCAAACATTGAGAAGCTTTTCGAGTTGGATCACCATCATAACACAATTAATATTATTAATGATTGATTTGAGTGATCCATGTCTTGGCATCATAGCCCAAGGCATTTGCATCCTATTTTGACGGATGCTCATTTAAATGATTGCAATTGGCTCTCATTGCATGTGGCAAACATTGTGAAAACTATTACTATCACCGCTATCGCCCATCCTTCTTGGTCATTGTGAGCTTTGCTACAGATTGAGGAGCATGTTAGAGTAAATAGGTGCGATATTACAGGCGTGGAAATCCCTTTGGGCAACTCAGGGCTGTCCAAGTGCCCCAGACAGAGCTAGGGCAAGGATATGATGATCAACATAGTAAAGGAGATGAACGCGAGCATGATCCACAAATATTGTTTGGACAATGTGCACCATTCCTTTTTAGGACTGGTAAATGATTTAAAGCTAAGACATTTGATGAATTCAGGCAACCTGCTAGACAAGAAAACAAGTTTCACTACCAAAGAAGCTTTGAAGTTTTGGCAGAAAACTCTAGTTGATGGGGTGAAATATGAGAAGTTGATGCATTGAATGGATACCAAGATTGTTCAAATTAGTTATTAGCAAAGATGAGAGGAGGAGCTTTGATTGCTTATGTCGAGTCCGTCATACAAGCTATGAAAGACCTAGGGTAATCCAGCCCTAGGTTGAACACGCTCAAAGTTGCGCAGCTCATTGGCATTCAAATGGTGCTATTTAGTGCCAACAAATCGCTAGCAATTCATGATGATGTTGAACAATTTGGTGCTACAATGGATACAAGGTTGTACCTATTATGGGTTCTTTTGAAGGTTTTGGCAATGGTTAACATAACTCAAAGTAGCAAATTGAGCACAATTTGTGAGATGTTGGGTACCTCGGGTGATAAAGATGACAACAAGCTTGAAAAATCTTTGGCTACCTTAATCATTGAAGAGGAAGCTCGTAATGAGGGCCCAACTATGGTGGTATCTAGTGCCAAAGATGCATAGTTTCTCTTCTGATCTACTATGTTTCTGCTTTGTATTTTGGGTTTTATTCCTTGTTTCCTAATCAATAACACTACTAGTTATAATAGCTTCCTGATGTATCTCCCTATTTTATCAGAGTTTTTCAAAATATTATAATAGATAAACTTTTCCTCTTTTTCATCTATCAATATGTGTGTGTGTGTGTGTGCGCGCGCGTGCATTATAATCAACCAAACCCATGATTGTATCACTCCATAATATATTTAACCCAAGAAAAATGATCTAAGTTGAGATATGAATCATCGGTCACTTCAAGTGGAGAGATGTGAAACGTTTAGCTTAACCTATAAGGGAGAGGAGCTAATAGTCATGCGCCCTAACTTCACACATGCATGGCACTGAAACCGTGCTACATTAACACTTAAAATTGATGTTGATGCATAGTTTAGTGAGTTTACTTCTTGATACTATATTTTTTAGCTCATGATGTGTCTGTACAGACCCAATGTTTTGATCCCTATGCAAGAGGTACTTATGGGGCCATTTCAGAGGTCCAACCAACCGCTAGGCATGCCATGGCCAAAAAAATCAATTTGTGGCCAATAGTGGGGCATACACTCCCCAAAAAATTGAATGGTCGTGCTAAAAATGGGGAGTTTAAACTCCCATTAATAGTGCATAGTCAGTAGTATGTAGACACCAGGCTTGAGGTGATAGAACATTTATGTCTCGCTATCCTATGTTTATGACCCACCACCTCCCATTCATTTCATCGATGCTTGGGTATTTCACTTTGACCTTCTAACATGTTCATCCCCATTCACGTCCATTGCATGAGTAGGGAAGATGAGATGGAGGGTTTCAAAGATGACACGATGGTAAGAGCAGTAACAACAACATGAGCGCTTACACTTGATTGCCATTGCTACTTACCAATGAGGTTTTTTACACCTCACTAAGGCTGTGAGCCATTTCATTTAGAAAATGTTAATAGCTTTAAATGTCTATAAAAAAATTAGAAATTTTATTTGCTCATTCTGTCAATTAAGACTAGTCATTCTATGAATCGTACAACATCATTCTATGAATCACATGGGCAATTAATAATATTTTTGTTTGGATGAATCCCAAGACCTGCTAGAGTGGAAGATTTAGCAAGGTATGAGTGCCATTAGTAGAAGACTTACCTAGGAACCATATGGTTCACAGCTTTAGTGAGGTGTAAAAAACTTCACATGTAAACCTCCATCTTTTGTTCTTGCTCATTGAAATTAGCTAGACATTTAGTGATGAAGCACTATAAAAAAGAGGGTTAAGGGGATTAAGATTAAAATCATGCAATTTTTTTGTGGGCTTGTTGAATGCATTGGTGAGAACATTTTATTGTTGACTAGAAAGAGCATTCAAAGTCACCCTTTGATAAAGGATTTTGTAAAGAATATTCACTATCAAAGGGTGACTTTGAATGCTCTTGATAGTGAATTGATGGTAGCCATCTCTGTTTGTGTTGGCATTTTTAACATGGTTAAACCTTAGATTTTTTCTAGCTATCATTACTTACATGTAAGTTTTTTTAAACCTCACTGACCCTATCAGGCAATGGTCACATAGCTTGGACTGTTTGTTTAAAAAGCAGTCAACCTCTCGCAACTTGCAAGGAATATGTTTTTCTTAGTTTTCTAGGTTTTTTTTCATTTTGATTTATGCAAAATGGCTTATTGGGTGCATGTACCAAGCTTTGGAAAGACACATTTTGGGAAAGGTATTGTAAAGTTTGTTAAAGTTATGAGCCTTTCTGGATTAATTTTTTTGAATATGGCTTGCAATGTCATTCAGTTTAAGTCTTGGATTTTGTTCATCGTTGGTTACATGTGAGGTTTTGTTGAAAAGTAAGGGTTTTTCAGTGTTGTCTATGCACGAATCATTCAAAATTAGTAATTTTTAGATTATGAATGCAATGGTAAATAATTTCTTATCGACTATAAGAAGCACTAAAAGTCACCCCATAATAGAGGAGTTCGTAAAGAAAATCCACTACCATGGGGTGACTTTCAATGCCTTTGATAGTGTATGATAATTGTCATCACTTCCATCAACACACTAACTTCACCTGTAAGCAGTGATGGTGAGTGTAAGTGCTCATGTTGTTGCTGCTCTTACTAGTGTGTCATCTCTAAAACCCTCTATCTCCTCTTTCTTTCTCATGTAATGTATGTGAATGGGGATGAACATGCTAGAATGTTGGGGTGAAATACCCAAGCATCGATAAAATGAATTTGAGGCAGTGGGTCAAAACATAGGATGGTGAGACATAAATACTCTACCACCTCAAGTAGGATGGTGAGACATTTAGTGATGTAGCAATACAAAAAAGAGGTTTAAGTTTGCCATTGAAGTTTGTAAGCAACTACTCATTCCGAATGATTCACCAACAACTACACTAAATTTAACACATCTTAATTGACAGAATGTGCAAAAAAAATATTAATATTTTTTAAGAACATTCGAAGCCATATTAACTATTTTTTAAAACTTATTAGTTGATTATATCAATTTTGTAGTTATTTGTTTTAGTTGGTTAAGCATGAAACCTACTTTAGGAATGTCATTGCATATTTGCAATTGTTACAAAACTAGCAAATGAAATTGAAATAAAAGACTGAAATATGTTATATTATATGTTAGTGTTCAAAGGTGTTTGTTGGTGAGCCTTACACATTTTTTCAATCATGTTGGATCATGTAATTTAATGTTATATCATGTGTTATTATTATTCAGTTGGGAATATGATTTTATTTTTTTCTGGTGAGCCTTACACGTATAATTGAGTAGAAGATATTTTATAAAAGTGAAAATTTATTTTAAAAGTTAACACAGCCTATTGTAATAACTTGATAGATTGTAACTGTTGATAGTCAGTGAAAGGATATATTGTCGTGAGAAATAATATAAAATTTATATTTTTGAACCTAATTTTTACATTTATTCATGCAAATCTTAAATCTAGATATTAATAGTTGAGATAATGTGTACTAATAATAGTATATTATCTTGTGTACAGGTTAAAAGATTTTTATGAATCTTTGTATAATACCAATGTTCAAGTATTGGATTCTTATGTATGTGAACAAGCCATCCAAGGAATATGTAGAGATGAATCTAAAGTGAGGCCTTACCAAAGAAATGTTGGAAATACCTTACTAATGTTTGAACCCTAATTGTCTTAAATGAGCTCATAGTAATGATCACATTAGCCTTTGGAAATTATTATGCCATGGACTCATAAGAGGTACTAGTCACTAGATAAGTAAAAGGGATGGCAGTACAATTTTCAGTTCATCTTGGTAAATATTTGAATATAGATGTGGTAGTTATGGACTACCCACCTAAGTGGTGAATGTTGTTGTCATAAAAATGGACTTATAGCATGGATGAAAGTGTACAAATAGACTTGTATTATGACACCATTTTATTGGAGTGTAAGATGGTCAGACTTCATATAGAGCCAAAGATGTTGCATATTCCTCAAGGCTCTGGAGGAGGTTGCTGACTAGCTTGATGTTACTGCCTTTATTTATTTGCCTCTTCCTTGGTCCAAAATTTCACACATGCTAAGTAATCCTAGTCAATTTGGATGAAATTAGGATCATGGGCTGGAAAATACAAACTAATTAATTAAATAAATCCATCCAGTAATTAATTAAGTCAGAGGCTTTATACAGTGGCCAAGGCCTGGAGATTGATCTCATAAATGACAAGGCAAAAGAATATTCCATTTCCACCATTCAAACACAGATGTAGAGCATATTACAGATGAACACAGTTGGCATTGGCTATCCAATGGGGATGCTAATACATTCCCTAATGGAAACATGGATGAGGAGGTCCAAATTTGGGGCTGAGTAGCTCGACGAAGATCTAAAGGTTCAAACTAGTTTCTTTCAATGCAACAACAACATCATCAGGGCAAGCAATAGGAGACTTAATATTAATTCCATTGCCACACCTTGTTGCTGTTATACTTTAGAGGAAGAGAAGAGAAAGCGGATGGGAGTGAAGTGATAGAAAAGGTAACATGATCTGTTGGTTCATCACTACTGTTGGTTTTGACATCAAGAAATAGAGACAATGAGCGGTTCCCAAAGCATGGCATTATGTCCATCTGTGGTGGAAGACAAGAAATGGAGAATACCATGAGGGTCTTTTGTCACTTTTATGGTGTGTTGGACAACCATGGTGTATCAAGGTACGTCGGAAAGAAGATCCACTTTCCATGTCCAAAGCTACAGATGATAAAATCAAGTAAAAATGATCAATCATCATTTTCTTGTTGTATGTCATCTCTATATTTCTATGTATTTTGTGAAGCATTATCAAAGATTAAATAGTGCACTTTTTATTAAATAAATACTAAATGAGTATAAAAAATATATAAGTATAATGAAAGCACATAAACTTCATTGTCTAAAATGAATAAATATATATATTTTAATTATTAAGCTAGAGGCTTATACAGTGGGGCAAAGCCCTAGATTCATCTCACAAATGATAAGGGAAACAAATATTTCATTTTCACCATTCAAATGTAGTGTAGATTACCGGGTTTAATGTCCTCTATAATCATGGAAATGAGTGAAGTAGCCGGCATTGGTTGTCTAATGGGGGGTGCTAATACATTCCCTGATGGTAACATGGTTGAGGAGGTCCAAATCTGGGGCTTTGTTGTTGCCCCCCATGAGGAAAGGGAGGGCATGGTTGTAGCATGGGACCTCAATCATGAATTGGGGGTGGGGCATAAGGGTGACCAATGTTCATCATTCTTGACCTAGGGCCCAGGCCAAGAAGAAGAGGACCATGTTTGAATTGAGGAAAACAATTATTGTACAAAACCCCAATAACAATCTCACCATTAAACAACACTCACATAAAAAATACTACACAGAAACCCAATAACACTCTCTCCACGAATAAAGCACAACCAAACATATTTAGTCTAAACAAAACAAAATGATTAAGGGAAGAATAGGAATCCATTAACACATGCTCTAAAAAAACTCAAAAATACTTAGACTTCTATACTATGATCTCTATCGAAATGAAAGGGAGGGCATGATTATCGCATGGGACCTTGACCATGAATTGGAGGTGGGGCATAAGGGTGACTGATGTTCATCATTCCCGGCCTAGGGCCTAGGCCAGGAGGAAGAGGAGGACCATGCCTGAACCAAGGATAAAATTTATTATACAAAACCTCAATAACAATCTCACCATTAAATAACACCCACATAAAAAATACTGCATAGAAACCCAATAACACTCTCTCCATGAATAAAGCACAACAAAACATATTTAGTCTAAACCAAATAAATATATATGATTAAGGGAAGCATAAGAATCCATTAACACATGCTCTACAAAAACTCAAAAACACTTAGACTCTATACCATGATCTCTTTTGAAATGTTGGTGAGCACTACAGACAGTGTTGTTCCCAAAATCTGTCACTCATTTTTGGGACAACATATGAACTATTTTTGGTCCTGTAGGCCAAAAAATTTCTCTTCCCCTCTCAAAAATTGTTTTGGGAATTCAAATTCTTCATTTTTCAAGTTTTTCAGCTAACGGACTCTGTAGGCTTATTTCTATGGATTCTGCAGGCTTATTTCTATGGACTCCGTAGGCTAACTTCTATGGACTCTGTAGGCTTATTTTTATGGACTCTGTAGGTTGGTTTCTTGGTTCTATGAATTAGTTTCTATGGACTCATTTCTATGGACTCTGCAGGAAAGGAACAAGTTTCCAATGCTTAGGCATTTTCAAGATAGGTTCAATGCCTTGGTTCAACCAAAAGGTTCATCGACAAGCTTCAAACAAAGGATTGAACCATTTAACCCCACTTCCAAAAGGTTCAAAGGTTCAATGGGTTTAAAGGTTCAACGATGTCGACAAGCTTAAAGAGTTAAGTGCTTTAGCAAAAGTTCAAAGTTCAACTGCTTCAGCGAGTTCAACGACTTCAAATGGTTTCAAAAGACTTAGCGAAAAGAAGAAGGCTTGAATTGTTGAACTGTTGAACCTTGAACCAAAATGGTTCAAAGGTTCAATGAGCGATTAGTTCAACGCGGTTGGTTCAAGTGGTCAAGTGAATGAGTGGAACATAAGATTGAACCGTTGAACCAAAGTTGGTTCAATCAGTCGGTTCAATTGGCCAGTTCAAAGGAGTGCCCCAAAGCTTGAAGGACAAGTGCCCTTGCAGAGGGCACTTAGGAGCCAAAAGGACCATTGCAACTTTTTTGAAACGTAATCTTGGAGATCAAACAACCCTTGCAGAGGGCAGACGATGTGTAAAATGGACCATTTCAAAGGCTGAAAGTGTAAGGTTTTCTTCAAAAAGTGACTAAGGCAGTGGAAGATTTTATTCGAACAAAATATCTGAAGGAATTAAAGTCGAAGACTGCCCGAAGACAGACCAAAGTCACCCGAAGAACCCCGAAGGGTAGATACCGTTGTGGGGGACTCTCGGCCAAAGCTGAAGGGATTCCTCCCCTTTGGGAAGGATCAAAACAAGAAAGCAGAAGGAATTGCCAAGGAGGGTGACGGGCCCGAAGACGTCAAGATTAAGCACCATGAACTAGCCGTTGGGATCCAGATGTCTAGTGACGTCCCCATAGCTGTCAAATTCATTGTAATAAAATAGCTATTGATCTTTAAAAGTTTGAGCACAGAACTGAATGCATTCAAAGGCCTTAAGGCCAAAAGGAAGAACCACTGAGAGAAGAGTGCAAGGAGCCAACAAAACTGGGAATATAGCCTTGAGAGCTCAAATTGCAATAGGAAAAAGGGAAAGACCAAAAATATCTGTGCAAGAGTTATTCCAGTAGGTGGAACAGTCTACAAAGTAGATAGGTACGGCTTGTTTGTCTCCCTTGGAGTAAAGGCAAAGTGGATAGCTGCACAGATATCAGGTGATAGACCAGATGACTCAGGCCCAGGAGAAGACATTTGAGATATATTGACACGCCACAGTTAAGGCAGCTGCCCTATTCTAATATGGTCCCTTGACAAAACTAAAAATGCATTCAAGGCATTGAATGCAGCATGTGCTGTTCCATGGAACAAAGCGCTAGGCTTTTCTTGGCTGCTATATAATGTAATCTCTTATTTTATGCAAGAGAGATCTCTCTGTTATAGAAGCAAAACTCTACCAAAATTGAAAGGCGATTACTGAGACTTTGAGCTCAAACTGTTAATCATATTTCTTTGTTTGAATGAGAAAACAAGTTACCTTTTAAACTTTGTGCTGTTATAGCTTGTGTCATTTAGGGGATTGTTCTTATGTCTGTCTTCTGAATGCGTTCTTGTCCAGTTAATGAAATAAGCAGAACTTATGGAAGTAATCAGGAAGGTGTCTTGAAGTCAATTGTGGGAAGACTTTGTGCTATCTACAATTGCCTTTAGTGTGTTTGTCTATTTTTTGTTCTTGTGTAAAGGACCTTGGGATGACTTTGTGCCCTCATTGTCCTTCATATTTCACTCTTGGGCAGTCGAGGTGGAGACTTTGCGCTACATCTTAGGCTGCTAGTTACTACGTCCCTGTTACTGGTTACTTGTCACTACCTGAAAGAACTCCTGCTGTTTCCTACAAGACCACTTCTAAAAAAAGAGAAGTGCCTTAAGTGTTTTCACCAAAATTTTCTCCTCTATTTATGTACATCATTTTGAAAAAAGAGAGATGGATGGTGTTGTCCTACACCTGAGTGTTATTTTTTGATTATATATATAGTATATAGCTCCTCATAGTTATAAGGGAACCTCCCCTTGATGAGAGGAGAGATTTATCCCCTTTTGATGTGGTAAACCCACACATCTAGACGACCAACCTCCCTATGCTGTGGTTGAAGAGACCTATTTTTCTCATTAGTTAGCTGATGACAAAATATTCACCCAACAGCTTTTTGGTGACTCTACTGGGGAAGAGCGTGTAGTTTGAAGTCTCAAGCTTCAAGATGAAGTAGATCCTGCTCTTTTCCATTTTTATTCTATAATTTGAAAACTCCACACTATACAAGAATCCAGAGAACCCAAGGTGTTGTTGACCCAATTTTTGAGTTGGTGCAGCAAGGCAATTTTGATTTGTTTCCTCCACAACCTCACCTTCAACGAACTAGGTGTCTCCTTCTTACTAATACCAGGTCACCAATACAAGGTAGAGCTTTTTTTTTGCTGTTAGCAGAGCTTTGCCTGTACATACCCCACCAAGATTTGTTATCCCCCCTTTCCATAGCCATATAATGGTAGTTCAAGGCCCCTGGGGTAACTCTTTTGGCCCACTCAATCTAACTTCACCCCTACATGAGCTACCACATAGTTCAAGGAAGAATTTTCTCAAATTATTTCGTGATGGGAAAGTTCACCCTGATGAACACATTGTAGCCTTCAACATAGCCTGCAGTGTGATAGGTGTGGAGTATGAGGACGTAACAGTCAGGATGTTTGTGGAAACACTACAAGGCACTACTATAGACTGGTTATACCATCTACAAGCTCAGTAAGTGACTGACTAGGACACTCTCAAAGCTAAATTTGAAGCCAAGTTCAAGCCTACAGAAGATGTGCATGCCCTGTTGGCCCAGCTCACACAGATGAAGAACGAGCCTCATGAACCTATGAGGGACTTCATAACCAAGTTCGACAAGCTAAGAAACATGATTCCTACCATTGCTTAGCCAACACCTAAGAATCTTAAATGTTTCTTCATCAACTCACAGCTACCTGAAGTGAGTTTTTTGTTGAGACAGGCTGGCCACATAGACCTTGCTGCTGCTCAAGATTTGGCCACTAAGGTGGAAGATGATCTCATCTTGGCAGGGAAGATAAGAAGAGATCCTAACAGAGGTAAATCTTCTTCATCTTCTAATAATTCATCTATAGGCACCACTGATCAAATGGTGCAAAAGCTAGCAAATGAACTGCTAGCCTTGAAAAGACAAGTGGCCCAAGGTATGTTTGATCCTCCTTATTAGGATATGCCAAGGAGGACATTTCAGAACCAATCATATCAAGGCAATGCTGCTAGAAGTCAAGGGCAACCAAATCGTCTGCCTCTCCCATAGGGGAAACTTGACATTGAAGCAACACCACCCAACTCAGCAGTTGGATATCTGGAAACAGAACATGATTTCTCTTTCCAACTTGAGTTTGATCAAGAAAATGACGCTGATATCTTTGTTACAGACCAAGAAGAATCAGCTGGCGAATCTAACATTGGTTTCCTGAATTACCAGGATGAACCCAGAAGTGAAGGTAAAGCAGTTGAGGGATCATACGCTATTTTCACCTGGTCCAAGAATCAGTCAGCCCAATAAGCTGATAAAAAAAATAGAGGAGCGACCTCAACCTGCAATTTCAATTGCCAAATGAGGAACTACTCTGCCTTTCCAACCAAAGGACCCAGTGATTGCTAAAAAAATAAGTACCCCAAACATTTCTGCACCTTCAACTTTAATTTCATAGATCAGTCCTCCCCCTCCCAAAAACCAAAAGGATGAGCTCCCATCCTCTATTCCTAGTTCATTTCAAACATTTGACATAATCGACCATGTCAAGAAAACCAAAATTCAAATGTCTGAATTTGAATTCCTACAAGCCAACCCTGAGCAGTTGGACATGTTAGTTGAGTGTGTGAAGAATAAAGCCGTCCCTGCAGGACAAGACATTAATAAGGTAACTCATGATCCCCCAAGGAACATGTCCATCCCAAATAATCTTGTCATTACTCTTCCTACTGCCCCTGGGAAAATAGATCCTTTCTATGTTTCCCTGTTGATAAACGGTCACAAGCTGAACAACTGCATCATTGATTCTAGAGCTTCAGACAATGTCATGCCTACCAAAGTGGTAGAATCTTATATTTCCCATTGATAATTACTCATCACCCTTATATTTATATTGATTATATCTTGAACATAGTAAGGCATATCTTACACTAAAGTTTTCATCACTTAAATCTTAACTAGATTAGAGAAAGGCCATGCCATACCTTATTGCTTATTTCTTAATTACATGGGTACACTATTATCATGTTTCATTTCTTACATCTTGTTCACATTAGAGGATACCATTACTTATACTTTATTAATTATTTTATATATAAAAAATAACTTATTCATACCCTTATCATTTTTATATTGCCTATACAAAAGCATATTATTGTTGTGATTATTACTTATATAAGTTAAAGGAAGAGATGCCACTTATGTATGTAATTCAAAAGAATCAAACAAAACAAAATCTATGTCATATGATGAAATATTTAACTAAAAAAATAAAAATATTTATAAACTTTAACTTTTAAATTATCTTCACCGAAAACAAATTAAATTTATTTTGAACATGATAGCACCATGCTATTGCAGTTTTAAAAGAATGAAATAATAATGTTTGTGAATGTGTGGAAATCTTAGGCCATGGAAATATTGAGAATAAAGTATGTATATTGATATTAGTTGAAGATTTTTTTAAACTATTTTAATGATTTATTTTAATATTTTAAATTTAAAATAGAAATGAAATATATAATAGGGAGATTTTAGACTTTTAGAAATAATTTTCAAATATTTAAATTTTATATGTAAAAAAATATTATTAAATATTTTTTCGTAAAAAAATATTATTAAATATTTTTTCGTAAAAAAATATTATTAAATATTTTTTCGTAAAAAAATTATTTTAAAAATTTTTAGTCATAAATGAGAAATTAAACCATTTAAAAAAATTGATCTTTTTTAAGTTAAGTTTAGAGAAATAAGATGCATGCTGATTTATTTTTACAAATAAATTCCATCATTTTTTGACACAAAATGTTAGTGTATTGAGAAATCTTGTTATAAAGGTTGTAAAAATATATAATGAATAATATTTCAAAAAAGAGTTATAAATATATTTAAGAAAAATGGTTATAAAAATAAACAAATAAAAAAATCTTTCCAAATAATAAAAAAACCTCAATTTTTGAAGAGATAGGACTAATATGATAAGATTAAAAAATAAATATTAAAAACTATTCTTTGACATTATAACATAATATTTATATTGATATTTAATTATAATAATTATATCAAAATTTTTCAATAATAAAATGTGATATTTGTATTGATAAGACAAAGAGTTTAGTGAGAAAGGATCATTATATAAAATTATACCCAAAATAAGTTTTTGAAATTGATTGATATAATAACACATTAATAATACTTAGAAATCATTATTCAAACCTTAAAAGATTGGTAATATTGTTTGAGAACATAAATCTTAACATTAGTTTTTTTTAAAATATTTTAATTATTAAAAAAAAAAATCTTAATAATAATATTGTTTTGATATCAATATTCATTAATGTATTATAAATTAATTATAAAAAAAAATAAAAAATCCACATTTATAATATTGATTCAATTATTCTAAAAAATGCAAATAAAAGTTAAATACAAAATATAGGATAAACACAATTATATTGGAATAGATTTTACATCAAACTTAAAACAAATTTATAGCATATTTTAAGTGATTTTCTTTTTTTGTTTGAATATAATTGAATTACATGGATACCAAAATCTCTAATCTTAATAGTTATTTACAATATATTAAATGTATATGTAACATCATAATCATCTCTTACTAAGTTACCATGTTTTGGTATTCCATTTCACTAAAATTTTCTAGAGATCTAACTTAGCCCTCATCATAATGGTTATATCCCTAGATTTTTCCTTATGGTAAAAATAAATAAATTATATTTAATTAAACAGTCACAATTAATATAAAATATAATATTATCTAATTAATAAATAGATAAATATAGAATAAATACACATGATAACAATATCATATAATATATAAAAATTTGTTGGAGATATATCACCAAAATATGAACCTAGAAATGCATATTTAATATTGTCACTTTCATATCCTTAATTTACATGTTGTGATTGTTGTATTCCTTCATAAAGTTGAATCTTTATGATTTGAAGTATTAAGGAAAACCAACATAAATTAGAAATTGGGTGGTTATTATCCACTAAATAAACTTATAATAGTTAGATCTCTTGTAATAAAACAATGAAATTATTGGGTATCATAGAATAACATTATATTTCTCAAGAATAAATTACTATGGGTATCAAGAATATGTTGTGTAATTGATATTCAAATAAAGTATACCACTTATTTATTTATACATGATTTTTAATTTAAATTTGATAATATTAATATGTGTGTTGATTTTTAATAAGTACAAATACAAAAAACGAAAAAAGATCGGATAAACCCATGTAACTAAAGATGGATGAAAATACGTATAAAATGATCTTTGCAACATAACAATACAAAATAACCCAAACAATAGTAAGAAGACTATCACAAAAAAATTGAAAAAGGAATTAAAAGTCTAAAAATTAACTAGAATATCAAAATTACTCCATTTAAAAAACATAAATAAATTAACACAACCAAATCGTTTTATCCAATCCTAACATGATGAAATTACAAATCGATAAAAAGCTTCCATTTTTGAATTCTGATGAATTTAAAGTTGCTTGGCAGATGAGCAAGTCGCTATTCAAAGGTCATGGCTCTCATATGACAAGATATTTCCAAAACCGACCTTGTGCGTTGACGTAAACATGATCTCTATTCACAAATGGCCATATTGACTATTAACCTCCAGCTTGCAAACTGAGAAAACTTTGAGGTTTGACAGAGTCCTATAAAATGTTTTAACGGATTGCCTACAAAAGTTTGATTGAGAACATATTATTTTCTTATCTTGATTATAGCTTACAGACGTGATTTGAAAGGTTTGTTTGGAAATATTATATCAATGAAAAGTTTGACTTTTGACAAGAGTCCTGTCAGATGGGTTGCCTGATTGTATGCCTATGAACATCAACGCATTCGTTTGTTATATAAGATCATACCAGGTACTGTTGCAGCACACATGATATACATTTCTTTTTCTTGTGATAATGGCCACTTCGACGATTTACATCTCTAACTCCCACGCTCCTTCCTTCGTTGGGAGCAAGATTTCCAAGAATAGGCCGCTCTTCTCTTCATCCGCAAATCTTCGCATTTCGGCAGCCATTAACAATTCCTGGCCAAAAGCTTTATCATCAAGTGTTGAATTGTTGGGCACAAAGGAGAAGCGGCATAACAGTATTCGCAAGAGTGTTGATCTCCATGTGGTTCCGCTGCCTGCAGACACTGAAACTCCGGATAAGGCCGACAGGCAGCCATCTCCCGTCGAGTTGAAGAGATTTGCGAGGCAGTTGGAAGAGGTGTACAGGAACAGCCCCAGCGCCTCCCCCAAGGAGCCCTTAGGCGAGGAGTGGAGAGAGTTTCATGGATCGCATAACTGGCAAGGTCTTGTGGAGCCGTTAAACCCCAAGCTGAGAAGAGAGATCGTCAAATACGGAGAATTCGCCCAGGCCACCTACGACGCCTTCGATTTCGACTCCCATTCCAAATACTGTGGCAGCTGCAGATACAACCGCCATAAGATGCTGGACAAGGTACATCTGCACAACACAGGCTACAAGATCACCAAATATCTCTATGCCATGTCGGACGTTCACATGCCCAAATTCTTCGGGCGGTCCAACTCCATGGATCCCTGGAGCAAGGACTCAAACTGGATGGGCTATGTGGCGGTCAGCACGGACGAGGAAGAGGTCAAACGTCTGGGCAGGCGCGACATCGTGATCGCATGGCGCGGAACCGTGACGCAGCTGGAGTGGATGGAGAATCTGCGCGACATCCTGCACCCCGTCGGAGACCTCGGCTGCCAAGAACACGCGGCCGTCAAGGTGGAACGCGGATTTCTGAGCCTCTACACCTCCAAGAACGACAACACCCGCTACAACAAGCTCAGCGCATCCGAACAAGTCATGCACGAAGTCCGCCACTTGGTGGCCATGTACACACAGCGCGGGGAGGAAGTGAGCATTAGCATCTGCGGGCACAGCCTGGGAGGCGCCCTCGCTCTTCTCAACGCCTTCGAAATAGTGGCCAAGGGGGTTAACATTAACCTCAATGGCCCAAACCCTAATCCTAGAATCCCAGTGAGCGTGTTCTCGTTCGGGGCTCCGAGAGTGGGGAACAGCGCTTTCAGAGACAGACTAGAGGAGCTTGGAGTGAAGGTGCTGCGTGTGGTAGCCAAACAGGACATGGTACCCAAGATGCCGGGTATCATCTTCAACGAAGGAATGGAGAAATATGAACAAATAATTGGGCCGGTGTTGGAAACTCTTCCATGGAGTTACAAACACGTAGGTGTGGAATTGGCATTGGATCATAAGAAATCTCCATATCTAAAGAAGAACTCTGATCCAGTGGGGTGCCACAATCTGGAGGGTTACTTGCATTTGTTAGATGGATACGAAAGCTCGTCTGCACCGTTCCGCGGCAAAGCCAGACGGGATGTGGCGTTGGTTAACAAAGGTGCGGACATGCTGCCGAAAGAGCTGATGGTGCCGGCCAATTGGTATCAACTGGAAAACAAAGGACTGGTCCGCAACGGCTACGGAAGGTGGGTCCAGCCTCACCGAGATGCTGATGACGTGCCCTCTCCTCTGCACGTGGAGCTCTCCTCGCCCTTCGATCTTTGACATTCATTTGGTGTCATAAACGGTTTTATACACTCGACTAAAATCATTCATTCATTCATCATGAAGCTTTTATTTAATGCTTCTGTTTAAATAGATTTGAATTTAAACAGATTTCAATTAAATTATAATGTAAATAAGGGTTGTGTAGTTTTGTTAGTTTCTATTAAAATAGTGAAAATTATTTATGATTTATTGTGTATAAAATTGTAATGTAAGTGTATTATAATTATAAATGTTATATGAGGAATAATAAAAATATTAATAAATACATGTTTAATTTTGTATAATGTAATATTTGAATAAATAATTTTAATCACATTTTTATAAATATAAAATATAAAACATTTAAAAATAAATTAAAGTTAGAAGCATATGTTTTTGGTTTAATGACTTCATTTTAACATATACATGCTCACCCTTATATATTATAATATTTGAATAAATAATTTTAATCTTATTTTTATAACCATAAAATATGGAAGATTTAAAGATAAATTGAAGTTAGAAGAAGATAAAAAATGGAATAAAGGACCTTATCAAAATTATGAAGTTCTATTTTTTGTCACCATATCTGTAATGAGTATAATTCTAGGGAGTGTTAAGGAAGTGTAAAATTTTCCACAACAATGTTCATAAGATCTAAGGTTTTAAGAACCTTTCTCAATTTTCTAAAATCACGTGTTGATTACTAGGAAATTACCCTTATTTTCCAACCCTAATTAGATAGTTGACCTTAAAAATGATAAGGAAAATAATATATTTTTGGACCTACCTTACATGAGAAAAAAGATGAACTTTATTGATATTTTTTAAAGGCTTCAATGACGTATAATATAACAAATGACGCTCTAATAAATTTAATAATTCTTTAGCCAAGTAAACCAATGTAATACAATGTGTCACTAATATGAACTTTAGTGTTATTATGAATACTCTCTAAATACTCAATTTTGATTGAACTCTATAATATGCTTGTAAATTCTCAATAGGTTTTTGTAACAATTAATATTAGATACTCTTTCAAATAATCTCTGGATACCTAAATGCACAAAGATGCTTATGTATTTTTTGATATCGTAGCCATGAGGTGAAGGTTTAGAGACCGATTGGGCCTGCCTCTATAACCCCGTTCCATGCAAATGAACTACTCCATGTTGAGAAGATAAATTGAGACTTGAATCTATTACTACCAGGTTTGGGGAACTTTAATGCAAGCTTATCCATTGATTGGGTAATCCCCTAGGGGATAGATGTTTGTGTATTTATATATGACTTGAATTTATATTAGAACACTTTGGGCTCCTAAATAGAAATTAAAAGGCTGAAAATGTAGTCAAGACAAGACCATAAACTCTCAAGGCTTCCCAATCGACCTGAATAACCACACCCAAAAACATACTGAGTTGACATTTATTTTAGGTCACTCTTCTTGCACATAGAATTCTTGTTACTAACTTTGGTCCCATATAGTTATTTATCTCATGGATGTCATTAAAATAATTCATTCATTCATTATGAGGGAGGAAGGACATTAATTTATTAAAGAACACTTTTATTTGTACATCTCTAAAAAATTATGTACATATGTTACTTACATATAAATGGATTTCAATCACATTGGAACATAAACATTCATAATTAATTTTACAAATAAGATAAATAGATGAAAAAAAGAGGGTTTAGAAAATTATCTTGATTTTTTAGAGATTTGAAGATAGTTGTTGAAGTATTACATTAAAAATTAAGGATTTGTGGTAAAACAAATTGAACCTAAAAAATCACGTGAAAGGAAGCTCTTATAAAAGCCATCAAGTTTCCATAACCATAGTAAATACACATTTGGGATGTGTTAGGGAGGTGTTAGGGTTTTTTCCTTAACCTTAGTTTTTTTTCTAAATCATGGTTCAAAGGGATTATAACCATTTGGAACATTTTATGGAGAGTTTTTTAAAAATGTAAAATATTTTGGAGAAGTATTTTATTGAAGAAAATGGACATGTTGGGAAAAAAGAGACTAATGATGATAACCAAGAATAAATTGTAGATTAAGAATAAGAAGATGAAAAAGAGGATGAACATAATGATGATATGGAGGGAGCTACAAATGATTCAAGAGGAGAGGTTGAGGATCATGATGTGGAAAAAGAGGAAGAAAATAATTTTGATAATGGTAATGAGGAAGATCAGGCATCTGCTTATGAAGAGGAAGAAACATAGCATAAGAATGATGATTAAAAGGCCATAGATGGTGTCCAAAGAGAGGTAGAGGATCTTGAATATGAGGAAGAAGGATTGGATGATAAGGTTAAAATAATTTAGCTCTATAAAAATCAAAGTCAAATTTTTAGTTTCATGGGTACATTCAAAAGAAAAAGATTATTGTGTCCATAAACCTTGGAAATAAGTATAATTTCATCAATATGGATGTGGCCCAACATCTATAGGTTAAAACAATTACTATCAAGGAGGCTCAAGTATATGGTATGAATATTCCAATTTTTATAGATTGGAAGATCATGATGGACAAATATGTTTTACATTCATATTTTTGTGTTTTGAATATGCATGGTGTGGATATGGATCTTGGATATAAATGGTTAGAGACTTTTGGAACATTTAATATTGATGTATAGAATAAGTTCATGAAGTTTTCATATAGGAAAGAAATGGTCATTTTATAGGATATCATATTTGGCAAGATGCAAATAGTAGTCAAGGTAGAGCATGAGGATGAGACTGAATAAGGTGACAAAGAGCATGAGGAGGATTTATATGCTGACATAAATGAATAAATAATACAATAAGAAAAAAAACACTTCATCTACTCAAGAGATAAAGGAACGACAAAAGGAAAAGGTGGAAAAGGTAGAATAAAAGGTGGATAAGGTCAAAGTATTAGAAAATGTTGAGGTATGTAGACACCCACATCATCATGAGAGGAAAATATCATGGAGACATGTGAGGGAGTCTCATATCAAGACTAAATTTGGCTATACAAGAAATCAGAGTACCGATCACTAAGGTTATACATGGAAGCCAAAGAATAAGTAATATGGTCAAGTATGGAATCAGAGTAGAGAAATGGCTTATGGAACATGGAATTAGTGGGGAAATCACTATGACTATGTATGAAAGAATAAATACTATGGTCATGCATGGAATCATAGTAACTTAATAAAATATGGTACATGGAAACAAAAGAGGAATAATTATGCATGGACACCATGAAAGTAAAATTATGATCATGAATGGAATCAAATTAGTATAATGGAATTTAGAAGCAATGTTGGAGAGCAATCACCTACAAGATCATATATACAAATGGTTAGATGATCAATATTAGAGGCACATGTGCATAATTTGAAACAAACTCATTATTTGGTTCTTTCTTATTTTTGTAGGACAAAACATGTCAAGGAGGAAAGGAATGCTATAATAAAGCTAGTTCATATTTGAACAAAAAAATACTCAGATGAAATAATGCACACAGAGAATAATATATTTCATGCACTATATTTTATGTCATTCGAGATATCAATCACTTAAAGATAGGTTACATAATATAGGTGAATGAACTCCTTTATAGAAGGATCCAAAACCAATCCCAATCCTACATATCTCTCAACTATCCTAAGATAACTCACTTGTCCCTTTATTCTCTCACACATATCTATCTCTCTATGTGATTTGTTCTCATAAATCACTCATACACATAATAATATTATTCTACCTATATTAATTTTAAGGGAGTTGACAACTCATATTAATAATAATATTACAAACAAATATAATGTAAGTATTAACATTAGGCAATTCCTAACATTCCCCTCTTAGTGTGAACCATGGGGAAAACATTATCCTGTACTGAAACTACCACTAATAGAAATTTATTACGACTTACATGGTTTTTTTAAGTTAACCAACAACCTCAAGGATGGTTTTACACTTAAATAACCAATAACCTACAGTTAAAAGATGATTTTACACTTGAATTACCACCAACCTAAAAATAACCAGGATGGTTTTACACTTGACTTACCACCAACCTACAAACAACCAAGATGATTTTACACTTGGATTACCACTAACATATAAACGAACAAGATGGTTTTACATGTGGTTAACTAAAAACCATATACATCATGATTTTACATTACTCTATTTGTTCTCATCACTATCTTACCTTAAGGAGAAATACAAAGAAATAAGTTCACTTATTACAATACTTGAACAAGTATGATCCATCTATTTTTATTTTAAAATAAAAATTAAAAAATAAGCCACAACTACATTATGCAGCCCCATCACTTATGGCTGGAAAGAGGAAATAAAAACATTTCCTTAATCTAAAGGAGCGGAAGCAAACCCAAGGAATAGAAAGTATCAAGATATAAAAAGGGAAGAAAAGGAGCTTGATGGTTACTGGGATAGTAATATCAAGCACACGCATTTGACAGGTGTCAAAAGGTCATAATAAAATATTCGATAAGGAAAAGAATGTTAACTTAGCGTGACAATGGAATTTGAAAAAGTCCACAATAATTGTCTTCCAAATGTCTATATAAGAACAAAAAGAACTTGTGTTGAACTTGATATATCCTCATAGAGCTCGAGATATCTCAATCAAAGTGATCAAGGAAGTAGTGCAGTTAAGTAGAAGTGCAGGTGCCTACGATAGTAAAGGTGTTTTGAACGATTGCCATTTGAAGCATGAATCGAGACATGAAGTCAGAGTCACATTAAATGCAGACCAAAAGTGATCAAAGAAGCGACGTAGTTAAGTGAAATAGAAGTGTAGATGCCAAAGACAGTAAATAAATTTGAATATTGTCGTTTGAAGCATGAATCGAGACACAAAGTCAAAATCACATTGAATGCAGATAAAAATCTTGAACCATTTAAGATGAAGTGTGAACACTTCATAGAGAGACAACCCTAAGATGCATCTGTCTATATATGCTACGAACAGATCATTTGAATGTAGTTGTCTTTCTACTACTGTTGCAAAAATCATGAGTGTTAACTCAAAATTGTCAAAAAGGACATATGTAGACAACGTGAAAGGGGCAAAGGAAATAAGGTGTGTCAAATAAGAATATATCCAGACACTAAGAGAGAAAGGCAGAGAAGCTGAGAAGACAAATAGTTAAGGCACAGTTACAGACCAGACTTGTAATATAAAAGTGTACAAGATTAATTCTGAATCACTTCTATAATTTTTGGAGTTGTAGTTTCATTTCTTTGATAGGTTGGTGCCATCAAAAAAATT
Source organism: Torreya grandis (assembly GCA_037957365.1). Lineage (NCBI taxonomy): Eukaryota > Viridiplantae > Streptophyta > Pinopsida > Cupressales > Taxaceae > Torreya > Torreya grandis. Next base: position 1,304,314 of record JARHVA010003876.1, on the reverse strand, counting down.
GAGTTGGAGATCAGTTAGGAAGTTGACGCTTCCTTAGAGTGGGTGCTCTTGAATGTAAACAATGAGGTTTGTCTGTGAGATATTTTTTTTGTGAGGTTGGATTAGGACAGTAGCTTCTAACAGTGTTTCTCATCGTGATTTTTTCTTCTGAGTTTCCATGTTAAAATCTGGTGTTGAGCATTTTTGTGTATGTATGTGATCTCTATTCTATTCTTTACTTTACATATACATTGAGTATCTAGTTTAAAAGTTCTAAGAACCAGGTTTTAACTAATCTACTGATTCACCCCTCCTCGCCCCCCTTAGTAGATTGTGTGTTCAATAAAAACAACTCTAAACAAGAAACCTCTCACAGAGATAATTTTTTCCAGATTGAATTCACACCAGAATTCTCTAGATGTAAAGCTACACCTCAAAATTGATCACACTGACTGCAGAGAGAATGTAGACTCAAAAATCAATGCAAAACATAATGAATAATGTGTTACCCCTCTCCCTTATTTATAATTTTTAAAATCCCTTAAAAAATGTACCATAACCATAAGGATAACCATATCCCCACAAAATAAGGTACAAAATAAGGGAGATTTCAACCACATAATCCCTCGATTCTCTAAACACCTTTAAATCATATTCACTTCCCAAAAACATGCCACAAAAAAGGGAAGTGGTTAAAATTCATCCCACCATTGTAAAAGGTAAATATTTCATGTTAAAATTGTCCCAAAAATTTTATTTTTACCTTAGGGGTGTTAAAATGAACTCCACATTTAATAATCTCCCACTTGGAGTTTATTCCCCCTTGAAGAAAATTTAACACTCCATGATCTTCACGAAGACCAACCAAAGCTGAACATAACCTCAACTTCTCCAATGTGACTACTTTAGTAATCATATCCACAGGATTCTGGCTCATATGTATCTTCTTTAGCTTCACCATGTTTTCCTCCAAAGATGTCATGATGAAATGATACCTCAATTGTATGTGCTTCATCTTCAAGTGGAAAACAAAGTTCTTGGTTAAATGTATAACACTCTGACTATCACTATGTAGTCCCCCAACTTCCTACTTGTGCCCCACCTCATTAAGTAACTATTGTAACCAAATCATCTCTTTACTAGCCTCTATAGCAACAACATACTCAACCTCTGTGGTTGATAAAGCCACAACCTTCTATATCTAGGAAATCCAACTAACTATTATATCCCCGATAGTAAATACATAACCTGTCATACTTCTAGTTCTATCAACATCCTCAGCCATATCTGAGTCCACATAACCACACAAAGTGGCGTCTGATCCACCAAAATATAATGTTGTACCCATGGTTCCTTGCAAATATTGAAGAATCCATTTCACTGCTTGTCAGTGCTCATAACCTGGATTACTCATGTACCTACTTACTACTCCCACTACATGGGCAATATCTATCCTAGTACAAACCATAGCATACATCAGGTTACCAACCGCTGATGAGTAAATTACCTTAGACATCTTTAGCTTTTCTTTTTCTATTTTGGGACACTACTCTTTTGATAATCTGAAATGCCCTACCAAAGGAGCCCCAACTGGCTTAGAATCCTACATATTAAACCTCTCTAAAACTTTATTCACGTACTCTTTTTGGGATAAGATTAGCTTCTTCTCCTTCCTGTCTTGAGTTATCCTCATACCAAGGATATGCTTCGTTGCACTCAAATCTTTCATAGAAAAAGAATCAGGAAGCTGCTTCTTGAGTACTTGAATCTGTTGCATGTTCTTTCTTGCAACCAACATGTCATCTACATAAAAACATAGGATAATATAATTACCATCTTCAAATCTCTTGACATACACACAATGGTCAAAATGACACATGGAGTAACCCTGTTCTAACATAAAACTAACAAACTTTTTATACCATTATTGTGGAGCTTGTTTAAGGCCATACAAGCTATTTTTTAGTTTGCACCCCAATTTCTCCTTTCCTTTGACCTCATAACCCTATGGTTGTTCCATATATAATTTTTCCTCCAAATCACCATGAAGGAATACAATCTTCCCATCTAATTGTTCTAAATGCAAATCCTCTACTGCAACTATACCAAGCACAATTCTAATAGAAGTCATTTTAACAACAAGAAAAAAAATCTCATCAAAATCAATTTCTTTCTTCTGTGCAAACCCTTTAACCATTAACCGGGACTTGTACCTTTTCCTTCCTCCATTCTCTTCTTTGATTTTGTATACCCACTTATTTTGCAATGCTCTCTTGCCCTTGGGTAGCTTCACCAAATCCCACGTCTGGTTCTCCATGAGAGAACTATGTTCTTCCATGGCTTACTCCCACTTCTTCCTAGCATTTGCCTATATTGCTTCCTCAAAACCTCTAGTTCTCCACTATCAGTAAGTAACAAATAACTCAAAGATAGGGGAAAAAAGTTCAAGAGATTTTCTTACCTTAAGATACCTTCTTACTATAGGAGTTTGGGGTTCTTGAACTGCCTCCTTGGACACTTTACCATTTGTAATGTCATCCAACATTGTGTACTCTTTTTGTTCATGTTCCTGCAATTGATCCTTATACATTATTTTTTCTTTAAAGACAACATCTCTAGACTAAAATATTTTCTTGTCTCTAACACTCCAAACTCGAAAACCAAAGTCATCCTCACCATAACCAATAGAGGTGCATCTCTCAAACTTAGCCTCTAACTTGGTCCTATCCTTCTTGGGAACATGAACCAATGCCTCACATCCAAAGACCTTAAGAAAATATAAAATTAACTTTATTATCAGACAAAGCTTCCTCAGGTATGCCTCCATCCAAAGGCACTGAAGGTCCTCTGTTAATCAGATATACTGCTGTGCTAATTGCTTCTACCCAAAACATTAGGGGTAACCTTGCATGCAACCTCATAATCCTAGCATGCTCCATGATTGTCTTGTTCATCCTCTTTGACACTCTATTCTCCTGTGGTGTCCTTGGAACCATCTTTTGCCTATGAATTCCATTATATGAACAATAATCATCAAATGCTTTGCTACAATACTCACCTCCATTATCTGACCTGAGACATTTCAACTTGAGACCTATTTCATTCTCAACTAAAGCTTTCCATCTCTTGAATGTTTCAAACACATCATATTTCTTCTTAATGCAATAAACCCAAACTTTCCTAGTTGCATTGTCAATAAATATAACATAATAATTTGAACCACCAATAGAAGATACCTAAGCTAGCCCCCATACATCTAAGCGAACAAACTCCAACTTTTTCTCCTTTATATGTCCAACCCTCAATAACTTAACTTGTTTATGCTTCTCGTACACACAATCATCACATAAGTCCATATCAACTTGTTTCAATCAGGGAAACTTGTCTTTCAAGATCTCCATGCCCTTCCAACTCATATGACTGACCCTGTAGTGCCACAAAGTTGCATCTCCATCTATAGAAACTAAATTAAAGTGATCAACACTACTAGTCAAATATAAAGTGCCAATTTTCTTACCTCCCTCAACCACAAGATCATCCTTGGTAACTTTCCAAAAGTCTATTGAAAACATCACTAAATAGCCCTCACTGTCCAATTGCCTTGTTGATATTAAATTTTGCTTTAACTATGGGACATCTCTGACATCTTTTAGTATCTGTGTGTTCTTATTCTACATCTTCACATGAGCACAAACTTTTCCTACTATACTACATGGTTCATCATCACCAAGATAAACATGTCCAAACCCTCCTTGAACATAATCCATAAAATGATGCCTATGTGGGGTGGCATGAAAAGAATCCCTTGAATCTAACACCCAAGATTCAAAAACATTATCCAAGTAACGAATTAAAGCATCCTAACTAACATTACCTATTTTTATATTTACCTCCTTGGTCTCCTCATGTTTGGTCTTTTTGTTCCAAAGTTCTCAACATTCCTTCTTTGTGTGTCCACTTTCCTCACAGTGCCAACACACCATCTTGGTTCTAGATTTAGATCTTCCCAGACCCTTTGACTTTCCACGATTTCCTTTGCTTTTATCATTTTGTCTCTCTCTAGTCTCCACCATCAAATCATTCTTTGAAGATAATTCCCCGGTGCTCTTCCTTCACATTTCCTCGCTAAGAATCACACCTATAACATCCTCAAACTTTAAATTTCTCTTAGTAGGGACGACATTACTCACAGCCACAACCAGGGTATCCCAACTATCCGATAAGGTAAGCTAATCAAAGTAAGCTAAGGATGGAGGAGTTGAAAAGCACAGATGGTCACCTAAGGTCCGATGGAAAGAAAGAGCAGGTAAAAGCAGATTGTTGGTTGGTAGCAGATCAGCATGAAGAAACTGAAGAAGTAGATGCTGCAGGTGTTGTTGCATAGGATGCTCTGGGAGGTTTCTTGGATAAATTTGAATCTTGGATAAAAGATTCGGTTGCCTCTTTCCATGCAGCCCTAGGTAGAGGAGCTGGTGAGCCTTGCCAAAGAATTGGCAAAGGGGAAGTGAAGCTGAAATTACAGGCGGCCAACACACGGGTGTTGATGAGGGTCATGCAGGTCCCAGGTTTGGAGATATGGCTAATTTTTTCAGAAAGATTGGGTGATGAGAGATGCACAGGAACTCTCACAGCGGTAGCACTTGAATTAGCTGGTGGTAAGAAAACAGGTACTCTTTATCTACTTGTTTATATTACTGATTCTTCTTCTGTTGCGGAGACGTGGCTTCGTAGGCTTGGTCACATGAGCAGGAAGGAGATGCATGTTCTTAAGTGGAAGACAAATATATTTGACAGGCTTAAGAACTGGAAAGCTTTGGTGTTCTTGGAGGAGATGGCGGACAGAGTTCAGTGGATGAGGCTGGATACATCTGAGCAGGGCAGTTTGGACATGGAGATTGATTCAAAAGAGCTCACGGGTAAAAAGTCATCACTCACAGGTGAACACATACACCGATGTCGGTCAGGAGGAACCGGCGTCGAATAGACAGGTGCGATGTCGGTCATGTGCAGACCGAAGCCGGCAGTGTCGGGCAGAGTAAGACCGACGTCGGTTAGGAGAACCGATGTCGGCAGTAGATAAGACCGATGTTGGTCAGGAAGACCGACGTCGGTAGGATGGACACCAATGTTTGCAAGTTGGTAGTTAGGGACAGGCGCATGGGAATCGACGTTGGTCGGATGCAGACTGTGGGGTGGCTGAGGTTGGTCACTGCAACAAATTTTGGGTGGACAGCGTGTTGTCAAGGAGTCTCAAACACCCATATGGAGGACTGAAGATGTAAGTAGGCCCTCAAATTTGTGTTCCTCTTCTTTATACTTGTTGCTGATTGTAGAGCAGGAAGGATCCAGGAAACAAGTAGCATGGCAGGTATATGATGCAGAACCAGACGGGAGTTTTGGTAGGTTTGCCAGCTGGATGAAAGCACAGAGACGAATGGATGCCTTAGTAGAAGAATAGAGAGAACGGATATGTGAGACGGAAGACCAGGACATATGGTCTTGAGGAGCTGTAGGACAGTGGTATAGGTTTTGACAGGGGGATGACAGAGCATGACTCTAGTCAATGTCAGGGTAACTACTGTGGTTTGACTTACCAGGGGGATGATGATTGCAACATCATTCTGTTGCTGTATGTGGATATTATGCTAGCTAGCAGGGGTGTACATACAGGGTTTTGCTGAGCTAAGGGTAAGATTAGTTCAGTGGCATGTTAGGAGGAGTTTGGAGCAGCGGAATTCTTTGACATGGGAGACATGGAGATCACAGGTAGATTTTGTCTCCAGTGGGAGCTGATGTGAATCAGGTGTTGGCGAGGTTAGGGATGCAGAGCTGGAGCACACTAAGGGCTGGATAGGTACAGTGTCTGAAATCACATGAGGTCTGGTATAGCCCTGAGTTTTCCCATGCAGTGGGAGCTGTCAGAGAGTTAGGAGCCAATTCGGGGAGGTGAGTTCTCAGGGATTTGAGAGGGACCAGCAGCAGGGATTCATGATATGCAGGGTCAGGACTTCACTACATGAGATTGTAGGATCGGATGCGGCAGGGTACTCGGATGACAGGAGGTACACCACGGGATGTGTGGTGGTTGGTCTTCAGGGTTGAGCTTGAAGAGGGATACAAACCAATCTCCCACTTGGAGATAAAGAGCTACACCTGTACCCATACTAGTACTTTGTCTAATCTGTATCCTGGCTTGTATTCCTCTTCAAGCTCCCACTTGAAGACAACCCACCACACTCCTTGTGGTGCTAACCCTGTGCTTGAATTTCTTCATTCTCATCGTACCATCCTCTGCCTTGCTATACTCCCACTCAATCAGCAACCCCTGTGAGTAACCTATAATCAACAACACTTAACAGATCTGGCCCATCTGTTAGTCAAGCTCACTCTGAGAACGTCCAACCTCGCTCTGATACCAATTGTCAGGAATACGACAACACCGGAAGCATACAATTGATTACCAAACCAAGCAACTATAATATGCAGAAATAACCAGATTCACCAAGTAACTAGAATTTAGAATAACATAGCATATGAGAGACAATACACCAATTGTATTAATAACTCTTACAGAAGGAAATACAACAAAGAAGACTGCCACAGTTCTTCTTCCTTACACACCTCTAGGGCTCACACACCTCTAGATGATAAACAGTAAATCTTCCCTCAAAGCTCTCTCTCCTCAGGTCCCAACACCCAACTCAAACATAGAGTTGGTGTTCACCTTATACCTGTGCTCCATGCACACCACAAGTGCTCCACGTACTCCACAAGTACACACCTGTACTTCAAGTAGATCTTGCCTGACCCTGCTCCCTGTTGTGTTGCTGTTCTCCTTGATCTTGCACACCTGCAAATCAATCTGGTTCTACACACCTACAAACCTGAATCATACATACACATACACCTGCAGATCAATGATCTTACTTACCATGTAGATCTCTTATATAGGCCATGCACCTGTGACCAAGATCCTACACTCCTGAAGAACCCAGCTGGCTCTCCAATCCAGCACCAACACACCTGGTACTGCGGCACTAGGAGGAATGCACCATTGCTCTACCTCACACACAGAAGGAGCTTATAATTATGCTCTCTTACTCTCTAGCACTGATTTACAATACAACCATGAGTCTAATATATAGAACTCATCCAAACAATAATTAGACACTCAGTACAATAATTAGAACCGCAGCTCTTAGTCTATAATTAGCACTAAGCATGCAAACTCTTGGTTCATCAACCAACTGCCCATAATTAACTCGCAGTCGAACCACATAAGTGACCGATGTTGGTCCCTGTCCACCTGGTGGTCACCGACGCCGGCCGATCTCTGACCGACGTCGGTTGCTCTCCTGCCCTATCCTGCCGACGTCGGTTGGCCTGACCGACGCCGGTGTCTCTGACACTCAGCAACTCTCCTGCAACCTCCTCTCCTATTTGCATCAGTGAAGCTTTTAGCTCCACAACCTAACAACCTATGTGGGGTGGCATGAAAATAATCCCTTGAATCTAACACCCAAGATTCAAAAACATTATCCAAGTAACGAATTAAAGCATCCTGACTAACATTACCTATTTTTATATTTACCTCCTTGGTCTCCTCATGTTTGGTCTTTTTGTTCCAAAGTTCTCAACATTCCTTCTTTGTGTGTCCACTTTCCTCACAGTGCCAACACACCATCTTGGTTCTAGATTTAGATCTTCCCAGACCCTTTGAATTTCCATGATTTCCTTTGCTTTTATCATTTTGTCTCTCTCTAGTCTCCACCATCAAATCATTCTTTGAAGATAATTCCCCGGTGCTCTTCCTTCACATTTCCTCGCTAAGAATCACACCTATAACATCCTCAAACTTTAAATTTCTCTTAGTAGGGACGACATTACTCACAGCCACAACCAGGGTATCCCAACTATCTGATAAGGAACACAAAATGAATAAAGCCTTAACTTCATCTTCAAATTTAATACCAACAAAAGTTAGCATACTCACAACCATATTAAAATTATTTAAATGATCAGCTACAAAACCATTTTCAGACATTTTCATATTAAATAACTTTTTCATCAAACATAATTTATTATAAAGGCAGAGGGTTTTTCATATAACTCCCCTAATTTCTTCATCAGATCAAATGTAATCATCTCCTCTAAAATATTGAAGGCAACCGAAGATGCAAGGCACAACTATATGGCTCCCAATGCTTTCCTATCGAGCAAATTCTAATCTGTGCGATTCATACTTGAAGGTTGTCCTATTTTCCCCATCAAAGGGAGATGAATATCTTTTTAAAACAAGTAATCTTCCATCTACATCTTCCAAAATTCCATTGAATTTTTCAACTCTAGATCTGCCATTATCTGCCATAGCTCCCACTCAAGTTAATATCTTTCTCTGTAATTCACCACTTTAGCAAAATCACTAAAGCTAGCTCTGATACTAGTTGTTAGGAATAAGTGATTAAAATTAATTATGCAATAATATGCAATACAAAAATCATTCCTCATAATCACAATAGAGACATATGGAAGAAAAATTTAGATCTAAGCAAAAATACACACATAACACTGATATAAAGTGGTTCACCCAATGTGGGCTATGTCCACCAAGAGGATCTCAATAATATTATAAACAAAAGTAAAAACAACTCTAAACAAGAAACCTCTCATAGAGATAATTTTCTCCAGCTTGAATTCACACCAAAATTCTCGAGATGTAAAGATACACCTCAAAATCGATCACACTGACCATAGAAAGAATGCAAATCTCAAAACTCAATGCAAAACATAATGAATAATATGTTACCCCTCTCCCCTATTTATATTTTTCAAAATACCTTGAAAAATGCACCATAACCATAAGGATAACCATATACTAACAAAATAAGGCACAAAAAAAGGGAGGTTTCAACTACATAATCCCCAATTCTCTAAACACCTTTAAATCATACCCACTTCCCAAAAATATGCCAAAAAAAGGGAAGTGGTTAAAATTTGTCCCACCATTGTAAAAGGTAAATATTTCATGTTAAAATTGTCTCGATAATTTTAGTTTTACCTTAGGGGTGTTAAAATGAAATCCACATTTAACAAGGTTGAGGATGGGTGGTAACCTTGGTACTAATGGGTGGAAGGGTAGAAGGTATGGAAATCACCAAGCTTTGGAATGGAGTGGAGGTTGGTGGGTTGGAGATAACAAGAGGATGGGTGGAAACACTAGTAGAGGGTACTCTAATGGTAAGTGGAGTAAAGGTGGCCAAAGGTTGGGTTGCTCCTACACTAGAAGAGTTATTGGTTGGGGTGGAAGGCATTTGGGTGTTGGTTGGTTGGTTTTGGATGGTGGTATTGGAAGGATTTTTGGTAGAAGAATATGCTTAGGTGACTAAGGGTTGGGTAGAAATGGTGGCAATATAGATGCTACCCATAAGATGGGATGACATATCATCGGTTGAATCAATAGATGGAACTGAAACGGGGGTACGATAAGGCATGGTATTAAGGTAGAGTTGGAGGGCTATGGGGTTGTTATCCCAAAAGGTGGTAAAATTTGTATCACATTGGACAACCATTTTAGGGATACTAGGACTTCTAGAAGGATGGGGAGAACCTTCTATATTTGAGATGTACTCCATGGATGAAGAAGAAGAGGAAGATGGGTGGTTGGGAGGTGGATCCTGATTTGCTTGGTTTCTTAGTTGTTGTCTTGTCAAAACCATGTAAAGGAGGAGGAAAGATAGGAAAAAGTGATCTCACAAACTCAAAAGAGAAGCAATCAAAATAAAAATATCTCAAAGAAAACAAACATACACTAAAGTATGTTTAAATCCTAGAATACCTTTTATCTCTCTTTAGGCTTATGCCTCAATTTTAAAGAAGTTATGAAGATCAACTTTGGGCTTGTAAAGCAGGTACTAGAAGATGTCTATGGATGATTTCAAGTAGTTAAAGGCTCTCAAGATCTGTACTAGAACTTGGTACTTGGCTTGATATTGGGCCTACCCCCTCACTTCACACACTGCAATGATAAGGGTGTCAGGTGCTTAGCTAGAATATACTGAGTTGCTAGAAATTATACTCAACCAATGTACTGAGTTGGTTCTCCTTTTGGTGGTGAAATCCAAGTAGGATAGTTGAGGAAAGGTGATTGTTAGATGATGAAATCCTAATCGAGCTTTATGTTAATGTTTTAATGTTTGATTGAATGTGTGGTTTGGTATTATGTGTGTGATAAGAAGTGAGACTATGATTAATTTACTTGATTAAATTAGGCTATGTGAGCTAATCAATACAAGAAAATAATGGATGCAAAGTTAATTTTAATGCAAAAGGAAATAATCAAGTTAAATAAAGTCAACATTTTAAATTAAATTCAAAGTCTAAATCTGAAACAATTTTGATGTCTTTTCAAATGAATACAAAATAACTAAGATGCACCTAGATGCAATATGGTGATGCAAAGCCTAGGCATAAAATGAGTAATTTTGATTTTCAGAAATGAAAGCAAAAATAACAATTTTTATATGTTTCTAAGAAATCAAAAGAAACCAGAACTTGTGTTTCGGAAAGGAAGAAAGAAAATAAGAAACATTAAATTTTCAGAAAAGAATGCAATGAATGACTCTTCTCTAATGCAACTAAATTTTCTATAACTACGAACCCAAGAAAAATCTCTAGAGTCCCATCATACATGCTATAATATTTCACTAAAATTTTTCTTTATTTTATGTTTGGAAAGAGTAAAACTTGAAAGAAAGGTGAGGTTAGTAGAACCTAGATTTGGTTTGCAGTCCGTGATCTAGACAGTTGTAGATACTCCTATTTATCTTGGGAGGATGACCTGTAGATAAGAAAGCAATCTATAAAATGGTGGATTAGTGAGATATTATGGTGGAATGCCTAGTGTGAGTTAGATCCAGGAAGCACAAACTTTCTTGGAGGCTGTCAATCCACACTTTTAAAACACTTAAGTTTTGATAAACTAAAAATAGATGCTTGCATGAATAATAGAGGGTACTGAAATGCAATACAAAAAAAATTAGAAAAGAGATAAGTGATTTTGAATAAATATGGAAATAAATGATTGAATACTAATGCTAAATTACTCAAACTTGATTCAAAAAATAAGTTGAAGTTTTGTGATAAAATAGAAACTCATAAACTGAGATTTGGGTATGGGTAGATGGGTCAAATAAGCTTGATGTTTTAAAATAACACACAGTGACCATCGACGATTGGGTATGATCGTTGGTGGTTAGCAAACCATCAATGATTAAGTAAGAACATTGATGATCACTAATCCAAAAATTGAAAGCTTTGGTTGAAAGATAATTCAAGAAACAAGAACAACACAATTCAAATAATGCTATCTTTGAGAAGAGATATTTTATTGATCAAATTTGTAGACCCAAACATATGCCTATCTCTGAGAAGAGATGTCTGATTTCTAATTCAGGTTACATCTTAATTTATACATGTTTTAAAGGTAGGAGAAGGATGTGGAAGGTCACTAATATTGAGGGAGATCGAGTGGTTTGACTTACATGATTTACAACAATAAAGAATTTGAGGAATTACTATTTTTAGAAACTTACTATTTTTAGACTGCACTACTAAAATTAAAATTTGGGGCACTTTCATTGGATTTTTTGGGGTCAAAATTGATCAAGAAAATCTCCATGCCATCTCACAATGTTCCCCTCATTATTAGCTTTCCAACGGTTCAAACGACAAGTCAATTGGAGCTACGGTGCAAAAGTTATGGCTCCCGAAAGTAATGTGGAATTTAGTTTGGGAAAAGAAGTCTACTAGGGAGAGTTCCAAAGAGGTTCTGAGAGTGGTATTTGGGTTGAATGTTTGTTGTGAGATATAAATTAGTGCTTAGAGGTGTTTGGTTTAGGAGTTGGGTGTTTGGGTGATTGGAATAGGCTATGGGTGGTTTTGGGTAGGAGTTGACATGTCTAAAGTTGCAAAAATCCAACACACAGAATGAAGTGTAGAGAATGAGAATGACCGAAGCATTAAAATAAATAAAATTAATTACTGAATCTTGACAAAAAACATAGATACTTAGCTTTTAGGTATTGCTAGTCTAAGGAATGTTGAGGTGGGTTGAAAGCTATTGTGGATCTTGGAGCAATGTTAGTAGAGTATCAATAATTTGTCTCAAAATAATGAGTTATAGAAGCACCCTAAGTCTTTGGCCTGGTTCCTGGTTCAATGGGAAGCTTTTGGATTCACTTGAGAGTCAGAATCTGTTGCACTAAAATGAATGAATTCAACCTCCTCTTCATATCTTCTCTTCATCTCTTAATATAGAGCAATAGGGTGTTGAAATGAAAGGGCTTAACAAACAATTTAACAAATCGTTTAACCAACAAAGTAACATGCATTGATCATGCAAACAATAGACTAAAATTAAACAACTAGTGATCAATGAGTGAGTTGCAGTTAACTCATTCGATCACGCACTCCTGAGGCAAAGTTTTTGGTTGCGTTAATTAACCATTGGTAGTCCAGGTCAACCATCAACAATCAAGGGTTGGCCACTGATGGTTGAGGGGACATAGTCAAAATTGGTTAAATTTAGCTAATTCCACTAATGATTGGAGGTTAATTCTCTAAGAAATGGTTTGAGGTTAATAATGGGATAATTGGTAAATAATCCAACCCAAAGGGGGCCAAGGGGTGGTTTAAAGGTTAATGCAACATTTAGAGCCATAGTGTATAGTTTTCTAGCATCTACATTTCACCCCTTTTCGTTATACAGTTTATATCAACAAGCTGCAAAACAATAATAGAAAATTGTTGGATGCCCCATGTAGGGAGGAGGTGTTCCAAAATGTTTCACTAAAATTTTGCTTTATTTTCTATTTAGAAAGTAAAATTTGAAAGCGTGAGGTTAGTAGAACATGGATTTAATTTGCATTTTGTGATCCAGATGGTTGTAGATAATCCTCTTTGTCTAAGGAGGATGAATTATAGATAAGAAAACAATCTAAAACATAGTGGATTATTGAGATAGTAGGGTGGACTTCTTAGCATGAGCTAGATCCAAGAAGCACAAGCTTCCTTGGAGGCTTCAATTTACACTTTTAAAACACTTAAGTTTGGATAAATTGAAAATAGATGCTTGCATGAATAACAGAGGGTGCTAAAATAAAATACACAAAATGTTAGAAAAGAAATAAGTGATTTTGACTAAAAAAACAATAAATAATTGAATGCTATGCTAAATTACTCAAACTTGACACAAAAAATAAGCTGAAGCTCTTTGATAAAACATAAACTCATAAACTAAGATTTGGGTATGGGTAAATGGATCAAATTATCTTGTTATTGTAAAATGACACACAGTGACCATCGACGTTGGGTATGACCATTGATGATTAGTAAACCATCAATGGTTAGGTAAGACCATTGGTAGTTACTATGGAATTTGGTTTGGAAAAATAAGTTTGTTGGGGAGAGTTGAAGAGAGATTCTGGGAGTGGTGTTTGGGTTGAATGTTGGTTGCGACACAGAAATTAGTGCTAAGAGGTATCTAGTTTGGGAGTTGGGTGTTTCGGTGATTGGAATAGGATATGGGTGGTTTTGGGTAGGAGATGAAGTGTCTGGAGCTGTAAAATTCTAACACAGAGAATGAAGTGTAGAGAATGGGAATGACCCAAGCACTGAAATAAAAAAAATTAATTACTGAATGTTGATTAAAAACATAGATACTTAGCTTTAAGGTGTTGCTGGTCTGAGGAATGCTGAGGTGGGTTGACAGTTGTTGTGGATCCTGGAGCAATGCTAGCAGAGTAACAATACTTTGGCTCAAGATCATGAGTTGTAGAAGCACTTTAAATCTCTAGCCTAGTTCTTAGTTCACTGAGAAACTTTTGGATTCCCTTGGGAGTCAAAATATCTTGCACCAAAATGATGAATTTAACCTCCTCTTCATATCTTCTCTTCATCTCTTAATATAGAGCAAAGGGGCATTGAAATGAAAGGGTTTAACAAACTGTTTAACCAACAGTCTAACATGCATTGATCATGCAAGCAACAAACTAAAATTAAAAAACTAGTGATCAACGAGTGAGTTGTTAACTCCTTCGATCACGCACTCCTGAGGCAGAGTTTTTGATTGCGTTAAGTAACCATCAACAGTCCAGGTCAACTATCGACAATCGAGGGGATGTAGTCAAAATTGGCTAAATTTAGCCAATTCCAATAAAGATTGGTGATTAATTCACTGAGAAATGGTTCGAGGTTAATAATGGGAGAATTGGTAAATAATCTAACCCAAAGGGGGCCAAAGGGTGGTTTAAAGGTTAATGTGACATTTAGAGCCTTAGTGTATGGTTTTCTAATGTCTACATTTGTATTTGGAAGTCAAGGGGGATAGATGTCAGAGTAGTGTTGGTAAACAAGGGTTTCTATTGGCACATGGGTGTTAATAAAATTAGAGGGTCCCAAGAGAAGTAAATGGTTTCAAATGATCATCAATTTATAGGGATAGTTTTTAGAGTGACATTTAATAGTAGTGGTTTGACATTTGATTGTTGGGAAAAGGATTTTGATATACAATCTAGAGAGAAAATTATTCCTAGAAATTATTGTAGAATAAAAAAAAGAAAACTATATTAATGTCTATGAATGACCAAATAGGTCAATGGGATTATAAATTCAATGCATGATTAGATTATATAAAATGAGGGTTCAACAAATGAACTTCAAAATAATTATTAAAAATTATTCACCTACAATATAGGAGAACATAGAAATTTAGCTAGCTATAAGATGTAAATTTTATGTGTATTATTCATAGGTAGAATCACAAACATCAACCAAACCTATCAATTTGAAAAATGTTTAAAAGACATGAAGAATGTAACCAAGAGAAGGTCAAAATATCTCAACCAAAGAACAATATGGGCTAAGGGACTTAGTGATGCTATCCTTGGAGGTTGGATATTTGTTTTCCTTACACCTAAAATTGATGAACCAATGGTTGAGTTGATGTCACTTGTAAGATGGTTTTGGAATGTGCCATTATTGATCCAATATGATGATTTAATCCAATAGTGTTGGTTGATCATGTGCCATTATGATATGCCTTTGTATCGTCCCAATATTATCTTCACCATCTTGTGAACAACTTGGTTAACTTTTTGTGATATTTACATCAAGAACATGTCAGGAGAAGTGATCAAGTAGATGAACCTAGATTGTCATCGAAGAGTATAGTGTCTAAGAGTCATCATCACTTGAAGGAAGGCCAAACATCTCTAGTTGTGTTAAGTAAACAAATACAGATAAGTTACTTCTAACATCTCTAAAGAAGCAATAATACTGTAGTGCCCCAGAATGTAGTGCTCAATTTGTAGATTTACCGAGTGCATCTCTAGATATATTATTATCATCACACCTCCTTTCTCTTAGTGTACCTCTAGATATTATTTTTATCATTATGCATTTCTATTAGATTGGGTTTTATAATGGTATTTTCATATTCTCAGGTATGCTAAGACATGTTATATAGGACTTGAGACATTCATAGACTTATTGGACCTTTGATATCTTATGTGGTATTTATCATGATGTGGTATTTTATCAAGCTTGAGCATATGTTGATTATTAAATGATGTGGAATAATTTAAGTTATTTAAATTATGATACGAGTATTTGTTTTTGCTAAATTACCTAGGGAGAGGGCCCTATCACAACAAAATAGCCTCAAAACACCCAAAAACTACTAGTAAAAGCTCAACACTTCTGCAAGTTAAGAGATGCAATATCATGTCAATAAAAACAAGAAAAAGACCCACAAAATGATGGATCAACACTTTGCCCCAGACTATAATCAATGTTATATGCAGAAGTGAGATAGAAGAAAGCCAACTCAGCATTTTAATTGTGAATTAGAGGGTGCAAACCTTCCACAATGCCACGTAGACATTCCTCTTAGGACCCACAAAATCTAGCTTTGGAAGGTGACAAGAAGACCCAAAAAGGGAAATTTTTCATGGAGATGACCCTCAAACCAAGTACCTCACAAAATACAACTTAAAACCATCACAAAATCACAACACCCCACATCATATAGACCAAATATTTAAAAAGCTTCGTTCTAGGGAGACTACAAACAAAACTTCACGTAGCCAATTTTGAAACAACCCAGATGGAAAGACCTTGCGCTGATCAACTAAACAAAAAGCTATCCCTTATAACCATTAGCTGGGGACCAGAGTAAATTTTTAACCAAGACTTTAACCATCACCCTCAGCATGCAAATCTTCTAGAATGGGACAATAAGCCGAAACTAGTCTGCAACTCTCACCAAGTCACTCTACACTTAGACACAACCAAACTATCCCATCAACATAACAAAGACAAACAACCCTCAAACATGACCTCACTTTACACACCCTCACGACATAAATTTTGGAAAAGTGAAATTGAGATAAAAGCCCGTGCCACATTCTAAACTTAACACTGAGAATCAATAAAGAGTAGAGGGGGAAGATGAAAATAGAGGAAATCTTTACATACCCACCAAGCTACCAACCAAGAAGCATACAAAGCCAACAAATTCTAAAGCTACTTTAGTAGATTTCTATATTAATGGTAAAAAGTTTGTATACCGTTCCATAACCAAAGTTTGATTATAATAGCTTAGACAAATTACACATGCCCCTACCATCTATATATTTAAACAAAAAGGAACATAAATTCTACACAAAAAGGAGAAAAAACATTTTTCTGTTTATCGTTAGTATATTTATGCTATTCTTCAACCCAAGAGAATGTAGCAGATGACCATCCAATGACTTGTTGCTAGAGGGTAGGGGACAAGACTTGCAACATTTCAGGACCTCAATCCTCACGTGAGACAAGAGAGTAATTCCAAGACCAACTACTAAATCCTTCTGATCTGACATTATGGATCAGATGCCAACACACAACTAATGGTTATGGTAAGAAGACTCTGCACACAAATTCCTCAACATTTTGTTTAGCACATCATGATCTTTGTGGAGAAGGAAATGCCCTACGGCATTCAACAACACATTCAACCCACAAACCGTTTGAGCTATATCAAACCAATAGATCGATTAGGATCATCCAAAATGTTCTTCATCAGCTAGTTGATCTCCCCTTTGTCCCCTTCATCTAATTCTTTTGTCGTAGTTCACACTCTCCAACAAGACCCTCATGTGTGCATTTCAAATTTCCTATTCCAACAAATCTAAAAATGACCTACTAACAGACACACCATCAATGACATGCCTTTTTCTACCTCTCCGCACTGTCTTTCACTGCAACTTGTTTCTGCACCTACTTTTACAGCATTGACGCAGCAGATGGTAGCTTCTCTAGACACCAATGAACATCGAGACAAAAGAATAGATAATGACAACTTATAGGACCTTTGATTGAAAGGGTTAATTCTTTTTGCCACAAATTTCAATGATTACCAAAATAAATGCAAATTGATTTCACCGAAATCACAAATATTAAAACATCATTCCAAAATAAATGCAAATTGATTTCACCAAAATCACAAAGATTAAAACATCATTTCAACGTCCTCCCCACACTTGAAATGATTTCAAAGTGTGAGGGATCAAGGCATTATTGGTAAATGATGTGAGTATTTGAGATTTATTATGTCACTACATTTTAATCACCATGATGTTTTTTGGTTTGTGTAGATCATATTACATATAGAAAGACTATAAGGTTGAAGGGGGGTGCACAATGCTATGAAAGGGTCACTGAGTGATGGTGATGTGGATTGTGGGTCGAATCAACAACTGACAACTCATATCTAGATCAATGTATGCAAGTCATCATGATAACAATACAAGATAGGCACAAAACATTTTTTTTCTTTCATTTTTGAATATAACATGGAGACATTACATTGACATGCCCTCAACTCGGCTTTGCAAAGCTTGTAAACAGACTCACTACACAACTTGATTGACTCAACGTTAGTTCCTATGAACTATGAACAATGACACCCTTCCCTTGCTAACAAGGAGCTACATGCTTTTATTCCAACCACTCCCAAACCCAACACCCACACTACCAGAATCTTTGTCAAACCCTCTTGTTTGTAGTCTCTAGTGTGGATGTCCTTTTTTCTTGGAGACCCTCTGAAGATGGTACCTTCTTTTTCATTATGGGGAACCCCTTTACATGAATTTTCCCTTGCCTTATATTGGCAAAGAGGCATTAGAAGAAATTGTTAATGACAAGGAATTCAAATTACCACTATAACATTCATTATAGGTGTTATATAAACAATTAAAAAGAAATCAATCAATTGATGCTAATTTTGTTGCATGGCATTTATGAAAAAATTGGTTGTTGCTCTGCTTATGAATGGCTATAATATGTGTCGTATCCTAATAGAGCTTGAGTGAGAGGGTTCGCTCTTTGTAGTGTCACTGTAAGGAGTTCCCTAGTGAGGTCACTCCCCATAATGTCATTATAGAGAGTTGTCTTTGTCCCTTAGATGGAGGCTTGTCACAAGGTTTAACATCTTTTTGTAACCCTTGATTATGCATAGTACATAATGGGTGGTTATTGCTTGTCATATACGTATATTTATGAACCATCGATTATTATGTTGTTTGTACACTATTACTAAAGTTACTTAAGCCATTTGATCTTTATATCACTGTGAAACCAATTATCATTACCTCTAAACTCATCTTGTGAGAATCACTTTTTGTTGTTACCTATTGAATAATGACATGTAATCTCATTGGTTACTGTACCTTTCCATGTTTGGAAGAATGGATTGTTGGGATGTCTTGAGATTAATATTGGTACTATTTTTGTGTGCATGGTTGTAAATAATGATGCCATGAGTGGTGAATGATAGTAAAACCTTACTAGTTGATATTTGATCATTGTCTTGCACATGGTTTTAAATATTGATGTCATGAATGACGAATAATAGTAAAACCGTACTAGTTGATAATTGATTGTTGTGTAATGTCCCTTTTTTCTAAATTAATTAAATAGAATGACCCAAAGCCTATTTTTATTTCTTGTGGGCTAAGGGGGGATTTAAAAAGGAAATGATAGTATAATAATTCATTAAGTTGTCCAAAAATGTACTTTAAGTTATAACTTAGAAATAAAAGATATTGTGTATTATTTTTGAATGGGGCAAAAAAAAAAAAGAAATATTGGATAGATGGCCAAAAAATTAATTAATATTTATAAGGATGGAAAAGATGAATTTCCAATTAAAAGTAATATTAATTATTTGTAGGGTTTTGATTGAAAAGATTTTATTAAAAGAATTGATTAGAATTAGTGGGGGGCTAATCATTCATTCATTCAAACACTTTGACAAAACCTTTGTTTTGCAAATTTGGGGTAACAATTGCAATATTTTACAAGATGATGAAAACTCTTATGTGCATAGGCTTGGGGACGAAAACACTTAAACCCATTAGATAATTCTATTCAAGGATTACACCAGAGCTTTCAGATGCTAAGTGATGACACAAGTACAAAAACATTGATTCATGGTTGTGTATGGAGCAACAATAATTCATAAAAAATATGAAAATATATTCCTACAGTGACATTTCAGCTTGACATCACTATTCACATCAATATTCAAGAGCCTTTGCCAAATACACGTGTAAAGTTCAGTGACATGTCACATTTGTAAATGTAATTTGTAGCTTTCATAAAATTGTTTCAATTATCCATGACATGATTGAAACATGTGTCATCTTAATGAAAACAGGGCTCATATATCCAATGACTCCTTTATAAATGTAGAAAATGCACCACGTATCAATTTAGACAAGCTTAAAACTAATTAGATAAAAATTATGACCATTTTAACTATATTAAACATATTTAGACAACTCTAAAATTAATTAGAATAAAAATGGAAAAGGCTTCTTCAGTGAAAAATGAATCCTATATAATCGAATCGACCGATGTAGGATGCCATATGCAAATAAATATGGATACAAATTTATGATCTTTTTCTATTCTAATTTATCGATGTAGAATGCCATATGCAAATAGATATGGATACAAAGATAACACTAACATCAATATGCTTGTGTATTTATAGGTGTCTTGAATTAAAATTAGACCCTTTTGGTACACAAGCTGACATAAAATTATAAAAAAAGTATACAAGATAAGACCACAAACCCTCAAGATACCCCAACAAATCCAAAGCATTTAGTATGTTTCAGGGGAGATCACTATAGATACACTAATATGTACCTAAAGATATGATATATTAATGTATATAGGTTGATAGAGATAGTGACATGCAGATCACATCCACCTTAGTTAGTTATATGGGTGAAATATATTAATATAAATGAGTAACTTGTGGAATGAGAGCATTGGGTAATGGTTGGCCTCATTTAGAATTGTGTGGTTACTAATCCTTAGTTAGTTAATTAGAGGTCTATATAAAGGGGGCGAATATCATTGTAAATGAATCAAGTAAGTTTTGAGTCTTCTATTTGGTAGAAGGATATTGGAGTTTGTCCCCTCAAAGAGACATTGTGGAGTTATTCCTTCCTAAAGGAGTATTGTATGGTGTTACCCTACCTTAAGGGTATTATTCTATTTCTATAGATATTAAATATTTGAGAATATTGGCTCACCAATATCTATTGTGTTGTGTTGATCTACATTATATTTTGTATATTTTAAATTATTATAAGTGTGGATCAAAACAACCAATATCAGAGCTTTGATTTAGGCATAGTATGTGGGGTAAAACCCTAATTTTATGGAATCACTATTATCTTACAATCTATTTTGATTTTTTTAACAAATATTTTTATAGTGTTGAATAATATTTTAAGGAATTCATAGTAAAAATTCAAGTTTTTTTTTTTTTCCCCCCCATTTTGAGGGTGTTATTTCTATTTTAAGGTTTGTAATAAATTCATCATATCTATCAAAATATAAGGAAAATTTATATGAAATTTTTATTGCTACCGTATCAACATACAATAGATCTACAGTCAAACGTTCAATTTTTTTGGATTTTTTTCACAAGTTTTTCTCTAAAGTTTTAATATCATACATGGAAGCTATGATAAAAAAGTAAACTATTTAGATCAGTTTTGTATGAGTTATTAAAATTTTAGGGTTTTTTCCTTAACCTTAGTTTTTTTTCTAAATCATGGTTCAAAGGGATTATAACCATTTGGAACATTTTATGGAGAGTTTTTTAAAAATGTAAAATATTTTGGAGAAGTATTTTATTGAAGAAAATGGACATGTTGGGAAAAAAGAGACTAATGATGATAACCAAGAATAATTTGTAGATGAAGAATAAGAAGATGAAAAAGAGGATGAACATAATGATGATATAAAGGGAGCTACAAATGATTCAAGAGGAGAGGTTGAGGATCATGATGTGGAAAAAGAGGAAGAAAATAATTTTGATAATGGTAATGAGGAAGATCAGGCATCTGCTTATGAAGAGGAAGAAACATAGCATAATAATGATGATTAAAAGGCCATAGATGGTGTCCAAAGAGAGGTAGAGGATCTTGAATATGAGGAATAAGGATTGGATGATAAGGTTCAAATATTTTAGCTCTATAAAAATCAAAGTCAAATTTTTAGTTCAATGGGTACATTCAAAAGAAAAAGATTATTGTGTCCATAAACCTTGGAAATAAGTATAATTTCATCAATATGGATGTGGCCCAACATCTATAGGTTAAAAAAATTAATATCAAGGAGGCTCAAGTATATGGTATGAATATTCCAATTTTTATAGATTGGAAGGTCATGATGGACAAATATGTTTTACATTCATCTTTTTGTGTTTTGAATATGCATGGTGTGGATGTGGATCTTGGATATAAATGGTTAGAGACTTTTGGAACATTTAATATTGATGTATAGAATAAGTTCATGAAGTTTTCATATAGGAAAGAAATGGTCATTTTATAGGATATCATATTTGGCAAGATGCAAATAGCAGTCAAGGTAGAGCATGAGGATGAGACTGAATAAGGCGACAAAGAGCATGAGGAGGATTTATATGCTGACATAAATGAATAAATAATACAATAATAAAAAAACACTTCATCTACTCAAGAGATAAAGGAACGATAAAAGGAAAAGGTGGAAAAGGTAGAATAAAAGGTGGATAAGGTCAAAGTATTAGAAAATGTTGAGGTATGTAGACACCCACATAATCATGAGAGGAAAATATCATGGAGACATGTGAGGGAGTCTCATATCAAGACTAAATTTGGCTATACAAGAAATCAGAGTACCGATCACTAAGGTTATACATGGAAGCCAAAGAATAACTAATATGGTCAAGTATGGAATCAAAGTAGAGAAACGGCTTATGGAACATGGAATTAGTGGGGAAATCACTATGACTATGTATGAAAGAATAAATACTATGGTCATGCATGGAATCATAGTAACTTAATAGAATATGGTACATGGAATCAAAAGAGGAATAATTATGCATGGACACCATGGAAGTAAAATTATGATCATGAATGGAATCAAATTAGTATAATGGAATTTAGAAGCAATGTTGGAGAGCAATCACCTACAAGATCATATATACAAATGGTTAGATGATCAATATTAGAGGCACATGTGCATAATTTGAAACAAACTCATTATTTGGTTCTTTCTTATTTTTGTAGGACAAAACATGTCAAGGAGGGAAGGAATGCTATAATAAAGCTAGTTCATATTTGAACAAAAAAATACTCAGATGAAATAATGCACACAGAGAATAATATATTTCATGCACTATATTTTATGTCATTCAAGATATCAATCACTTAAAGATAGGTTACATAATATAGGTGAATGAACTCCTTTATATAAGGATCCAAAACCAATCCCAATCCTACATATCTCTCAACTATCCTAAGATAACTCACTTGTCCCTTTATTCTCTCACACATATCTATCTCTCTATGTGATTTGTTCTCATAAATCACTCATACACATAATAATATTATTCTACCTATATTGATTTTAAGGGAGTTGACAACTCATATTAATGATAATATTACAAACAAATATAATGTAAGTATTAACATTAGGCAATTCCTAACATTCCCCTCTTAGTGTGAACCATGGGGAAAACATTATCCTGTATTGAAACTACCACTAATAGAAATTTATTATGACTTACATGGTTTTTTTAGGTTAACCAACAACCTCAAGGATGGTTTTACACTTAAATAACCAATAACCTATAGTTAAAAGATGATTTTACACTTGAATTACCACCAACCTAAAAATAACTAGGATGGTTTTACACTTGACTTACCACCAACCTACAAACAACCAAGATGATTTTACACTTGGATTACCACTAACATATAAACAAACAAGATGGTTTTACATGTGGTTAACTAAAAACCATATACATCATGATTTTACATTACTCTATTTATTCTCATCACTATCTTACCTTAAGGAGAAATACAAAGAAATAAGCTCACTTATTACAATACTTGAACAAGTATGATCCATTTATTTTTATTTTAAAATAAAAATTAAAAAATAAGCCACAACTACATTATGCAGTCCCATCACTTATGGCTGGCAAGAGGAAATAAAAACATTTCCTTCTTCTATTACCTCTGACCTCCATTAGGTTCACTTTGCACTCATTAAATTAGGTTAATATGTTCTTCAATGGGTTTGGAATGTTCTCTATTGATTATTTCCATAGAAATTGGAACCCCCCCATACTTTGGATGTCATACACAAGTAATAATGTGTCTATGAGATATATATATTTTTAATAATTTTTGACAATGACAAATCAACTATAAAATATGACATGATGACTTTTAACTCTCTACTCATTTTTTAATTTTGAATATAGACCCAAAAAGTTAACACTTTAGGATTTTTGGCATTTTGACAATTTTAAAAAAAATTACTAACTTCAAAACTAGACTTAGACTAAAATTAAATAAATAACTATATTTTAAAAAAAGTTGACTAAAAAAACTTAATAATATAAAACTATTTCTAATATTCACCTAGAGATGACTCACAAATGATTTTTACAAATGCTTCTTAGACTCAATATTTTGACAGCTTTGACACAAATGAATTTATAAATGATAGACATTATAACTTTAATGATTAATTACCAATGAATTTTTATGATTAATTGACATACAATAATTTTTACATACTTTTGATGACTTATCCTTAATGAAAAAGGACCCTATTATAAATAAAATATTCAAACTACAATTGTAAATTTCTAAACAAATCATACAAATATAAAGGGAAAATTTAATTATAAACCTAAAGATACTTATGAATCTAACACACTACTATATAATATCCTTAATCTTAATAAAAAATAATATAAGAAACCATATGCAAGTGAAGATCAGCCAAAAACTTGAATGCACAAAGATTATGGTAGTGTTAATGCAGGTAAGAGGACGATGGTAAAGAATTTTATTGAGAAGCTTATGCAGGATATACAAAAAAAATGAAACACTCTCATTATAGTCTTCTATCCAATATAAAAAATACATCAAGCTGTAAGCTATTAAAGTTGGACTGCAAAAATAAAACTCATAGATCCATTAATGCAAATCCAAGGTGATCAAGGTGGGTGTATGGAAATAGTTCATAGGTCTGAGCATGATAATATAATTAAATCAATAACATGACAATTTGGAGAGGATCTCTAATGTTTTATTACCAGCTATATTGATAAAACTATTAAGATATCTATAGTTGCATTGTACCAAATGTCTATATTTGCATACATGGATCTAAGAATGCTGAGACCTATGTAAACAAAGAAAATCAAGCCTTTCAAACTAAAACCAATGAAATTAGCATATTTTTCATTGTTAAAGGCATAAATGAATACAAATTGATAGGTGTCTCTTTCAAAATTGAAACAGAAAACTTGATCTTTCCAATTCTAGCCATGCAATTAGTCATGCTTCACTCAATTCTTGGATTTGAACTACAAAGCCTCCTTCAAGTAAATTCTATTTACAGATGTTCACACACATGATTGAAAACTATTAGTGCAAATGTATATCATAGTAAATAGATAAATGTCTTCTTTTCTCAATCTTAGAGGTAAAGTACATACAACTACCTCCATTATTTTTTGTTTCTCCAAACTAGTAGTCAAAGATGTAACCCACTCTGATACCAAATAAAAAAAATAGTTTATATTTGAATAGAAAAATACTCATATAAAATAATGTATATAGAGAATAATATATTTCATGCACTATATTTTATTTCATTTTAGATATCAAATACATCAAGAGAGATTACATAATATAGGTGAATAAACTCCTTGATAGAAGGAATCAACACTAATCCCAATCCCATATATCTCTCAACTATCCTAAGATATCTCACTTATCCCTTTATTCTCTCTCACACACCTATCTCTTACATTATTTGTTCTCACAAATCACTCACACACATAATAATATTATCCTACCTATGTTATTATTAAATGAGTTGACAACTTATATTAATAATAATATTACAAAAAAATATAATGTGAGCACTAATAATAGGCTATTCTTAACATGCTATATACCTAGGGATATGATATATTAATGTTTATGGGTGGATAGAGATACTAACATATGGTACACATCCCCATTAGTTAGTTATATGGGTGTAATATATTAGGATAAATAAGTAAATTTTAGAATGAGTGCATTGGGTAATGTTCATCTTACATTAGGATTAAGATGTTACCCATCCTTGGTTAGTTAATTAGAGGTATATATAAAGGGGGTGAATATTATTGTACATGAAACAAGTAATTATTGAGTATTCTATTTGGTAAAAGGTTATTGGAGGTTTCCCCTTGAAGAGACATTATGGAGTTATTCCTTCCTAAAGGAGTATTGTATGGTATTTCACTACCTTAAGGGTATTATTCTATTTCTATATATATTGAATATATGGGCATCTTAGCCCACTAATATTTATTGTGTTGTGTTGATCTCCATTGTATTTTGCATATTTCCAATTATTATAAGTATGGATTATAACATATACATAAATATGAGAAGAGATAATGGGGTACATGATCACAAATGAAAAACATGCCAATAATGCCTGATAAAGACCAATTACTTACAAATACACAAGTACCTATAACTATACAATTTAATGACTAATGAATGTCTAGGTGATACTTTTAGGTGTCTACGTAATGCCTAAATTTGATGTGTGTGTGTTTTCATAAATATAAAAATAAAATAGACATGATATGGATACATTATTTTTTGCTCTTAAATCTCCTAAAGCAAACTCCAATGTCCCTGTGACTCCTGCAAAACATTTACACATGGCTAAGTGACAATAATAATATGCTCATGATATCTAGAAACAAAAACTTAAAATGATATACTTGGTTTGATGAATATGTGTATACCATAGTTTATTTAATTAGTTATACATTATTGTATGGTTTTAAGATTCACATATAATATTCATTATAATATAATAATAGATAATCACTAATTAGTACATAATTATCCACAAACTATTATTAGAGAAGAATATCAATTTATTTATTAACTTGATTGAATTTAGCTATTAATATTAAAGTATTATTGTAATAAGACTTGTTATAAAAGAATTAACTACTCTCCAAATCATATCCCTAGCCTTTTTCTTAACTATATAAGAACATATATAGCTAGTGATTAAGGCATTCATTATGAAACACTGTTATTATTATATTGACAATGTAGACTAGAGTATTTTGATCAAAAGAGGTAATCATGCTACTTGTGTTAAATTTGTTTATTATTTTTATTTGAATCTTTGATTGATATATATTATTTCATGTATTTATAGTGTATGTCTTATGGAAACTAACATGATTCTAGACCTTATCGATATAATTTAATATGGTATTAGAGTAAAATAAGCTTCACCTCATTATACATGTAGGTTTAATTTTAAGATAAGTATTTTTTATTTTGAGTTTCAAGCATGGATTTTAGTGGGCTTATGCAAATACCCAATCTTATGCTCTAACCTCACACTTAGGGGACCTTGGTTGATCAGAATTAGTAAACATAGTAGGGTACTAAGGATTTGGATAAAATAAAATTTCTCCATTTGATATATTTTTAGATGGTAATTATTGGGCCTAAAAAATAAACTATACTTCTATGTCAAGTGTTAATTTGACCTTCATACAACATTTTTGTTCCTCCTTGGGAATTGTACAAAAAAATTAAAGTGCTCATTTGACCTAAATATTTACTAGATAATATATACTGGCTTCTACAACAAACTCTCCTTCTATGTCAAGTGTTAATTCAGCCTTTGTATAGGGTTTTTGGGTTACCGTGTGATTATTTCAAAAATAAAATTACTCTGTTTAGCTTAAAAATTTAACATATGGTATATATTGGACTCTATAGAAAAAAATTACTTATGTGTTAGGTATAAAATTGGCTTAGTTTTTATGTTTTTAGTGTCATAAAAAAATGCACTAAACAAAAAATTCTAGGTTGAGATAATTTTTTGTAAGAAAGTATACTGACTGCTTGGGGGATTTTATCGAATTGTAGGAGGGTTAGGATGAGGAACAAGAGGGTTATGAGGAGTGTTATGTTGAGGAATAAGAGAGTTAGGTGGAAGGTTAGGTAGAGGAACAAGAGGGTTAGTAGGATGGGGAATTTAAAATAAATAAATTACCAATTAAATAATGAAAATAACAAAAAAATATTAAAATTTAGGGTTAACAGGTGTAGATTTTTAGCACTTACTTATTATACATGGTGGTATTATCAATTAGAAAATTATTGGGATGATTTTTGGAAATGTTTGGCCTCACTAAGGCAAAATACGATCATGGAGTGGAGAAGAGTGATAAGAAAGAAAGAATATGAATACAAAATGAGGAAAATTTTCATTCAGGTTCGCTTTTTTATTTTTTTGGGTGACATAGGGAACATGATCATTTTATTTAATAATGTGATTTAATTATGGATTGGTAATTAATAATCCATAATTTAAATAATGTGATCACATTATTGAATAACATGATCACATTATTAAATAACATGATCACATTATGAGAAATGTCCATGGAATTATCCCCTCAACTCTGTGTATATATCCATCACACTCAAGAGATACATGAAACATGTGTATATAGAAAGGAAATGATATGTTATTCACTATCATGGAGCTAAAAACATACATTTCAAAGAGATGATAAGATGGGTACATGCTGAAACATTTTTAGATTTTTGATTTTTAAAAAAATGGTATTTCTAGAATATTTGTAGAATGGAAGATCATCTTATGAGCTCATCTAAAGGATGCTCATAGGTATCTCCCCACTAGGAAAATGGTGCAATATATTGATGGTATTTTTAAATGTTTAACTCTAAAATCTAGAGTAAGGGAATCTATGGTTAAAAGGGTAGAGATAGCTTAAAGCATAAAGTTAATAATCTATATCTATAATAGGCCAATTAATTTACAAACTTAGATAAATAATATTTTGAATTTATTGCATCAAGATGATAAATATATAAAGTAAATCTATACTATATATTGAAATGATAATGAACACAAGATACCTAGCCAGTTTTGATGATAATACAAATCTAGATATGGAACAGGAAGAAAGTGGACTAGATCTAGGCTCTAGAATATTTTCTAAATTTTGGATTACATACTTTTGGAGCCTCAAAAACTTGTGTCATCCTGAGACTATTATGTTTATGCTAGTATCTAGATCAGATGCAAGTGTTCACTATAGAATACCTACTAAAACTAGATGTGACCACTTAAAAGCTTTTAGGTTCTGTATCAACTTTGCTCTTGTTCATTTAGATCTGGGTCATGGACTATCACTCCTTGTCAAATGATAAAACCCTAGTTATTCATCTTGATAGTGAACTTGGAAAAATGGGTTAGTGGGCTCATGGTGTCTATCTAAGACCAAATACCCCTCTATTAGTGGGTGTTACATACATATCCACTACTCCTAAGAGGGCCTCAAAATGATGTAGTTCTCCCCTAATATATTGGCTTGTGTGTGCACAAGGGTACAATATATGTAAATAAAGTATATAGTGACCTATCATGTAAATCAGGATCTTGGGCTACTCCTTCAGTAATTCAGACCTATAGATGTGATGTTCCTATGACTGATATGAGAATAAGATAAAATAGGAAAGATTTGCTCACTTGAATGCTCTTTGCATTATTTTTAGGTCTTGATAGGTGAGTTTAGAATGAGGATTGATATTGAATATATACCAATCTTATCGAGAGAATATCTCACATAAAATCATGTAGGATGACCATAGGTACACACTCCATTTGAAAAATTGATGACTTTAGGGAAGTGGATGCTTATGTCAGGGTAGGACACCTGCATCAACATAGGCATATGGTTAGGATGCAAGTGTTTAGAGAATAAGAAATAGGTACAGGTCTCAAACTTTTAAAGATGCATAATACATATGTTAAAAGCATTCTGGGCAAGATAGAAGTCATGGGTCATTAAAATGATATTGGTAAAACTAAGAGATAAGAAATGAGCATAGATAGATAGCAGATGTGAGACTTGTATAAGTAGGAAAGGTCTAAAACTGAGAGGAATAGTCAAGGTCTAAGTTTTCCAAGTGTAAAATATTGAGATGTTATATAATTCATAAATATGATTTACAACCTCTTCCCTCTTTCCATCATATTCTCCCCTTTTAACTATTTACATTCCATACTTTTCAGTGTTTGCATATGCAAAAAAATGAAAAATAAAAAGTAGGTTTCTATATTTTTCTTGTGTTTTAGATTTGTAGAAGAAAAATAATGAAGTGAATATATCTCTCAAGTATAACCACATGATCTCCATGGGCATAACTCTTCAATTGAAAGATTTACATTTATGTTTTGAAGGTTTTTTAGGAGATTAAAGGATTTATAAAATAAAAAATATTGCATTGAGAAAAAAACCCTCAAACATGTATTCAATATTGCATTGAAAAGCTCACCCACAACCATTGAATTATTGGCACCCTAGTGTGAACCCCTGCTTGGCGTTCACAACTTCATTTTTCATGATTATGAGTCCAGTGAGATATATTATTGTCCATCATGTGTACCTCCATGTGATAGTGTCCAATGGCCATTCTTAGACATATGATGAAAATAAAAAAAGGAAATATCCATCATGTTCTTATAATCTTGAATGAAGACATGGTCCCTAGGTTTATGAATCAACAAAATGGCTTCAATACCACAACATAAAATATGTAATAGATCCAACCTATTCCATGGTAACATTTCCCCTCATCAGCAACATCAATATTTGTAGCTTGATCAATTCTAAAACTTGCTCCACATCTTAAAACCTTCATGCATTCGATTTTGTCACTTTTCCATTCCAATGGAAAAACCATGAAACATTTCCTGCAATTTTAGTTTTTTAGGGTGTATGTGTGTGTGCGTTTTAATAAAATTCATGGTTTTGGCTTATGTATAGTGGTTTTAGGTTTTAAAGTTTTTAGTTTTTTAATATTTGTTTGTTTTGATTTTGTCTTAAAATTTATATTTCTTTTAAAGTTTATGTTTTTAAGTTCTATTTATTTTGTTTTAAGATTAGTTATCAATATTTAGTCACATTTAAAATGTTATTATTTAGATCTTATTTTATTTTATATTGTTTTATTTTTATTTTTTGTGTTTTATGTTACTTTAGTAGATGATTCTTGTAATTTATTTTTAGATTTATTGATAGTATTTGTTTTAGTAAATAGTATTTTAGTTTTATTTTATTTTCATGCTTTATGTACGAGTTTAGTAGGGACTCATTTTTTTAAAATTAAATCCAATAGTATTCAATTTTTATATTTGTGTCATCACTTAGAGTCAAGTCCATTTAAAGTTACAAGTTTCAAATAAGCACATGAAGTTATTTTTAAAATAAAACAAGATATTTAATCAATTATTTTTGTTAAGGATAAAATTTTAGTTGAATTTGAAGTCCGCATACTCAAAATTATAGTTAGGTGGTAAATATAGAATTTTTAATCCACATGCTTCTTATCCTCATGTGAGCATTAGGGGGGGATGTTAGTGAAAAATATGTTAGTACTCAAATTAGTAGGTGATCAACAATAATTGTGTATGTGTGTGTAATATTTTAAGTGACTTGATAATTCAAATCACACAGATAGGATTGTGAGAGAGAATAAGAGAGGGATTTAGGGGAGAAAATAAGAGATCGTGGGAGATTTTAGATGAAATTTGACTCCTTGATTTTAAGAGATCAACTCTCTAAATTATGTACATTATCTCATGAATAAATCAAGTAATTATGATAGAAAAAAATCATTTTTGAACAAATCTAAATAATTTTTTTATCAACAACAATACTAAATGAAGAAGAAGATTGTGTTTCCAACAGTTGACTTGAAGTAATTGTTGCGAAAAGGTAACCAAAACTAATCAGGGTTATATTGGTTCATAGAGCACCTATTGGGCCCCTTTTTGGCTAAGTATGGATTCCCACCAACTCAATAGATATCTTGGTGCTAAAAAATCACTTAGTATGATTGTACTTTTGGCATCTTTTACACCAAATGGAGGAATCATTACAGACCTAACACCGATTGGAAGGTGGTTACATAGCACCTAGTTTTTTAGGGCATCTTCTTGAGTGGCTGCATGTGGTGACCACAACATAAAGGGTGCAAGGTTATGGAGCTAATAGAATGATCAACTAAGGATTTACCTTAGTACCCAATGTGTGCCCTCTACCCCAGCACAAATATGCTCCTATCTACTATAAAGTTGAGCTTGGTCTAGTGAGCTAAAAAGACAATTCTAATATAACAAAGCCTTGCAAAATTAGTTCCAAAAATAGTGACTTGACTTCCATTAAAATTTTAGATTAGTATGGATGCCTTTGAGGATATACATTGTGGTGCCCAAGCTCACCTTTAAGCCCTTCAACCATTAGTAGCTTTAGATAAGCATTCACTATGTTCTTCATAATATGAATGGTACTCTGTATTTGGAGCATTAAGAAAATGAAGAATATTGGTTACCTTACTACATGGTATCCTTGATTAAATGTATTTCACTTCAGTATTGAATTATGTAATGTTTTCAATAGTTATAATGGTTAGTTTTAATATATGAATGCTAATTTTAAGTAAGATTTTGGTTCAGATCATTAATATCATCCCTGCTTAAGTGATGACATTAATATAACCTATGAATTAGCCTAATTGTAAGAAAAGTCATGTGCCCAGGATTTGATACCCTTGTTGAGAGAACTAGCCTAAACACAAACCATTAAATTAAAGAAATTACCTTGACCCATCAAATTATCTAAATCACACTTAGCTTAGTAACACAAAGGCTTGCACCATTGAGAACATAGGATGAGCCTGATATAATCTTGTGCCACTATGATTAGAAATAGTTCTCTAAATAGGATTTACACCTATAGACCATCAGACTCTAACCCAAAATAACTTATGCCAATGAATCTTCCAAAATCCTTGGTTAAATAACCAAGTCTTATCAGTAATGAGTTGTGCCATGGCAAAATTAGCCAAATGCAGGCCCTGGTTATTCTCTACTATGCTTTGGGTGAGTGCTTAAGGCTTTCACCTTACATGAATTGATGTCAACATAGTTGAGTGAAAAATGTTGAGTGATATGGGGTTATACTATGCCTGTGCCTAGTTATAACAAGTCTAGAATTGACTTGGGAAACTAGATAAGTTCCTAAACACCATGAATAAATGAATTGAGACCCTAATTAAATTATAACATTTTTGTTCCATTGCAAAGACCCATGTTGAATTTATTTGTTTTAATGGTACAACATAATAATGCTCCAAATCTCCCTTGAGAACATCAAGCATTGGTTGTAATAGGTAGAAGATAGCTCTTCATTGATGCATTCATCTTGTAAAAGATAGAATAAGAGGAAGTGGGTCTATAAAAAAATGTATGGTGCTCTGTATGAGGTCTTATTTTGCAAACTACCTAAACATATGTATCAATGGCTAACTACTTATGTGACCCATAAAAGTCAAAGCTATGGACAACACCTTGAGTGGATGAAAGAGCACCTATAGAGGCTTAAGAACCTAGATGCCACTTGGACTAGAGTAGTAGACAAATGGCGTCGAGGAATTCTGAATAGTTATATACTTGAGTTCACAATGTTGACATACTCCTACCTTGAAAAAGTAGAGTATCAATTTTTGTGTGAACCCAGGGGCACATTTTTAAAATATTTTGGCATAGATTTTAAGAAAATAATGGTGGATTAAGGATTTCAAACCATGATAATGGAAGGCTAAAGTCCTTTCTTGTATGACCAATACAATAGGGAAGAAGGGGATGTGTAGGTGAAGCACAATAGAAGGGGATGAACAGATTGAAATTTGAGAGCTCAGGCGATAGAATTATAATAATAAAAGGCATAGTCTACTAGAATATCTAGAAATTGAAAGTGATAAGAGAACCCATAGTAAGTAGGAAGGGTATGGGGAAAGATATCTTGAATTTTAGTAGTGCGAAGAGGAGAGAAACAATGAAGCCATATATCAAGTTCAACAGTTTATAGGTGTAGAATGTTTTAGGTCCCTACATAATATGACCATTGGAGATGTGCTAGATATGCTTACCCCCTTTGAACATATGGTATAAGATCATACGTTATATCCCTCATAGGAAAAAATAAGAGTGATAATTGACCCTATTGTCAACATAGACTTTGACCATTTTGTAGACTGGGACTATAATTTTGTGTTTGAACAAGTTGTTCCTTATGAAGAGTTAAATAAGGATGCCTTTATATGTTTGGGTGATATCTTGAGAATATAGGACATGAGCACAATAATTCCAACTCAGCCAATGTCATCTTTTCAAACTAGGTAACAACCCAAAGGAGGTGGTTTGATTCCACAAGTCAGTAGTGTAGTGCCATCGTCATCTACGACACCAGTAATAACAATGGGATTAACACTTAATCCAATGGTTGGAAGAATTAGAGGGTCATCACCAAGATAAGTACTAGGGGGATAAGAACCTTAAATACTAGTTCCCCCTACTACAAATATATTATGAGATGCCCATGACCTTGATAGAGTATTGTGGCATAGAGAATGCCATAGAACATGTGCTAAAGTGTGAACTATAATGGTGCACTCAGGGCATAACCCAATCTGAGTGTAAGGTAAACTAGTTCATGATAACTCTACTTGATCATGCCCATACTTGGTATAAGAAATTTCATCCTAACTAGGCTATAGTTGACTATGACACCTTGAAAGAAGCATTCTTGAAAGAATTTGATAAACCTAAGTTTGAACAACAGAGAATCACCTCACTCAAGAAAATTAACCAAGGACTATCAAAGAGTGTGTGCCTATATGATGCCAGGTTCAAAACTCTTCTATTCAATCTTCCTTATGATATTCACTATGTGTAATGGTCTATTGGGGGATTACTAGTACCATTCAAAAGAACATTTTTCATGAATACATTCACAGAACTTCATGAAGAATTTGAAGCCACATTCAAAGCCAAGGTAGTCAAAAGCACTGACACTAAAATCATCTCATTCATGGAGGCATAAATTACATCCATGGCCAACCAACTCCAAAAAATTACCGTTAGTTCATCACAAGATGCTCAAAGTAGGTTATGGTGTATTGATTGTGAAATAGAAGGCCAGAATAGGAACAAATACCCTCAAAGTAATGTGTGAACATTTATTCTAAGCTACAAGGTATTTCATGAGGTACATGATGTTCATAACTTCCCTTTGTTTCAATGCACTAGTAAAGTTAACATAATTATCTATTTTTGGTTGTGTGACACTTACAATCATACCAAAACTAACTACCGAGTGATTAATGAGATGCATGAAAATATGGAAAGAGGCACACAATAGGCCACTATAGTAATTAGGGGGAAATATAATCAAGGCAATGAAGGATATGTCTAGTAGAATGTAGGCTATGGGATGCAAAGAGTTTTTAGAGGGTGAGTTTGAGGATGTGGTGGAGGAAGATTCCCACCATGATCATGTTACAAGTATGGTTTGACCAATCACTATCAACATGATTTACCTACACATCCAATGTGTGGGTATTTTCAAGGAACACATAAGGTCAATGAATGCTCTAAATTGTACAAAACATTAACCCAAGGTAGGCCTGACATAGATAGGGGTGTAAGAATGACAAGACACAAGCCTAAAGTGAATAAGTGGAATTTGAAGGCATAACTGACCCATATGGAGCCAATCAAAGTGTAGTAAACTACTCACAATGGATTCACCACTCATCTACTAGTTGTAACAGTACCAAAGTTGTGTATGAAATATGGGGAACAAAGTCACACTGAGTGCCTAATGTAGCCTAAACCCAAAGTTAAGTCTTACCTAGGCCTTGCATGCTAGAAAGATGTATTGTAGTAGGCTATGAATGTGATTCAGAACTTGCAAGGAGAGCTCCAACTAGCATGAGACCTAGAGGCACAAGTTACCACCTCTTGCAAGGAGAAAGATGGTTAAGAAGCTGAGATACAAGAGTGGACAGAGATCTTATGCCTCTTAAAAATAGAAGGGATGCTACCCATATTAAAAAACTTACTTTTAGAGCATGCAGGGTAGAAACTAGTTGAAATCATTGTGTCATGCATGGAAAGGGTGTGAGAATTTAGGCATACCTAAATGTGGAGTATGATAAAAAAATCTTGGTGAATGGCACCATTAATGCTTGGTCTGTATGTAAGGTATTTATGGACATAATTACCAAGGTCAATATATTGACAAAGAATGTATGAGAGAAGATGGGTAGGCCAGCCTTGAGGCCTTTTCATCATGTAATTTTCATGGCCAACAAATCCAAGATGTAACCAATAAAAATTATAAAAATCACCATTGTAGATATCATGGGCATTGAGTTTCATGTTGACTTTGAGGTAATCAAGTTGGCTAAATAAGATAATTATCTAGTGCACCTAGGAAGGCCATGGTGATACACGAATAATGTTGATATGCAATTCAAGAAGAACTATATGACCTTTAAAAATGGTAAGGAGAGGGTAGTAATCCCCATATAAAGTGACCAAGGACCCCCCATGTAGGAAGTATTGATCTTGAAGATGAGATCAACCATATCTACAACATCATGATGCAAGTCACCGAGACTATCAATCCCAATGATTAAGGAGTGCTTTCTTGGGAAGATAGATATTTGACCTCAAACACCACCAAAATTGATTATGACCAATGGGTCAAAGAAGCCTATGAGATGACTATTTGGAGATGCCACTTAGTAAGCATGAAGGCACCAAAACCTATAAGCACTATATGGGTACAAATTAATTGCACTTCAAAGAGATGGGTCTCTTGTAATAGAAATAAGGGAAAGAGAGCATTTATCTTTAGAAAATGTAAACTTACCACACTCTCAAGATATGAGGGGAGTAATCCTATGGAATAATATTTCTGCTACCTCAATTCATGCATCCGAAAGGAGTTAGATAGGATGGGTACACTAATGTATACATTAAAAAACACTACCATTCATTGGTGGGCAGTACAAAGGCCTAGCTTACCAACTTGGAATGATGTAAAAGTATCCATTTGCACAAGATTTAGTAAAAGTAATGAGGATATAGACATTTTTACATACTCTGATGATTTAGACCTAATAGCACACATGCACCTGTGCAAAGAAATGTGGACTAACTATGGTGTTAATGCCCTAAATAAATTATGAGTGTATGCCTT
This sequence comes from Torreya grandis, assembly GCA_037957365.1. Classification (NCBI taxonomy): domain Eukaryota; kingdom Viridiplantae; phylum Streptophyta; class Pinopsida; order Cupressales; family Taxaceae; genus Torreya; species Torreya grandis. The sequence goes on along the minus strand of JARHVA010003876.1, from coordinate 1,267,524 downwards.
CTATAGAACATTAAAGATGTGGGAGAATGCATGGTATGTGGTTAATGAAATGCATCATGAAATATCCATTTGGGAAGTATTGAAGGAGAATTTTATGCACACATTATCCTTTTCCTCACATAACCCATAATTGATTGATCCATTGCAAGTAATTTGAAGATTAGTGTTTGAGGATATTGAAAGCCTATAGGAGTGCCTAAAAGATATGTTTGGGGAGAAAGGATTGTAACTTTTGAAATTATTTTAGGATCAAGTTCTCAATAATGACTTGAGTTATAAAGACACTAATGTCTAGAAGGTGCGTAACTAGACATCCTTAATAAGAAAAAAGAAGCTAGTGCATCAAGTGTATGATAACAAACCTGATGCAGAAGATCCTACTCATTTTCACATAAAAACAACTAAGGGAAGTAGGCAAGTTGAAGACTTACATGAGGAGAGGAATGAACCCTACTACACATCACTCAAAACTATCCAAGTAGACATCATCTCAGAAGGGGAACCAAAGATGGATACTTTGGGTGTATATGGGTTTAATTCAGAGCTCACACAAATTATGGATCTCCTAAAGGAGTTCCAAGACTTGTTTCCTCAAAATTATCAAGATATGAAGGGCACCCACCCATCTCTTGGTAAAATGAGCATATAGCTAGTAGATGGTACAAGACCTATCAAGAAGCATCCCTATAGAATGAACCCAAATATTTGTGCCAAGGTCAAGATGGAAATTGATAGTATGCTAGCCTCAAGAGTGATCTACCCACTGCAAGAGTTAGAATGGGTGAGTCCCATAGTGATTAGCATCAAGAAGGATGGGTGAATTTGAATTTGTATCTATTATAGAATGTTTAATTCCACCTATGTCACTGACCTCTTCCTGACTCTATTCATCGATGAAGTCTTGAATGGTTTTGTAGGATGTGAAATTTACACCTTCACTAATGGGTTCTCTGGATACCATCAAGTCCAAATTGAAGAGGAGGACAAGCCTAAAACAACCTTTATAATTGAATAGGGCTGTTTTGATTATAACATGATGCCCTTTGGAATCACTAATTTACCATCTGTGTTCTCTAGAGTGGTGATCATTGTATTTAAGGACTTCATCCACAAGTTCCTTTAAGTATACCTAAATGACTAGACTGTGTATGGGCTTGTCAAGGACCATTATGATAACCTACACCTGATGTTTGAAAGGTATAGGTAGCTAAAAATATCCTTGAAACTCAATAAGTGCATCTTTATGACACCTTTTGAAACCTTGCTTGGGCATATCATCTATAAATATGGTCTACTTATTGATCCCATAAAGATTGTAATAATCATTCAACTCCAGACTCCTTCCACATAGAAATATGTTCATACCATTTTTTGCCATTGTGACTACAATAAAATGTTCATAAGGAGATATGTAAATATTATGGCACCCCCTAGAGGAGATCTTGTTCAAGGATGACCCATTCTATTGGGGTGTAGTGTAAGAGGATACATTTAAAACTCTAAAACTCAAGTTGGATGGTGTGTCTATTTTACAATTTACTAACTAAAAGAACCCATTCCACATCCATGTTGATGCATCTAGATCTACAATTAGTGCAATTCTAGCTCAGTCTGACAAAGGCAAAATGGATCATCCCATCTCCTTCACAAATATAAAATTTATCCAAGCAAAGCAGAACTATATAAAAAATGAGAACAAGGTGCTTTCCATGGTCTATGTCCTATAAGAATTTAGGTAATACTAATTGGTAACCCCAACCATCTTTTAATAGACCAATAGGCACTTTATTAACTCATAAACAAGCCCATTCTCCATGGGTGCATTTGTAAATATATAGTTTAGTTTCAAGAATTCTAGTTCTTAATTGTCATCAAACCTAGAAAACAAAACTCAGGCCCAAACCATTTATTCCACATCAACTTTGGCAATGTAGCAGTGCCTATTGAGGATGACATTCTAGATACACAACTTTACAGAGTCTAATGTGTCCCTAAGGACTTAGTAGAGATAGCCACTTTTCTAACATCTAGATTTGTGCCCCAGACTATGATAACCAAAGAAAAGAAGCAACTCATAGTTTGCACCACCCCCTTTTAGATCATCATCAAGGAGTTATAAAAATCAGGTCATGATGAATTCTTATGTCTATGTGTTTTAGAACACAAAAGGGACTCCATTTTATGTGAGATGCATGAGGGGATATCATGAGGCCATTGTGCTGGAGATGCAATGATGTGTAAGGTGTTACAATTAGGCTTATGCTAGCCAAGTATATTTTAAGATGAAAAATATTATGCCAAGGCATGTGAAATATGTTAGTGGATAGGGAAGCCCAACCATTAGGATGAGATGCCTCTCATACCCATTCTTGACCAGGTGCCATTCAAAAAATGGGCCATTGATTTTATTGGGCCGATCACTCCTATAGTAAGGTACATAGGCACAAGATATATTTTGGTAGCTACCAACTATTTCACCAATTGGGCAGAAGTAGTGCCAAATAAAAAAATAAACATCCACCATAGACATAAGGTTTATATGGGAGAACATCGAAAGTCACTATGGGTGCCCACTCAGTTTGACTAGCAACAGAGGCACACACTTCATTAATGAAACTATGTAGATCCTACTAATTGAATACATGGTAGCATACCATAAGAAAACACCTTGTCATCCACAAGTGATTTGCATAGTTGAGGCATTCAACAAGATCTTGGGGATGTGCCTCATAAAGATATACAACATTGGTTGAAAAGTTTGGGATGATCGAGTATCGATAATACAATGGGAATATCGTACAACCTACAAGAACCTAAATAAAGTTACACCATTCCAACCAATGTTTGACATATAGGCAATTTTAATGATGGATTTCATGGTGCCATCATTGCACATTGCACATATTAGTCATTTGGATGACCAAGAATCATTGAGTGCAAGGATGGAGGATTTGGAGTGTTTGTATGAGGTGTGTGCCCAAGCAAGATGGAGCCAATAGAGAGAGAAGGTGTATTATAAATTATGGCATGAAAAGCATATTAAGCACAAGGTACTAATTGAAGGATCACTGGTCTTGCTTTATGACTCCAAGTACCTCAAACACTTGAGAAAACTCTAAATTAGGTGGATGGGTCCATATGCAATCCACAACATGCTGGAAATTAGTGCATGTAAGTTGTGTACATTTTAGGTGAGATTATCCTTGAGGATTTTAATGGTAACTAATTGAAGCCTCATAGGCAATATGATGACATTTACACCATCAAACACTGACTTATCCATCATAAGTTGGATGTGTTGTGCTGACCCAAATAATGTTTGGCACAAGCCAAATGTTTCCTTATGTTTTGTGTTGGTGATAAGTGAATAAGTGAGGCACTTTCAAGTCCATAAAAGAATTATTTTGGAATTTCCATGCATAAATCCTATCGGGTGAGTCAATCAGGGATGCTTTCTAAGCACCTAAGGTAAGACACCTAAGTTTTTGAGCACATGGAGTTTGCCAGACTTGCATAAATATGAGTACCAAGTGATGTAGAGAGTTACATATGATTCTAAGTACACATAAGATAAGAGAGAGGGAATAAGATGATAAGTGTGTAAGACACCTAAATCATGAATCACTAGAGCACCATAGTAAGGAATTTTTATGGGGTAGGACAAGCCAAGGCAAGAGATGAAAGCACAAAGAAATTGACCAAGATAGGAAAGTGTTCTTGAAATAGAAGTGAAACAAGAAGAGAAAATGGAACTATGGAGGTTGAATCATACACATGTGAGGTGTTATTCCTAATTTTCCATAAGGAAAGTGGAAGTCATGCAAAGTAAACAAAACATAGGAGAAAGATCATCAGGACAAACTGACATCCACCCAAAATTAGGCAGGAAGTGATCATTTGAACTACATGTCACTTCACCAAAAATATAGGTAGGATAATTTATTGAGGTGATGGTGGAGGAATAAATATCTGCATTGAATGCATAAGTGGTAGTATATTTTCAAGGATTTTGTGGGTTTTTATGAATTCTAAGAAATGTAGGCATTGCCATGCCATTAATCACTTGAAAGTAAGAGGGTACCTAATTAGGGGTATAAATTAACAAAATACCGACTGGTTTAGGCTATAAAACTCAAGTTAATTTGAACTAAAATCATAGAGCATAGAACCAAAGTTGAACCAAAGTTGAATCAAGAAAATGCTACTACAGTGCAACCTTGAGCACCCACAGATGCAAAAAAAGAATGATTGAACAAAGAGAGGAATTACATTCCCTTTAAGAATAACATAGAGAAGTGTGGGGAATGAATTGTATAAAAAAAATATAGTAAAAAACCTAAGTGACATTTAGGCCACCATTAATGACAAGTAAATCTTGAGATGTAAATTCATAGTCACAAACCTTGTGAATATGAGGAGCGCCAAGAAACATTATTGGCTTTGACAAGATAAATAGACCATGCTTCAACACCAACTAGTTCAGTATGGGAAATAAATGCATGAGTTTTGGATTTTTATAGGTAAAAAAGGATGCCAAATGGGTGCAGACAATAAAAGAGATGACTAATATAAAGAAGAAAGCACAACCAATGGAAGGGGTTAACATCATAGTAGTTTATCCTGAGGTGCTCATAAAGGTATCATATCAAGAAATGTAGTTTCCCATGGAGTTCTTGGTAGGAGAGAACTTGATGTATTTCTTATATACCTTTCAACTAAAAAAATAAAACCACTGCACCTCAAGCAATGCACAAGATCTAACACAAGACTAGGTAGTTGATATGAGGGCCAAGAAAATATTAGGCACAATGTTGTTTGATGTCTCTATCTGAGACAGACTTGCGACCACCATCACAAATTAGATCTATAAGTTATCATGTTTTTGGAAGCTATATGAACTCATACAATTCCTCCTTTTGCATGTCCATAGATATCACTTCTACTTTATAGAGAGGCACATTAGGTTATAACCAAGCCTAATTGGTAGAATCACTAGGCTCCCAGACTCCAACATAGACATCCATTGGATGATGCTAAAGTAAAAAGTGTTGAAAACCTCCTTGGGAATTACAAAGGAGGATTCATATTCCCTAAAAAAGGTATAAAAGACCCTATCATGAGGGCCAAAATGTGCCTTGTAAGTTCAATACTTTGCCCTAGCATATGGTGGACATATATCACCAAGGTCTACCTATGCATCACTCACCACATGGTGCAGAGGGTCAGGTTCAACAAAGTAAAATTTATTACTAAAGAGATGGTGAAGAATGCACTTGAATGTCATACAACATGAGAGACCTTCAGATGGGGGTCAATGTTGATTTTAATTATGATAGAGGAAATCGGCATGCTCGATGGTAACAAAGATAACCTTTGGGTCTTCTTGATATAAAAGGACTCCTCGGTGCTGAAGTATCAAAAATTCACCTACCCACCCACATTATCCTAGAAGTACAAAACCTTAGTGATGGGGTGGTGCATAAAGTACATAACAACATTTGGGATGGAATGGTGCGTCCATGAGGAGCTTCCCCAAATTATGTTTAGAAGGATGACCTTTGCTATTATTCAACACTTTTATGTTGTGCACTTGGTGCTCATATAAAACTACCGATTAGGTTGGTTGAATCTCCCTTATGCATTTTCTACCAATTACTTCAGGGATATGCTAAGGAGAATTCTTGATGTGAAACAATTAGATATCTTGGTAAAGGCCATAGATTTGGAAAGAAGTAGGTTGCGGCACCATTATGTGAACCTAGGAGGAAAAGCTACCAAATATGAGGAGGATGATTTAGATCACACTGACCTCCATCCCCTCTAGAAGGAAGTAATACTTGGGTACATACACATGTTATACTATGAGATGAAGCTAATAAAAAGGGCATAAACCCTGAGAAGGATGATGATCTCTCCCTTTGAATTGATGATGAAGGTAAGTCAGTGCAGTAGTGTATAAAAAATCTCTCAAGAAAAAGTGGGGAGAAACACTTGAAGAAATTCAATAAAACCTAAGGTTAAAGGTCATCTTCAATTAAGAAGCCACCCCTTCAAATCAAAATAAAAAGCATGTGACCTCTATGTCAGCAATTAATGCTCCCACCAAGAAGGAGAATAAGAAAAAGTCTAAGGGGCTTGTTGTGATGCCAAAAATAACCTTGGTGGAAATGGAGGCACAAGAGGCACATGAGGAAATGAAGGCACAAAATGTGCATGAAGAGATGGAGGAGGAAAAAGAAGTAGGGATAAGAGTTTACATTATCCAAGAAGAAGAAGTAGGAGAAGAATCCAGTGCTGAAGAGGTTCAAAAGGCCATCCAAGGTGGCACTACTGTCATGTGTGGAGGAGAAAAGAAGCCAACCCTCACTTCATCTAAAGAACCTTCTATGCAGCCTTTGCAAACTGAGGAGGAAAAGAAAGAGGCATGGAGGAAACTGGGGATGAGTGAAGTAGAAATTAGGAAGGTGCCAGTGTTGTAAAATAAAGTGGCATGGAGGAAACTGGGGATGAGTGAAGTAGAAATTAGGAAGGTGCTAGTGTTGTAAAATAAAAGGGATTCAATGAAGGAAAAAAGCATGAACTAGGAGGATATTAAGAAGGTTGAGGCCAAAGAAAATAAGGTGGCCAAGGAGGAAAAGTCCAAGAAAGACAAGGAAGAGAAAAAGGTTGTTTCAAGATCAAAACCAACTGAGAAAGTAGTAGTAAAGGTGCTTAGTTCCCACCCAACATAGTGGACCAAGTTGCAGTACAGGCATGCCCAAGTAGTGAAGGGGTGCCCAAAGACAAGGAAGGTGATATTGGCACTTTTAAAGAAAAAATGGAGAGCACTAAAGAAATCCAACTTAAATAGGAGGAGGGAAAAGTTGGCATCAAGGAAGAAGAAGTAGCAAACAAAGGGGATAAGTCCAAAGAAGAATCCCTACATGAACATGAAGAAGAAACCTCAGAGGAAAGCACTGAAGAGAGTAGTGGCACTAATGAAGAGGAAGAATAAAAAATGGAGATGGCTATCATAGAATAAGAAGGATCAAAGCTGATCCTAAGAGAAAATATGTAGAAGAGGTGGACATACTAAGATTTTTACATGTTTGGATACATGCCCCTCAAAGATGCCACCACTAGGATACACCAACAACTCTCATTTTCTTTTGACAACTATATGGATGAGCATCATTTTGAGGTGTCATAGAAGGCCATATTGGGAATAGACAAATTAGAATAAGGGTGTGATTCCCTTCTCATAAATCCATGTACCATGAACCTAGTTAAGTCAGAAAATGTACTCATCTAGATGGCCTCTAAAGTCATGCAATAAAACATCATCAATGATGTTAGGGCTTCAGAATAAAATAAAATCACCCTAGATGCAGAAGAGGAAGTAAAGGCAATGAAGTTTAAGTTACAAAAACTAGTTGAGCATATAGAGGCAACTGAATAATCCCTCTTGGATGGCATTGACAATTAGAACCTCTTAGAGGTTGAGAAGGTATGCGTGCTAATGGAATAAATGCTCTCAATCTTGAAGCTAGATCTGGTGCAAGAAGAAGAGGAGGACCCATGCACTATTGTAAAAATGGAGATAATTAAAAAACTCAAAGAGGTGGAAGACCTCTTTGTAAAACTTCAAGAGGGCATAGATGAAAATGATGCCATCTTCTGTAGCTTCCCCAACTAGGTGTCATTCATATACATTCACCTTAAGTAGGCAAAGGGGGATAAGAAAGAGCTGATGGCACATGTATACATTGCAAGCAGGTCAGAGTGTACCTAGATAATTAGGAAGGTCAATGTGTTAAGCACTCAGATAAAATACCAAGAATAAAGCTTTGAAGCACTCTTCCACCCCTTGAAAACCAAGGCTTGCAAATAAGGAAAAATCTTGGATGGGGGAGTAACAAAAGCTAAGGCAAACCTTAAATCCTTTCAAAAGGAATTGGAGAAGATAGATGTGGTTGAACTCAACATTTCCTTCATAGAGATAGATAATACCATTGAGGAAATCAAGCTCACTATCAAGGGATTTGAGGACTTTAGTATCAAATTGAAGGAGAGCACACCTGAGTTTTGCATGTTAAAAGTGTTGAAAGACTAGTCCTGGGGCGGACTGGCAATTTTGTATGGGTTAATGTTGGGCCACTTTTTTTTTGGCTAAGTATGAATCCATGCCAACTTAGTAGATATCTTGGTGTAAGGATATCACTTGTTATGATTATCTTTTTGGCATCTTTTGCACCAACGGGAGGAATCATCGCATACCTAATGCTAACTGGCAGGGAGCTAATTGGCACCCAATCTTTTAGGGCATCTTCTCGAGTAGATACATGTGGTGATCATAGTGTAAAGGGTACCAGGTGATGGATCTAGAATAATGATCAACCAAGGCTCCACCTTAGCACCTAATGTGTGCCCTCAACCTTGGCATGAAGATACTCATATTTGATATAAAGATGGGCTTGATCCAGTGAGCTAAAGAGATTATTTTGATGTAGTGAAGCCCTATAGAATTGGTTCTAGACATAGTGACTTGACCTCCATTAAAACTTAAGATTATCATGGATGACTTTGAGTATCCACATTGTAGTACCTAAGCTCACCTATGAGCCTCTAGGTTGTTAATAGCTTTAGATAAGTATTTACTCTATTCTTCACAATATAAACTGTACTCTATATTTGGAGCATTAAGCAAATAAATAAGATTGGTTATCATAATACATGGTGTCCTTGATTAAATGTATTTCAATTCAGTATTAAATTATGTAATGTTTACAATAGTTATAATGGTTAGTCTTAATATATGAACGTTGAGTTTAAGCAAGATTTTGGTTCACATCATTAATGGAATCCCTATGTAGGTGATGACACCATCATAACCTTTGAGTTAGCCTAAGTGTAAGAAATTCATGCACCCAAAATTTGATACCCTTGTCAAGAGCGCTCTCTTAAACACAAACCCTTGAATTATAGAAATTCACTTGACCCATGAAAGTGCATGAATGATGCTTAGCTTAATAACACAAACACTTTCACCCTTGAGATCATTGGACCAACCCAATATAGGCTTGTGCCCCTATGATGAGAACTATTTCCTTAAATAGGATTTGCACTTATAAACCATCAAAATCCACCCAAAAATGGCTTACACCAATGAATCTTCCAAAATACTTCGTTAAGTGACCAAGTCCTATTAGTAATGATTTGTAACATGGCACAACTAGCCTAATGTGAGATTTATTTCTTTCTCTATTGGGCTTCAGGTGAGCACATAAGGCTTTCACCTTATGTGAATTGATTCTAGTGTAGTTGAGTGACAAATGTTGAATGCTATGGAGTTATACTATGCCTGCACCTAGTTGTAATAATTCTATAACTAACTTTGGCAACTAGATAAGAACCTAAACCCCATGAATAAATGAATGGAGACCCCAATTAAACTACAAGAACACCTCCTCTCCACAAACATTAAATATTATTCACATGACCATCCCATCAGTTCAAGCTCATGTATACCAATTGAATATTGATCAGGTATGTGAGATGCATGGAGACATTTATTTAAATTTATAAGCATTTATATGGTATAATAAAACTAGTGTAATTCAGTTTCAAAGAGTGGTTGATGTGTTGAAAGAAGAAGATCATACTGTTATTGAAAAAAGGTCTGAATTAATAATTGTGCTAAGTACACAATTGACAAGGAAAGATCAAAGAGTACTTTAGTTTTAACTTGCTCCTCAACAATAATAATTTTATTTCAAACTAGTAGAAAGAACATTCACTAGAGTAAGCAAATACTAAGGTAATATAGGCACTTTCTATTGATTACAAGAGGTTTCCAGTTTTAAACTAAGTCTTGAGCATAAAAATAAAATCAAGAAACTAGTAAATCTCTCATCAAGTCCTAAAAAAAATAAGTAAAATCAATGTGGTTCTATAGTAAGTCAGGATCTTATCCTCTTAGGGACCATTCTTCATTTTCAAATAGTATTTTTGAATATGGAAGTACCATGGGGTAATGTAATAGGGCCACTAGGTTTGTGAATTCTAAATGAACTTCCTAAAGGTTAGAAACATGTTTTTTCTCAAATTTTCAATTGGTGGTACATAATATCTAGATAACATATTTTAGACTTGTTTTTAGAATGTGGTATCCTAAGGGTTAAACACGAAGATGTTGTAGTCATAATATTTGTGGAGACTTTTCAAAATGGAGTAGTTTATTGGTTCTATCACCTTACTTATGGTTCCATTGCCAACTGGAATACTATGAAAACCCAATTTGAAAATATATTCAAATGGATGAATATACACATGCATTGCTTGCACAACTTACCCAAATGAAAAAGGAAGCATACAAACCCAGAAGAGGGTTCGTGTCTAAGATCAATAAGTTGTTGAATAAAATTTTAGAAATTGCTAGGACAACACCATAAAATCAAAAGTGCATTTTCATTAATTCACAATTTTTAGCTTGACATCTTATTAACTACAAAGAGTTAGAGTAGTTGACTTGAAGGCAACCCAAACATTGTTCATTGAAGTTGAGCATGAAATGATAATGGTTAGAAAACTGAAGCAGGAAACTTCAAAATATAAAGTGCAAATGCCAAGTCATAATTCTACTAAACAACCACTTCATAAAATGGCCAATGATATAACATCATTGAAGAATAAATTGTATCAAAGGCTATTACACCTCCTTATCAAGATATTACAAGATAGAATTATGTGCCCTATCAAAGAAATCACCCATGTTTACAAGCTCTTCGGCCAAAACTCACCAAACAAAAATCAAGATGACTATCCTAGTGGAAATTATTCCATTGGCATATGGCATATTACTAGGAAGTATCCAATACAAATAATTAAGCAAAAAAATTTAATTAGATTTGTATCACACTATGATTTAAATCAAAGGAGTTAAGCAATCCCTGGAACCTAAATTGAAAACTAAGTATACAATGCAAAATTTTGGTGACCTGAGAGCTGATATTATGTATGAGGATGCAGGGATAAGAAACTATATTCTCATTTTAAAGGAATATTTGGACATGCCTGAAGTGATTGAAATAAATCCAAATGACATCTAAATTCTTGAGTTTAATGGAAATTGTTATTTAGATATTATAGGCGCATGAGTCATTCTTATGTTTTAAGAAAGTTTTTCATTTTTCATAAAAATTATAATTTTAATGTACCATTAATACTATCAAGTATAATCTTAATCCTTGGTTTACAAGTTATTGAAGAAATTGGAATCATGAATTTAAAAGTACAAAGAGATGCATAGTTGCTTGTAAAGTAGATCAAAGGCCAATATCAAGTGAATAATGATCATTTGAGGCACTATATAAATAAGGTATATGATATTATTTAAAATTTTTAATCTTTCTCCACAATAGTTGAACTTATAAAAAATAATGTAAACATTGGTGCACTTAATGTATCTACTTCCCTATTTATTTTACATTTTGATATTGGAAAATCAAAGTACACTATTGAATTGGTGTACAGCTAGTGTGTTAGATAATTATAAAAATTGGAAGGTTTTCAACAATGATAAAAAATATCATTTTTCTTCAAAAATTATACATATTTAAAAATTTATACTTTGAAGGGAGTGATTCAGCATACAGGGAATATTTAGTGTAAACTAAGAAAGAGGGAATTGTTGAAGAAGAAAATGAATAAGGAGTAACTAAAATTAAAGGGAACAAGATTCCTAAAGGTTTAGTTTTTATATAATATTTTTTGATAAACAGGAAAGGTTTATTAAAATGAAGATTCATAAAGGCTCTCTCAATTCAATTAACTATGAAAAGTGAATATTAGATCTAAAGAACATCCAAGATTGGTGAACATTGGTAAGTTTTATTTGTTTGAACAATGAAGAAAATTTATTTAACTTGTCTAAGATATTATTGCTTATCAATACACCAATCTCAAATATTTTTAGCTAAGTGAGATGCAACACATAGTGCCTCTTAAATTTGACACAAAACCTTTCTAATAAAAGTAAAGGCAATATAATTTGAAGATAGTTGGGATTATTTTTGAGGAAGTTCAGAAAATGTTAAATGCAAGGATCATTTTTGCCATTCATCATTCAACATGGGTTGTGAATATAGTGCCAATTTTTAAGAAAAGTGGAGAGATCGAGATAAGTGTGTATTTTCAAAATCTGAATCGGGCCTACTTGAATGATAACCATCCATTGCCTATTATGGATAAAGTGCTTCAAGTAGTCACAGGTTCCTTGTTGGATGGAATTTCAAGATATAATCATATAGAAGTATCTAAATAAAAATAGAAAAAAACTACCTTCACCACTCCTTGGGATACATTCACATATTGGATAATTCATCTCCACCTCATCAATGCAGGAGCAACATTTAAAATATAAATTACCTCGTATTAAATGATATAAAGAATAAAATAACTATAGTCTATCTAAATGTTTTGAAATTTTTCTCAAAGAAGAGAGAAGACATCCATATTTGGATTAAGTTAAGGTAAGTTTTTTGGGAATTTTTTTTCAAGATAAGGAATCAAGATTGATCCTAAACAAGTTGAAGTGATTCAAAAAATATTTTTACCAACTAGTAAGCCTAAAGCTCATTCCTTCTTCAAGAAAGTAAACTTATTGAGAAGATTCATACTTGACTTCATAGAAATCACAAGGCATATTTTTTATATGATGAGAGTTAAACCTTCTATAAAATGGAACAATGAAGGGAAATATGATTTTGAGAAGACAAACATTGTAATATCTCATGCACCCAATTTGGTATGCCTTGATTTAAAAAAGTTCTTCATCATGTATTTTTATTCTTTAGATCACACTCTCTTAGCCATTTTTATTTAGAAGAGTGACAAAGGGATCAAATCACTGATTGATTTCATGATTTTTGGTCTCAAATACTATGCTCTCAGATACTCTCATGTTGATAAATATGCATATGTAGTTGGAAAAGTAGTTAAATAATTTAGGTATTATATTAGGAATTCTCACTCCATTGTGATGGTACTTAATATAGTCTAAAAATCTATTTTGACACAATAATAAATTGGGTCAATAAGAGGAAATTGTATCTCAAAATTTTAGGAATACAATATATAAATCAAGCCTACTAAGATGTTTTGAGGCAAAGGATTATGTAAGCTCATGACAGAGAAATTTGACAACCAGACAATTATTATTTCAACAAGTGAAGATGATCACAAAATAGATAACTTGACACTACTACTGTTTGTTGACTCTACATATAGGTCATACTCAAATATTGAGTATTTCCTAATATATGGAGAAATTTTGTCACATATATATGCTAAAAATTGGAGAGTATTGAAACTTAAATTAGTGAATTATATTTTAAACAATATTTATGGCTTCTTTATGAGATGCATGAATATAGAGCAGAAAAATAAGCTTCTTGAAGCTTTTCATGGCCAAGCTTGTGGTGGCCATTTCTCAGCATTAGTAATAATGTATAAGATTATGAGAGATCATTATTATTGGTCATCCTTACTCAAATATGCCTATGAATGGATAAGAAATTGTGAAGCTTGTCAACAATTTTTTGGTAGGCCAAAAATTGTAACTTTAATTCTTAATTAAATTATAATTGAAGACCCCTTTCAGTAATTGGGTTTGGATTTCATTAGAACAATGAATCCTCAGTCAAGTTTCAAACATACACATCTTATCAAAATGATAAATTATTTCATGAAGTGGGTTAAATAAATTCTAGTTAATCAAAAAAGTTTGAAGGGAGTTTGTAATTTCATTAAATAAAACATTATAGTAAGGTATGATATGCCTCAAAAGATCATGGCTAATAACGAATCTAATTTTTATTTAGCTAATTTAGTGGAATTTTTTATGGTTATACAATTTCCTTGTCTAATTATTTTGACTACTATCTACAAGAAACTATCCAAGCAGAATCTACTAACAAAAACCTTGTTACTATCATTCATAAGCTTGTATATGAAAATTAGAGGATCTCACACAATATATTTAATGATAAATTATGGGTAGATCATATCACTCCCAATAAATACATTAGGATGTATCCTTTCTAGTTTTTATATGAAATAAATGATTCAATACCCATAAAACTTGAATTACTTACATTGCAATTGGTGAAAGCAACTGAGAATCAAAATTTTGAAAGTTCACTGGGTAAGAGAATTTTGAATCTAAATAAATTTGAATAAGAGAGAATATATGTTTTTTACAATATTTCAAAACACCAATCTCAAGTCAAAACATCATTTTAAAAGAAGGTGAATAAAACTAGAATGAAGCCATGCTATGTTTGATTCTCTATGGATGGGTCCATTCAAGATCATGCATTACTATAATGACAATACATCCTACTTATCTTACAGAGATAGTATGTAACTTACATTTACCTCTAGAAATAAATATTTAAGTTATTATTTCAAGTGAAAGGAGGCTATCACCTGCATGTAAATAAGTGAGTTTAGATATTTTTTTTGTTATCCCATTTTTATTCATCATTCCCTTTGGTCTCTTGTTTGTTTTCTCCCTATCTTCATCAAAGGTATATTTTTCAAAATATTTTTAATGCTTGAAATTGACTCAGGTACCTAATGGAAAAAACACTCATCTGCAAAACCTAAAATTCTAAGGTCCATACTCTATATTTAAAAATTTGAGTCCCTAGTCAGAGTCAATTTTTGTACCCAAATTTAGACATGTGAAAAAATTGGGATACCCCTAATTTAACGTGATCCTAATAGATCAAAATGGGTTAGGTAAATAATCATAAACATGTTTTATTAATGTGTTCTAAATTTACTAAGTGTTCACAAAATGATATTTGAAATATTCAAGTAGTAGAAATTTGTAAAAATGCAAGTCTATTTATGCATTGTTGGGTTTTTGGTCAATTTTTAGCATGATACAAATTTTAAACCTTAGATTGTATTTTGGTGAAACTAAAACTCCTACCTTGCAATCATCATATTTATGATCACTACTCTACATGCCTAAAAACCCAACCCTTGTAAAGTACATCCATGAAACCTAGTGCATGCACAAACACCCTAAGTCTTTTACCATTAATTAGGTAGTTACCCACACATGAAATAATCTTTACCATTCATCCTTGATCATTTTTACCAATAAATTTTCTCCATCTCTATTCATTATTATCTTCACATTACACCTCTCAAACACTTGTCTCCCTCCTTGATCCTCCTTTCCATTTTCACCCTTTTTTATTATAGGTAGTTGGAGTAGCTTGACCATGTTTTTTCTTGGTCTAACCAATATCTTAACACTTTTCAAAGCCATAGGGTCTTTTTAGGTGTGTTCATTTCCTTTGTGGAAACTGATCCCTTCATGACATCTTGGTGAATATTCAACACATATAGCATTTTATGAGCATTTGCTTCCTTGCATCACATTTTTTGGGTGAACCTTGATCTTCATTTTTAATCTCAATGGAAATTTTAAGCTACTTCATACTTTCTCTAACTTTATAAACCATTATACTCTTGTTGGATTCTTGAGGCTTGTTAGACCCATCTATAGATATAGAGCTTTGTCTCATACCTTGATGTAGATCAAGCCCTTACACACATACCTCAGAACCTGACCATTACAAAATATACATTAGAGTTATGTTACTACACAATACCCATCAGATTTCCAAACATTACATAACATTCATTAAGATTCTGAGCACTGCTTGACAAGCATCGATATTTCACCTATTGCATAGCATTCCCTTGGAACATGTCTTCTATATAACACCTTATTGGATTCCAAGAATGAATTTTCACCTCCATTTTGGCGAAGAGTCAAAATTCAATTGTGTTAAGGACATAATAGGGGTCAATCATAATTCAATGTATTATTCAATAATGATAGGAATATTTATACAAATATAATTGGTCTTATTTTATAGGAAACCAACCTTATATATAGATTTCATTCCTATCTCCACTTCTATTTTATTCCCCAGAATCTCTCCTTAGCTTCTATTACACGTGAGTTATTATCAAAACTCATTTGGGTAAACCCATGCTCTCCCTCATTTTGATTTCACGGAAGTCATATTCAACCAAAATTTTTTCCTTACAAAGAGAGGACATTATTACTTTGAAGATGATTGTTCATGCTTTATTGTCATCTACCTTACAACATAAACTTATTAAACATTTGATTGTTGGACACTATCAATAATAAATGATTATCGATATATCTTATTGACATACTCAAGACATAAAACAAAAATAATAATATACTTATTAAATGCCTAAATATAAATAAATATAAACCTTATGATAAACTAAACTTATAATTTATATGACATAGTCTCAACCCTGTGAAGCATATGAACATACATAGACCAATACATTAGATACAAACATACCTTGAAATATTTTTGAGAAAACTCTCTTAAAAAATAAAATAAAATTAAGGGAATTACAAAATTAATAAATCCTAATTGATTAAAGAAATTTAGGGAGCTTTCGAGTGTGAGGTTGCTAAGCAGAGGGAGTGAGGTTGATCCACCAAGTTCGAAGCAGACTGTACCAAGAAAGTAGGCATGGAACCTTAGTTTAAAGGGGAGAGTTTAGGGTTTCATCAAAGCAATGGGATGATGGTGGTGCTGAGACCAATCAGGGTCATCATTCTAAAGCTTGTTCAATATCAAGCTGGAGGTTAATGGAGATCTATCAGTGTGGGATTAATGAAAAGTCAAGTTGGGTTGAGTTAACCACCATGAGCCTTATTATTGAGTGTCATGTCATTTATACAATGAAAGGACACCATGGATCTAAGTTGAATGCTGAGCATAGACTTAGCGAAGCCTTGTGGAGTTTTAACAGCCATGTGCTGGTGTTATGGCCAGATTGTGGAAGCCATTTGGAAAGAGATGCAAAATGAAACATCCATAGACTATGGACATTATGGTGAGCTCTTAGAGAGGTGTTTGATAGTAAGTAAAAAGGATCCATAAAGCGAGGTCGAGGAATAGCCGATGGGTTTGAGTATTATGTTTAGTGTAAGCCAAGCTCAATGTGTTGAGGTGAGTCATCATAAGAGGTCCCAAGTTCACCCAACGCCTGAGATGGAATGAGACTGAGGATAATGCAAGATCTAGGAGGAAGTAATGATTGAAAACTATGCATTGACAGAGATAGAGACCCAGTGTAATGTGTACAATATTAAAACTGCATCCCATGCAAAATGGTGGGCTATGCAAAACTCGATCAAATTAAATGAAAAATAGCCAAGCCAAAATAAGATCCAAACGATGCAACCCACGATACATGGTTAAGGATATAATAAAAATTGTAAAACAAATGACTCTTACTGTGAATTTCGTATGGCCTAGGTGAATGCCATGAAAATTCAAGGAAAAAAAATAGATATATAAATTTTTAATGTTGATTTTAAGTATGAAACTGTGAACAAGATGGAGTGTAGACAATGGAAATAGTGAACTTTGTGTAAATGTCAGTGAATTCAGGTGGATGGCCAATTTCAGCAGGTTCACCCATCATCTACACTATTGGACCATTGACAGAGTGTAATAATAGTGAACAAAGAAAGCAATATACTTTGCACATGGTTTGCATAGCATAGCCAGTTTATCGTGTTGAAAAAAATAATGGACAAGAGAAATTTTTTTCTCAAAAATTCTTAACAAACCTACTTTAATAAAAAATTAAGTTTATCCTCTATTTTGGTGAAGAGTTGAACCTCAAATGTGCAAAGCACATAATAAAAATCAATCAAAATTTACAAAATAGTTGGTCCTTTTCTAAGAAACCAATCTTATATGTTGCTTTCATTCATATATCCACTTCTATTTTCTTCCCTATAATATCTTCTTAGCTTATATTACATGTGAGTTGTTATCACAACTTGCATACATACAAATTATCTATTTAACAAACTAACTAATGACTTATTTATAATGTGATTACTGACATGATTTACATAACAAAGAGTTGTAAAACAACCCTCAAAACTCAGACACTTATAGATCACATCATAGAGATTCATTTATCTACCAAAAAGTCTCCATATTCTGCCCCTTCTCAGAAAGATCTCCTATTTCACTGAGGTTGTCACTCTTGATTTCACATGATAGAGACACCAAAGAATAAGAGTGACATAAAGTATGAGTTTCAAGTGGTTATTACCCATTCCAATTTGAAATCAAACATTGATAAAATCATAGACACATCTCTTGGGCATGTAAATCTAACAAAATTTTGGCAAAGATTGAATGATACTCCAAAGTCATAATGGATTCAAAGCATAAATGAAATTGGCCTGTCTCAAGTTGTGAACTTTCTAACATCAGTATAGTGTCATAAACTAGTGCTCACATTGGAAATCCAATATGATAAAGATAACAAAGAGATTAATAATTCCAGAGATGAATTTATTATTCGTCTAAGTGCTAAACACATTGAAAATATGCTAAAAATACTTGATCATGTCATTTTTCAACTCACTCTTGAAATTGCTTAACATTTTTGAGATAATTTAACACTATTTCTTTATCTAAGATGATAAACAAGTTTTGACTTGTGAAGCCTATAACCTCCACCTCAAGGTTGTCAAAGTTCATCTCATGCTTTGAATTCAAAATGGATATCAATGATATCATTACACTCTTGAACAAATTTTGTTGGAAACCCTGTTGCTAGAGGCTTCCAAGAGTAGATGTACAAATACATTTATATCACTCATGAAAATTGAAAATATATCGATTGGGTTGAATTGATAAGTGACTTTTGCAATTTTCAAGATGTGAATTTTGGCAATGCCATTTTCACAAACATTTTTAAAAGTTATTTTCAAAACTTTTAGGTTGTGCTTTTTTATAAGAGTACTTTTTGTAGTTACTTCAAATGTCAAAAAAGGTAATTATGACCTGTAATAACTGCTTTGTAAGCTATAAATATAAATTTATGAGTCATTATAAGGTATTTTTAACATTGATATTTTTTTGGCAAATGAGAAGGGAAGATTCTTGTTTGTACATCTCTACAAAGAATCAATAATTTTTTTATAAGACTTTATGATATGTATTTTATGAATGAATAATATGTATGAGTTCTTTCATTCATTTTGATTCTTTTCTTTCAAATATGTTATAATTTTTTTGTTGAATTGTTGAGTGATTTGGTGTTTTTTATGTAGAAATTTATTAGAATATATATAATTAGCATACATATTTTACATAAACCTATGTAAAATATATTGATAAAATATCATTATCAAGGCACTTATATCGTATTGAATTATGACTACCTCGAGAATAATATTGATCGATATATTTTACATAGCTTTATCTAAGATATGTATGCTAGTAGCACTTACCACCACGTAAAGTAAAGATAAATATTTATTGTTCATAAAAAATATTTAATATAAATATTTAATGCAATTTTAAAATGGGAAATTAAGAGCAACATGATATTTATTATGATAGATGTGGTAAAATCTATATATTATCTATAAATTAATTATGATTATTTTATATATTATTTATCATGATATGGTAATATTTATTATGATAATTTATTTTTAAAATTTCATTGGTAGGATTATTAAAAAATATGTTGCAATATTTTTTATGATAATTTATTTCTACAATTTCATTGTTATGATTATTTATAAATATGATGTGATAAAAACTATATATTACTTATAATAAAAAATGATTATTTATTATAAAATGTATGTGTGTGTGTGTGTGTGTACACACACACACACACACACACACACACACACACACACACACACACACACACACACACACACACACACACACACACATATACATATACATACATATACATACATATAAACAAACACACACACACACACACACACACACACACACACACACACACACACACACACACATAATAGTTTCTATATATATTATTTATTTATTTATTATGATAATTTATTTTTATAATAGTTTCTATATATATATATATATATATATTATTTATTTATTTATTATGATAATTTATATTTATAATTCATTGTGTTATGATATGTTAATTTATAAATATGTAGTAAAAAATATATATATTACTTATAAATTAATTATTTTTACAATTATATTGTTATGATTATTTATAAATAAAATAGTTTATATATATATATATATATATAAAATTTATTATGATAATTTATTTTTATAATTCATTGTGTTATGATATGTTAATTTATAAATATGTAGTAAAATCTATATATATTACTTATAAATTAATTATTTTTACAATTTTATTGTTCTGATTATTTATAAATATGATGCAATAATATATATATATATATATATATATATATATATATATATATATATATATATTATTGCATCATATTTATAAATAATCAGAACAATAAAATTGTAAAAATAATTAATTTATAAGTAATACATATAGATTTTACTAAATATTTATAAATAATCTATATATATATATATATATATATATATATAATCTATTTATTATAATGTGCTAATTTTTTTATGAATATTTATTTTTACAATATTATTAAGATTATTTATAAATATGATGTGATAAAATCTATATAATATCTATTATTTATTTATTATGATATGGTGATATTTTTTATGATCATTTATTTTTACAATTTTATTGTAATGATTATTTATAAATATGATGCAAAATCTATATATATTATCTATTTATTTATTATGATGTGTTAATAATTTTATGATAATTTATTTCTACAATTTTATTGTTATAATTATTTATATGTGGTAAAATCTATATATTACCTATAAAATATATTATTTATGATTATATTTATATTATTTATGATGTGGTAATATTTTAAATAATAATTTTTTTTTAAAATTTCATTTTAATTACATGTAAATTAGTTATTTTTATAGTTTCGTTGTTATATACATACATACATACATACATACATACATACATACATACATACATACATACATACATACATACATACATACATACTAAAAATTACAATTTTATTGCTATTAATATTTATAAATATGATTAGTAAAATCTATATATTATTTATAAACTAGTTATGTTTATCTATATATTATTTATTATCATGTGATAATATTTTTTATAATATGATAATTTTTTTATGATAATTTATTTTTACAATTCATTGTTATAATATGAATATTTATAAATATGATGTGGTAAACTCTATATATTATTTATAAATTAATTATGATTATTTAAAAATATAATGCAGTAAAGTTTTTATAATATAAATTAACTATAATTATTTATAATTATAATGCTTATTAATAAATATGACGTGATAATAAATATGATGTAGTAATATGATTATTTATTTATTAATTATAATGTTACCCTATTTTTTTACTCTTTAATTTTTATTTTTCTCACTTTACTCTGCATTTTTGTTTATTTTTTGGTTTGAATTTATTTGTAATTATGCTAGCTTTGAAATAATTAAATTTTTTTATTTTTGTCTTTTAAATAATTAAATGCTAATATTCTCATGCTATTATAGCTCCTAGATAGTGTAATAATTATAAGTCCAAATAAATAATAATAATAATAATAAAATTATTTTATTTCGAGGTAAATAAAATTACTATAACAATAAATTTAATTCACTCACTGTATATTCTATTGTAAATATATAATCTTATTTTAAAGCAAATAAAATTACTACAATAAAATTATAATTCTACCATCATTATTATTAAATAATTATTTTGTAAATAAATAAATTAAAAGTAGGTTAACTCTAAAATAATTAAATTAGGAATCTTAAGTGGAATTAAGGAAATGAATTTGTGTTTATTTTCTACAAAGAAGACATGGTTTTTTAGTCTTTTCATCTCAATATCTCTTTGGTGTATGGACTTCATTCTTACATTTGAATTCTGTCTTTTATGTCTTTTTGAAAAAATGGTTTGCATTGTCATATTAGCAATCCATCATACATAATCTCAGGTAGTTATAACACTTTTCTATATTTAAATTATTAAAGCTATTTTTTTTTTGATTTATTATTTTTTGTTCTCCCTTTCTCACTCTATAAACATTCTTTCTATCCTTTCATTTTTCAATTCTACCACCTTTTTGTATTTTCGATTTAAAATTATGAAAACCCCCCAAAAGACAAAATGTTTTCTACATATATTTTTAATTTTGTCTTAGATTTTCAATAAAGGTAGATCTACCTTCTAATAGTAGGGGACTTCATCCCAACTCTATTGACTAAAAACCTACAATTTTCTCGACCAATAACATGCCACTCTCTACATTGTATAAATCAAATCATATTATCTATTGCATTAATTTTTACACCATAGATCATCCATTAAAATTTATACAAGGATTCCAATCCATGTTACTTCTTTGGGTATGCAATGATGGATTCAAGGCCAGATTGATTTATTAATCACACTCATTATCAATGAGGATTGGGCATGCACATTCTAATTCATGTTATTCAATGAAGTAATCTCCAAGGGTCCTACCATCTATAGTCACTAATTTAACTCTAGAGGACACAATGGCTTGCATACCTACTCAAGTGTATTATTTCCTTTTTAGTTTGATGTATAAATTTCTTATCCTTGCTTCTTGATTTTCATGTTAATTAATAATTTATTTTACGTATGTTTTATTTCATGTTTTTTCATGAAGCACAATTAAGTGTTGTGACCTACATTTGATGATGTACTTGATAAGTAAATTTAAGTACACCTTTTCCTTTTACTCTTTTAATTTTGATTTTTAGCATTACTATAATAAAAGGGGGTCAAATTTAGACACATAAATTAATATTTAAGATAAACCAATGTACTTGTGACCACTTACTTGACACACCTAACACATGACCTATTTAAGGCCCTTTTGATCACTTTCTTTAACTGATTGCATGATGATTAATTATTTTAAATTATCTAAATCACTTCAGAATGTCTTTATTTATACCAATAAACAACATAAGATCATCTCTAAACTAAATTATACCCTCATATTGGTAGTCCTTGTCTTCATGACAATAATACCCTATTAGGACAATATTGTTCCTCACTATTATTTAGCTCTACCAAAAGCATCCTCCTACCCATTAATGGATAATTTACAAAATTCAAACTTAGATAAGGGTTACAAACTGATTTTATTAAACCATATCTGAAGGAATACATATTTATCTCTATAAATACACACTTTCAAATCATTTTACACACAAGAGGCTAATACATAAAAAAACACCATGATTATAATTGCACATTGAGATAAATTCACTATTTATTCTCTTTTTGATTACTCACTTACCTATTAGCATTGAGATAATTTTTGATAACATCTATAAGGTCATAAATCATAATTGAAGCACCTAATCACACTAGTTTTGCACTAACATCTAGCATATTTCATCAGTATTTGACACACCACCATAGGCATGGGAGAAATACATGGAGATTGATCCATCTTAAAAGTATTAGGTCATGCCCAAATTCAACTGCTAACCCATTTTTGTTTTATAATTGCATTCATCTTCCTAGATCATTCAACTATAGTTTTAATTAGAATAAAGAGTCATACAATGGACTTTGTATCAAATTAAAATATTCGACACATTCCAAAAAATAAAAAGGTAAAGGAAAACATAACCCATAAATATCATAACCTTGATCTTTGTAAAACACTAGTTCTTATTATAGATAACAGTGCCCCCTAATGTTGTCTAGTCACAATTCTATTATCTAATAACCCTAAAAACTCATGTTCTAGTTCTGCACATAACTAACCTACCAATCTTAGATCCATGATTAGTCTACATCTTCATTTTTTAGCTAAGTTTATATTTCTCTTTGGGCATTCGATATTTATTAAGTTTATATATTTAACATAGTTTTAAGTCAATTAATTTCATATTTTTAATACTTTTATGTTGAATATTAGTTTATATCATTAGTCAATATATTTCCCACCTTTCCAAATTTGATAAAAATCTAAGCATTATTAATAATAGTAATCAATGCTTGATTTTGATTTAGCATTATAGTTCAATCATGTAGAAATCTAAGGTATTAATTTGGGGAAACTTATCTTAATGGTAGCACATTAGTGATTAGAGGAAGATTAAGTAAATGGATATTTTAGTTCACATTTGGAGTTGGATTGCATTCGTATATTTGGATTCATTTTTTAATAATAAATTAGGGGTTTATATTTATAGCTTTGAAATATACTTGTGATAGATCATTTATATGTTCAAATCATATTACAAAGACAATAGTCATTGGATTTAATGCATTCTTTTACATCTCAAGGGACAAACAAGCATTGAGTCAATATAGATCATAAATTTATGGGTGCATATTTTGAATCTTACATTGAAATTTTTGATAGGTTCATGGGATTCTCTCCTCATACTATAAAATTGTTGATATAAGATGTTGGGGTATGTTACTTTTCCAAATTGTGCCAAGAAATTAGTTTCAAAATTACTAATCATGGATCAATTCGTAGGGTAAATATGTGAACCAATCATAAGCATCATTTTGCATTAAGATATAAAACATTAATAAATAACATTTTAATGTTCTAAATTCAAGAGTTCAAGAAATGATTTAAATAGGTAATATACTCTTCTACTATTTTGTTTCCATCAGGATCTAATTGAGGGATATCTATTTCATGATTCCTTGGGAGTTCATGAATGTTTCCTAGGATATATATCATATTCTATCCATGCATTCCATTGGTGAAAATGGTCTAAAATTGGGAAAAACATGTGAATTCAATTAGGTGTATGAGAGTTTTGGTGTTGCTTTATCAAATATAGCATTATAATATACTTCTAATGGCTGAAGAAGAATCAATCTAGATTTAGAATTTGACATAGTTAGTCTTGAAAACATCTCAAAATTATATTAACCCAAATTGATAAGGTACTTAAGAATGATAAAAATTATGGTCCCTCCTTCTAGCACTAGCTAATCTATTCATGTAAGTTTATGTCCCACTTCAATAGGTTGGTGGGTTTTCATCCTATCATTTTAGAGTCATAAAAATAACATAGAGAATTAGTTGCAGATATTTAGTTTTATAAATAACCAATAATTGGAATAACAACTAAATGATATGGTCTCTAATCTATCCTTAAAACTTTCCCTATGAATGAATTATTCAACCTAACTAGTAGACTAAACTATACTAAGAATGTATATTCATAATGATGCTAGTGTATAAAGATTTTTTTTTGATTGAAATAAGTATAATATAAAAGAGAAAGGTATGGAATAGAATAAGGTTTTCTAAGCTGGTAGGGACATATTTTCTAAATAGATCAAATTTATTAAACTCTATGAAATTTTGCCAATATTCATTCAATTCTAGTTATTACTCAAATTTAAATGGATACAAATAATACTTTAAGGAAAATTTAGTATAATCTAATTTATGTGACATTTAATTTTCATATTTTACATTAAGATACATATCTTAGTATGCACATTCATTCAAAAGATCAATGTTATAGAAAAAGCTTTAGTCACAAAAATATCCAAACTAGTTAAAAAATCGATTTAACTAATTTGCAATCCACACATATGGATTTCTTATACTAATGAATGTAGTTAAAACATATCACCCATCAAATATAAATTGAGAAATCCAAAACAACATAATTAACTAAACTCTTTAAAGAATTTATGATCTTCTATTACATAAAATCTTCATCTCAAAAGAGATGAATACAAAGTATATAAATAGGTTTTTTATATGGGCATTGGCACACCTATAAATATACATTGTATGATAATATTAAAAATAAATTTTATAAAATTATATTGAAGCTATGCCATGAAAGAAGTTTAATTTTTTTTCAAGCAACACTCAACCAAAACTAGTTTTCATATTCCTAGATTGTTGGGCCTTATCTAGTGTTTTAGAATAAATCACTTGTTGAATTTAAAAATCAAGGGCACATGCTTGTGACTCTAAAAAATGAATTTTCCATAGTTAGTATCACTACATGATTTAAAAATGGAACTTATTAAAGGATTCTTTTAATGCAGTAGATCTTTCATTATTCTCTTTGGAATAAATGACTAAGTTGATGACTTTGTTGCTTCCTCCATGGTTTACCTCTACAACTCTATTTTTTTAATTAGACAGGAAGGTGATCAACTAGGGAGTGGATTTTATAATGGGTATAGGTTTATTATATAAAAATAATGATGAAATAATAATTACTTCACTAAAAAAGTCCAAAATATTCCATGTCAATCCATTAATAGAGATGATAAAAATGCTCATATTGTCCACTCATTCATGAAAATAATTTATCATATACATCAATAAATTTTAAAAAGTACCAATATCAAATAATTGCATATGATTTATATGTGGAAACATATTATTTTTATTACATTAGTCATATTTTGTAGCTTGGTTTCCATCTTAGTAATGTGATATTGATATAGTTTGACCTTTTCTTATAAAGGAGCACTCTTAATCTTGGATTCAAAAATTATGATCAATAATTAGTATAATGATTATAATGTATTTTTAACTTATTCAATGATGCTCTCAATAACCATGGCCTTAGAATGCATTTCTAGTCTTATCATATTCTATTTCATACCTTGGATAACTTTATTTTCCATATATCTAATTATCACTACTATAGAGTCAAGATCCTATTCAAAATTTTCTTGTTATCATTGCCTACTCTTTTTATTTCTAGTGAATGTGAATAACTATTATTCTATGTCACATAAAGTGGGATTTTAACATTTCATCAGATTTCTCCTTGTAACCCTTTTGAGAATATAATTTATCCTCATTTTCATCAACTATAATAATTTCTTGCATTTGATACTTTACAAGATGCAGGTATTCTATCCAATTTTCCTCTTCCTATGGTAGATAAACAATATAATCTATAGGCGTTGTAGCCAAGGTGGATGATATGGTGGGAGGGGAAGTGACTAATGGAATGGTGAAAGTAAGGTCATCAAGAATTAATGTAGCATTGGATTTAGGTGTAGGGGATAAATGGGTAGTGGTATGGATAGTATATATTACTAAAGGGGTGATATAAATTGACATTATAGAGGTTTATTATGCATCTCTAATAGAAGTAAGTTTTTACTTCCTTTTGGGCTCCTCTAGTCTAGACATGACATGACTAATAACACTAGGCAATGTAGAAATGACATTGACCCTTAAAGTTAGAAATATGTTTAATGGGTTCACTATTCATAGTGAATATTGAGGTAAAAGAGGATCAAGCTATGAGGGAAAATATTTAACCTATAATGGGACTTGTTTATCAAATGTTACTAGATTATTCAAAGGAAGAGTAAAAATTTGGTCCATGAGGTAATGAGACAACCTATGATTGAATGGTAGACTTGGACTAGTTCAAAAATTGTGTAATTAAAGTCTAAACACTTTGGGTGATTATATTAGAAGCCAAATGCCTAATATACACATTATTAATTAGGATAGTTTCCTATGGTAGTAATAAGAGTTAAGAATTCAATTTTAAGTATTGAAACAAGGGTTTAAAATGGTGCACCCTCTATATTTTTTGTTACAAGTCTATATATTATAACTTGTGGATTATCAAGAAATACTATAATATGTGGAGAAGGGAAGTATGTTACCTTTAGAAGTAAAATCACCCTTTGAGACGTTGATGAAGGGTTTTATTTTAGAAATTTTTTATTAAGATAGGGATTTGTATGAGGTGAAGCATGATGAGATGTAGATGCATATGGCATCTCCTCAATCTCATATGAATGATCTTATCTTGGATGTGAAATAATTATCCATGAAGCTTGCATCTTCCTTGAAACTTTCTCATCATTATATAAATTTATATATACCCAATCATGGAAATGAGTATGGTAGTTATACACTACTATAAATTTACATATTAATTATTATAGACATGGTTCTATATTGCCATTTGGATCCCATTTCTTGAGATCAAGATCATCAAGATTAAATGAAGGGCTTTGTACTACTGTTGTTTGAAATGTTGGTCTTACTTTGAAATTACTCATTTCTATTTTAAATGTCATGGAGTCATTAATGACTAATATTTAACCTTAATATACTAATATCAACCCAAAAATATTTTTCAAATTACGTAACTTATTTGATGGCCAAAAAAATATAGGGTTTCTTTAGGATTGCTTCTAGACCTATTTTCACATGTTTTCATCCTCTGATAGTGCACATGTAAATCAAAGTCTAGATAATTCTCTAAGAACTCTCCTTGTAAAATTCCAAGAATATTGTTTAAACCTTATTTGGATAATAGGTTATCCTTAATTTGGTAAAAGGGTTAAGGAATAGAAATGATAGGGCACAAGGGTGAATCTCAAATCTACAGTAGGCCAATTAATGTGCTAAACTTAGATGTAGGATATACTAAATTTATTAAATTGAGATAAAATATTAATGGAAAGTAAAACTATACTAGATATACAAATGATATAAAAAGAAATACTTAGTTGTTTTTTAATGTTTTTTTTAGTTGTTTTTTATGTTAATAGAGTGATATATCTGGTAAAAATAAGAAGTATGTAGGAATTAAACTCTAGATCAATTATCAAATTTTAGACATTGTAGCTCTAGCTCTTTATACACTTGCATCAAACTAGAACAATTATGTTGACACTAGTATCTAGGTTCAATGTTAATGTCCTATATGGAATATGCACTAAAATAGGATGGGACTACCTAGATGATTTTGGTTTTGGTTGCAATTTGACTCTAGTGTATTCAAATCTAGGTCATGGACTATCATTCCATATGAAATGAAAAAACCTTAGCTTTGCATCTTCAATGTGACGTTGGGGAGAAAAGAGTTAGTGGGAATATGATGTTGAGCTAACCTAAAAAGCCTTTAGTACTTCAGACATGGAGTTGGGTTGTTCCTTTGATTGATATCAGAATAGGGTAGAACATGAAAGCTTTTGGTAACTTGAGTGTTTCTTTAGTACTCTTTTTGTATGACTATTAGGTGAGGAATGAGTGAGGGTTGATATTATATTTATACCAATCCTATCAAGGGATAACTCATATTAAAACACCTAGGTTGACCATTATGATACATTTAATTTATATATTACATAACTTGTAGGGAACTAGACACTTGTGCTAGGATAGGATGGTAATGTTGACACTACTATCTAACCTGAATGTTAGTGTCCAAGAAGAAAGAGAGCAAGCATAGGTTCAAAACTTGTAGAGGTGTAAGATAAGTATATTTTAAGCATTCTGGGAAAGATATAATGTTTATGTCATCAATATAAGGTTGGTAAAGTCAATAATATTTCTTAATCCATGGCTCCTGATCACTCCAACTAACTTAATTTTTTTCAAAATTTTCTTCCCTTGGTTCTCACCCAAACCCTATTATTTCATCCAGATTTGGGTTTAGTAGTGATCCTATTAGTGATGGTTTTTATGACTTCTCTATTATTATGATGGGAAATGAACATGTAGATCTCCATGCTCCTCAAGATGTTGGGTCAGTTTTGGAGGCTATATTTTTGTAATCCAATATTAATTCTATGTTTGGATTTCTTGATAGGGATCTCTATCCTCTTCATGATAGTCTAGGTGGTGATCTACACAAGGCACCATTTATTGCAGGTGTTATATCTACTCCCACAAATCCTCTTAAGTTTGGGTTGAGATAAAGTCAATGGTTGGTGGGGAAGTGTCTAAGATAGATAAATATTTTTCATAGGAAGTCATAAATACTCTAAAAACCTCAAATGTCAACCCCTAAAATTGGCTTATATTATTCTCTCTCAACCTAGAAAATGATGCTTTCAACTCGGTCCTGGTGAACAAAGATTACTATCTTAGAAGAGGAGTCATATGCCATTTTAAAAAACTTTTGTCCAATCTTTAGGATCTAAATGAGTAGATATCCTTACAATTAAAACTTTTTTTGAAAGGTAAATTAGAAATTTATCCTTTTGCAAAGGTTTTTTACTGTTGTTTTTCCCCTTACTTCAGATAAAGATCTTATTATTGAGAATCAATAGAGTTGGAGTCAAAACCAACTGTTTATAAAATCTTGTGATCCAGATTTCAATCCAATTTCTAATAATTTTTCTTCTAAATATATTTGGATCTACCTCCCACATCTTCCCCTTCATTTATGGGGTAAATTTTTCTTTAGTCATATTGGTAAGTCCATTGGTAAATTCATGTAGATAGATTCAGCCATTGATTTATTTTATCATACCACATTTGCTAAAATTTTAGTCTTCATTGATATAATGTTTGATATTTTGGCCTCCATATATGTAATAGTAGAAGATCAAGTATGGATATAGTCATTAGAATATGAAGGGCTACCATTTATGTGTTTTAATACTGGTAATTTATCTTCAGATTGTCCTTCTCTTGTAAAAATAAAAGTTGAACCAATTTTGTGGAAACATTTTTATTTAGAACTTATAATAGTCTATGGTCTGGAGTTCGATAGAAGATATATCTTGAATGTAGAAGAAGAGAATGATACATAGTTTATTTTGGAGTAGCCTATTTTAGTTGGAGAAAATAAGGATGGGAAATTTCTTGAATCAATATCTATTCAATATGATAAAATTTTAGATGTTTATGAAGAATACAATGTTTTGATCATCACACCCTCAAGTGAAAAAAGAAACATCGTAGATAGCAAGGATTTTGAACTAATTTTGCATAACGCTGAAGAGGCTTTGGAGATTTTTTTTTCTTCTAAAATTTTTAAGGATAATAGAGGATAGATTAAAGTTCAAAGAAATATCAAAAACCAAAAAAGAGGAGTCCCAATTATTTAGCATGTTAATCCATTCTAGAGGGCCACATAAAAACTGTATATAAGGTGGATGTCAGCTTTGAAAGGATTGATATTATTTATTAAGCTCTTGGACCTTTTGTTTTTATATTAAGGAGATTGTTACATTTTTAGGTTTGAGGGTTTGGGCCTTAAAACCCCATGGTTGGTTGTATTTTGGGTTAGTTTTAGCCCTTTGGCTTGAATTATTGTTTGTATCAGACTAAAGGTTATAATTGGGATTTCTATGCCCTATTTGATTATCTATCTTCTAAGGTTAGGGTCCCTATTAAAAAAAAACCCCTTTACCCTTATTAAAAAAAATATGGTTGGCTAGACTAAGAGATAGGACAAGGGGCACAAGATAGAGTAGATGTAGTAAGGCTTGTAGAAGTAAAGCATGTGTAGAACTAAGAAGAATAACTAGGGTCATGAGTTTTCCAAGTGTAAAAGATTGAGGTGCTACATAATCGCAAAATATCATCTACATTTCCACCCATTTAATATAGTAATGAAATTTTTAGTTTAAAGGAAAGGAATAAGTACCTGGGTGTGTATACACACCTTGTATTTGATTGAGTTGAATTTGAGTGCTTTGATAGAGCTAAGTTTGAGTGTTTTTTTGGTGACTGACTTGTAAGCAAGAGTATGCTATAGTGTATAATCATTGCATATAATTTGGGTCAAAATTACTTAAAAAATATTGAATTTGAAAGAACAAGGTTTAGGAGTACACCTGTGTGTCGATGTAACTACCTTATCTATTGGGGAGTTATTTTTGAAAAAGATGTATCATCTTAAGTTTATAAAACTAAGATTAGAATAAATTAGATAATTATTTGAAGTGCATATATCCAAGGAGATAGATACATAGAGAGATTGGAAGACACATGCCTCCAACATTTGAGCAAAAGTGAGTTGCCACATGGTAGATGAGATTAGTTCAACTGTGCAACCTAATGATAATTTTAACTTGGTGAGTTTGGATGATCAATTTCAAACTAAAAAATTGGCAAGTTTGAGTCATTTATTCATCAAACCATACCAAACTTTGAACCGACTATTGCAGTAGATTGGATTGCTAAAGTTCGTAGAAGTCCGTTGGGTATTAGTACATGCATTAGTTGTAGAATATAAATTTCATTTGGATTTTAAAATATAAGGCACATGTTGCATAAAATATGCACCTTAGATTTGTCTCATGTTAAAATTATGTGTAATAATAACACCATGTATAGAATTCTACCACATCGTGTATCAAAAACTTATAATTATGTGTTTTGGTTGATTCTAAAAACTATGTAAGTGTGGATGACATGATCCCAAATCATGCCCCCATTATATATGGATAAATATGAAATTGATAAAAGTATTAATATGGAGGAAATTTTTCCAACTCATTCCCCCAATGTAAATTAGAAACATAGATGAATGCAATGAATAAAATGGATTGAAGGAAAGTTATAAATTAACGGTGACATTTTTGTACATGTGAAGTAACTATTGGTTTAATAGAGGGAGTTGGATGATGCTTGAATATGGCATGGGTTTAAAATACTACTCAAATATGCTTTAGGTTCTGAATTTTGCTCAAACATACTTTAGGTTCCACTATTTAATTAAACATGTCTCAGGTTCCAATGGAGTGTTGAACATGCATCAAAGTTTTGAGGTCTTTCTAGCAGAGTTCCAAAATCTAATGAAGGAAATGGACTTAGATAATGCATTAAATTTATCAATTTTTTATAACCTTTTTATAAATTTTCAAAAGGAACACTTTGACTCAAAAATATAAAATATTGATGACATGTTTTTGACTAATATTGACAGGATTATGACCATCTATAAACAAAATGTTTTGGAAAAATCAAATTTTAACATATGTTTAAATTTTGGGATAACAAATAGCTTTGAAAATGAAATTTTAAATTAAAGGTATAGAGGAAGAAATTCAAACTCTAGAATCCACATGCATGTATTTAGGTATTGGGGTACAGAGTCCTTTAGGATTTGAATGAAATATCAAAAATAGATAGGAAACAAAGAATGAAACAAGCCAAAACAAAAGAGATAAACCTAAATAAAATGAGACAACACAATAAAAAATAAATAAATGACAAAGAACACAACCAAAAATAAATAAATGACAAAGAACACAACCAAATTCCTAGTAATCACCTATTTACATGCATGGGATACCCTGCTTTCATTTTTATTAATGTTTCAAATATTGCCCACTGTATGGCAATGAGAGATGAGTGGCATATTGATATTAAATATAGAAAGTATTATATTTTTATATATTACTTATTTTTAAAGGACCCATCCATAGAGAATCAAATTTACCAGGACTCCCTTTTGGTTCTTTTCGCTCATCCCATAGAAGCACAAGATCTCCTACTTGAAAGTCTATATTATTTTTCTTTATATCAAAGAGATTTTTAACCTAAGATTGATGTTATGAATTTTTCTCCACAACTTTTATCCTATCTTCCTAAAGTCTGTTCAAATATAGGATCCTTTTATCAAGTGAACTTTCAAATTTTTGATTTTTTATGGCTCTTGCTAGTCGTAATATAGAAAATTCAAGTGTTATAAGATTAACAACATCAATTATATATAAAAATTATAAAGGAGTCATTCCAAAATCTTTATTTGGAGTTATATGATCTTTTGATAATGCATCATAGAAAAAATTATGCCAGTTCCTCTGATTTTCATCTACTAATTTGTATATGATAGTGATCAAGTTTTTATTACTTGTTTTTGTTTGACCATTTCCTTTCGGATAGTGATATAAGAATTGAGATAAAGAGATGTTATAACCATAATAGAAACCAATTAATTATACAATTGAAATTTAGATGCATTGTCTATCACTATATTTTTTGGGACACTAAATTTGATCAAAATATTTTCTTTGATAAAACTACACAAAACTTCTGAAGTTATCTATTTGACAAGAATAGCTTCACCCCATTTGGTAAAATAGTTCGTAGTTGTGAGGAGATGAGTGTGACTAAAACTTGAATGAGGATTCATTATTATAATGAAAAAGAATCCCCATTATTGAAAAGTTTCTTCAATTACTATAGGTTTTAGAGTTAAAGCTACTAATTCCATCATCTAACAAATTATTGACATGCTTCACATTTTCTCATCCATTCATAATAGTTTTTGAATAGTGTAGGCTAATAGTAATGAGCTCTCAAAATTTTATATGTAGTCACTAGAGATGAAATATGCCTGCCACAAGCCTGATCATGAAATACTTATAGTAGAAATTTATTTTATTGTTCTTTATCAATATATCTGAGAAAGAAACCACCAATATTTTTGTTTAATAAGATGCCATCCCAAATCATGTATTTTCTATATTTCAACTTGAATTTTTTTTAATATCTAAATGAGGTGGGCATTCTCTATTTATCAAAAAGAAAGCAATATTTAAAAACCATTCATCTGTAGAATCCATAAATAGAACCAAATGTGATTCTTATTTTATCTGATCATTCTTATTTTTTTAAATAGGAGCTTTCTAATTATCTAATTGTTCAGCCATGAGCTAATATAAACATTTCCCTCTGACCAATTTTGTAGGTCTTATCTCCAAGTCATATTCTTGAATTTTTGTTATCTAATTCCATCATTTTGATCCTGGATCTTATTGAGTCAAAATTGACTTCACTATTGTATTCAGTTCCATTATAGTATAATGTTAATGAAGGAAATGATATCTAAACTATTTTACATATTTACAATGACATATACATGTTTTTATTATGAATAATATTTCAACTCATAATATTTGAGTCCACATCTCATGAAGGTGGTTGGTGACTCAATCCCTTCTATGTTCTTTTGAATCAAGATGGTTGGGATAGTATAATCTAAAGAATAATAATATATGTGATGAATTTATTCTAAAAATATGTACATACCAAGGTTAGTGCATGTGTAATGACATATTTAATATTATCAAATGATTCTTTACCTTATTTTTTCCATTTTAAAGAGGATTTGCCTCTCATCATTTCATCAATGTGCCTTGTGGTTCAGTAAAATTAGGCATAAATATTCTTAAAAAATATACCTTCTTCAAAAATGAATGTACACATGGTTTTCTATTTCATAAAGAGATAACTTATAAATGTATTCAACTCTTTTAGGATCAATTTTTATCCCTTATTTTGAGACAACATGTCGAAGAATTTTATTTCTAGTTACCACAAAAATAGATTTTTAGGGTTGAGAGAAATGTTGTGAAGACAAAATTCTTTAAATTTTTACTCAATATGTTCATAATGATTTTTTTTTTTTGAAAATATAGTCAAATCATCCATATATAATATTATTATCTTGTTCTTTATAACTTTGAAAGCTAGATCCATGGTTCTTTGGAATGTAACAAGTACATTGATCAAACCAAATAACATTATTCGATATGCAAATCTTCCCCAAGGAGCCATAAAAGAAGTATTGTGTTGATCTTATTTATCAACTTCTATATTATTATAACCTAAAAAACCATCTAACATAGAGAGCATTTTTGATATTTTAACTAATTGAAGGACTTGATCCATAATAGGCAATCAATAATTATCTTTTAGGGAAGCTTGATTGAGATTTCAGGAATAAACATAGATTCTGATTTCTCTATGTTTTTTGTGCACTATAACTATATTTTTAACCCATGTTTAATGATGAATAGGAAATAATATTCATGTATTCAACATTTTTTTAATTTCTTCAAAAATAGTTCCTTCTATTTTTGGATTGTATTATCTCTATTTTTTATTGAAAGGTTTAGCGTCATGTTTGATATGCACTATGTGTTACATTTATTTTGGTTGGAAATATTTCGAATATACATATGAATATGTGAGGATTTCAATGTATTTATGAATAAGAGAAATAAATTTTATTTTATATTAAAGTAAGTAACATTTTCAAATGTTCACTAATCTAAGATGTTCTTTTGAACCAATGTTTACCTCTTCATAATCTATTGAATTAAGAGAATATTTTTATGTTTTCTTTTTGATAAACCTATCATGCTTGTAAAATATCTCTTATAAAGAAACCAAACCTCTATGAATCTTGTTTCTTTTAAGTTTGATCACCCTTTCTTCACTGTGTTCCTCAGCAATGGCTTCCTTTTGAGTTTGTGTTAAATATTATCTATACAATGATTCAATACCTTCAAAATAAAAGTTTATAAAAATATTTATTTTTCAAGAAAAGTGATAATTTTTAGTACATTGGTCCTATACACTAATTCAATTATATACTTCTCTATTCTAATATTTTCATCAGGAATTAATAAAGAAGCTTACACTAGAAGGGCATCTACTTTGGAATTATTTTCTCTTGGGATAGAAGTGATGAAAAAGGATTTGAAGGATTCTATAGTATCTAAAAGATTATTTTTGTAGTGCTTGAAGTGATGAATTTTTACTTGATACTAACATTTGGTTTATCTTACAACCAATTTTGCATCACCTAGAACTTTTATATTTCTGATTCCCATTTCTTCGAGAACCTATAAACCAAGTAAAAATGCTTTGTACTTTATAATGTTGTTGGTGCATTAAAATTAAAACTTATATGAGGAAGGGAAAATGTCTTTATTTGGAGACACAAGAATAACTCTATCTTTAACACTTGATGAAGAATAATTATCTTAAAATTTGGGTGTCCAAACATCATTAAGATCACTTTACATTACTTTAGGAATATCCAAGTATTTCTTTGTCATAAGTAGATAGTTCCATATTCCTAGATATTCATATAGGATATCTTCTCTAGGATCATCTAATTTTTACACAGTATATTTAGTTTTCAATTCATGTTATAGATGCTACTTTACTCCTTTGATAGGAATAATTGCATGAGAAATATCTAACTAAATTTCACCACCAAGTTATTTAAAAATTATTCCCCAAAAAATACCATATGTATTAAGAATATCTTCTACCAACATAGTAATCTTTATCATTTTCTAAGTAAAACATGCTAAGGCAGCATGAAAATATTTTATCTGACCAATAAGAGGTACTTTTTTGCTTCCATAGAGTAGCAATGACTAATTTATTTTGTAAAAGTCAAATGAAGGGCATAAATAACTTTAGAAAGAATCACATTATTTAAGGATCTAGTGTCAATGATGAAATTTATCACTTACATCCTTTAAGGAAAGGGATATATATAATTTTCAACCTTATTGGATTTAGAGGTAATAAAAACCATGAAATTTACTAGATTAGAAGATGATGGGGTTGCTAGCATTGCTTTGACATTTATATTTTTTGTATTATGATTTTTATCTTTAATAAAATTTACTAGCCTATCTAATTGGTTTGGATTTGACTTCAGATATTGGACTTAAAACATTTGTATTTTTATTTCATTTAATGTTCAATTATATCAAAAGCAGGTAAGTTAGTAGAAGAATATATTTCAATAGGTTGAGAAATATACACATCAATATTAACTTTTAGATAAGTGGAATCAGTTATTTGGAAAGGTTCACATGTTTTTGTCACTATCTATTTCAATTTCATTTGACCTAGTGTTATAGTTCCTCATGGAAGAATTAATTTTGGAGTCACTTCTTATTTTTCACTTTATTGCTTTTTCTATTTAGGCTCTAGTGAACCTAGGTATACTCTAATAACATGTTAGTGGAGTCACCACTAAATTTTTCTATTTAAAATTCTTGAAGGTCTATATTTGTTGTTTCAATTTCCTCTTCTACTTCTTCATACCTAAAAATATCTTATGTTTCCAAGACAACATTTATATAAGTATTCATATTATAACTCATAGGTGCTTTTATAGCAATATTTTGTTAAAGATCTTGCAATCAAGGATGATTTACTTAAAAAGGTACATAATTCCTTCTAGTAATATCTTGATAAGGAGGAGTAAGAATTTTTTTGTATAATTTGCTTCTTCAGTGTTGTTATGTCATTTACCATATTCTGTAGTAATTTCTCAATATATGATTGATTGTAGTTTTGGGTTTTACCCTTTGAAGGTTATTTTTTAAATTTATCAACCATTGTCATGTTATCTTCTACATCAATACATAATTTTTTATATGCATCCAAATTAGCTACCATGTCTCTTCTTAATTGATAATTCAATTCTATTAATTGTGAGTTTATGAAGAAGCATTTTTGATTTTCAATCAATGGTCTGGTTGTTTCCTGTATCTTATTCAATAGCTTATTGAATTTGACCGCAAAATCTCCCATGGGTTTATAGGATTATTAATTTGAGTGAGATGTGTTAGCAATGCATATGCATCTTCTATGAGTTTAAATTTATTTTCAAAGTTGGTTTTCATGTTATCCCAACTAGTTTTAGAGCCA
Organism: Torreya grandis; assembly: GCA_037957365.1. NCBI lineage: Eukaryota > Viridiplantae > Streptophyta > Pinopsida > Cupressales > Taxaceae > Torreya > Torreya grandis. The sequence goes on along the minus strand of JARHVA010003876.1, from coordinate 1,229,277 downwards.
GGAGGAAGTTGATATAACCAATCGACTGATCCATGTTGAAGAGTTTATATGAATAATATGAAAATAATATCTTCATATTATACCCCTAAGACTCCACATACCATAAATAATGATACAATATATTCATTTGGATGCTGCTTACCATCACTTAAGAATTTTATAAAATTATTTCATGAACCCTTTGAAAGTTCATGCAACTGACCCAAATATAATGGTCCGATTGCATTACCCCATGGTACTACCATGGTTTGAAATATGGATTTAAAATGAAGGAAACTTCTTGAAAGGATGAGAGTCTAAATTGATATTGAACAACCTTGTGATTGTTTCTTTCTTCTGAGACTATAAGTAAGATTGATTGATTTTTGAAGTTTACATTTATGTTTAGATTTTAAATTAAACCCATAAATATGTTGTAACTGATAAAAAGGATTTATGCTACCTTTATTTTTAGTTTCTATTGTAAATATTATTTCTTCCAATTTGGAAGAAAAATTATTAATGTTGAAGTACAAGTTAAATTTGAAAGTGCACTCTAAGTTATTTTTCTTTTTTGTTCTTTGTGTGTAGATATTTCTTTATATTTGTATGATAAAATGACATGATCTTCTTTTTATTATAATATCTCAACAACTCTATGAAAATATGCTAGACTACTTATATTATCCATTGTGAATGCTTGTAAATATGAAGAAATATCATCTTGTGTTTCACTTAACCAATCAAAATTTAATTGAATTACTAGAGGTTGAGTTGATTGGATGGTCATGAAAATAATTTCTTATTGCATAAATTATTTGAGCTATTATTTTAATTATTATTCTCAATTATCTTCTTTCTTGTCTCCTTGAAGTATTCAGTGTTTCTTCAAGCAATAATGAAATGATCTATTTCAACATTCATTACTATAGTGAAAGTGTCAAATTGAGTGTCACTTATTTTTTTGTCCTAGGAAAGTAATCAATGACTTGAATAAATATCTTATTTTATAGCTTCTATTAAATTTAAATTAGAGTGATGATCAGGATCTTGATTCCTAGTAATAGTCATAAATACAGTTTTACTTATTGATATTTCAAGTTGCTTCATGAGCTCTATGAGCTATCATACATTTAAGGATATTTTTTTCTCTCTATGAAATATAATTATTGGCTCAATATGGTCACATTTATTTTAAAATAGATAACACTAACTTCATCACAATCCCAAGCACTATGTATGATACAATCATTAATGTTTTACTATGTAGGTTGATCCCACTCAATGTCTAGTTGGTGAACTAGCACTCAAGTTCCTGGAAGATTCATATGGGATAAAATATCATATATGTGGTTTGTATAGTAAACACATAGATGTTCCCCATGGTGGGCATTAATAATTGTTGGCTAAAAAAATTGTTAAGGGGATATATGATAGAATTTCATTTAAAAGTGTTGGGATAGATTTCCTCTCCTATTAGATGAAAAATATACCTTTATTGTAAACCAAAACATTTTTGGAGAAACAAACTATTCACACCAAAAATAGTTTTCTTCAAAGGGGTTGTACTTTTAACTCAAAAGTATGAAAAGGAAGTGGAAAGAAAATGAAAGAAGTAAATAGAGGAAATAAATGTATATATGAATTTGTAAGGTTGAAAAATCCAATGGGGTAAACTCATAAATAAAATAGAAGAATCAGTGGGGGTGATTGTTTTTCTAAGAGGAAATATTTAATATTCAATGGGTAGGAAAGACAGAATTTATACATGGTAACACATGACATATGCCAAATTAATTGTTAATTACTGATAAAATAAATAAGATAATTATCTCATATTTCCTTGTAAAAACCACATGAAACTATTGATTTTACCCCAAAAAGATTTCATAGTTGTATAAATTACAAATGTATGTTCATAAGAGAAACTTTATAATGAAATTCTTATGTTTTGACTATTTAATCACAATTTAAACAATACTTCAAAAGAACAAAATTAAGTATACATGGATGTAAAAACATATATTTTAAATGAATAAATATTTAACACAAATTTAGCAAAAAAATCTGATATATTGATTCTTGATGAACCATAAATATAATCTCCTCTAAATCGTTATCTTGCTAAAATGTTTAACTATAAAAAAATCCCTTAAAATGAGTTTGAAACTTTTATTTATGAATTAATTTGTTTGGTTATAATAAATAGCCACATTTTCTAAAGTTTAAACCACTTTCAAAAGTTTTTTAGCAAATTTACATAAATTTAAAACTACAAAAATGCATTGGTTAATTTGTACAACTTGTGAAAACACATTGACAAATTTGCACAACCTACAAAAGTACAATGACATATTTTTTGCAAAAAAGGACTTAGTATATTTTTATAGCTTAAAATATGCAAAAACATTATTACAAAAATGCACAATTTTGAAATTAAGAAAACAAAAAACATAAATTAAAAGTAGAGTTGGTAAATTTTCACAACAATTTATTATTATTCATCATCGAAGGCCATCTTGGCTTCATCATTATCTTCTTCCCCTTGTTGTAACTTCTTCTTATATTCATCAAAAATTCATAGTTTCCTTGACCCTATTTTCATTAGGTCCAAGTGAGTGCATGCAAGCAATTTCCACATTGTAATGAAGATCAATTATTGTACGTGATACTCTTTGAAATTTATTCTATTCTTTACTAAAGTTATCAAGAGAAAATTTATATTTCACAAATCTTTGAATTGACTCATAGTTGAAAGCTAATCTAGGAGTCATTTATTTTTCTATCAAATTCTATAATGTTATCAACTAGGAGAATTTTTCAATTGTCATCTATAAATGAACAAGTCAATTTTTCAATTGTTTAGTGCATATCAAGTAGAGCATCCTCTGATATTATATGGGATTTTTGAAAATATTTATACATCCATCAATAATGTGTATACAAAATTTGGTAGCTAATAGGAAATTTGTAAGATATACAATATTTTACTTTTTATAACTCCTTCATTAAGAATATATTTTAGATTAGAATAAAAAATAACCTCAAAGTCAATATCAAATTTAGCTACTTCCACTTCATATTTTTCTTCAATTTATTTTGAAATATCACATTCAAACTGAATATAATTTATGGCTTCAGTGCCTTGTTCAATCAACTTATCATACCAATCCTTAGTTGATTTACCTAAATGTCCCATTTCCTCAACTGCATGTAATGTCTCATAATTAAAATTTGAAGTGTTATGTAAGACAAAGAAACCTAGATTGGTTTTACTAACTTTTTAGCAACTAAAGCAAGTTTTTAAACCCTTTATTTTATCTTATCCTTTATAAATTTATCTTAATCTAATTTTTAAAAAATAGAATGATTTAAATATTGTACATTTTATTTGATTCCTTATCGAGTGGCTTTTCCTAGATGCACTTTTGATACTTGATAATCAATAACAATGATGGTTTCTTTGTCCTTTTTTGGAGGGGGAACTACTACTTCAATGTACCTTTATCCCTTTTATTTTGTTACTATTCTAGAATTTGTCTTAGTTTTATTGACTACACAAGGAGCAAGGTTAGTTATAATATTGAAATCAATTTCTTATGGTTTCACAAATTTCTTTCTCTTTCTTTCTACCTCACTCAACCAAGTAGGGACTTCTATGACTGGAGGTTATTATACGGGTGTAAATTATAGTTGATTTTGAATGATAAGAGGAGGAAGTGAGGTCACTAAAGATTGAGAATATATATGTAAAACATTAACTTGATCTTTCTCAGGTGATTTAGTTGGAGCTTTAGGAGTTATTACAGAAGGTTTCTCAACACCTTGAAAGAGAAGTGGAGGAAATGAAACATTTAATTGAGGGTGAATGGAAGTAAAGGACAATAAATAAATATCTATAGATATGATTTTTTTAGTTGTCTTTGTTACCGAACTCTAATAATGAACAACATTTACAAAGTGTAATAAAAATACCAAGAGTACCTAAAGTTCCTACTCCAAATCTTTTGATTTTGAGTTTAAGTGATTTTTGTGCTTTATTAGTCTTTGGGGATTCTTCAAATCTTTCTTCCTAAATTTATTTTATGTTCACTCACTTCTTGTGCATAAGATGGGATTACCTCCGATTGTTATTTATGAAAGATTCCAGCTTTTATTTCTTTCATTAGTTTGGGAAAAGCTGCCTTGTCCACTTTAATGCCTTTGATTTTCAGCCATCTAAGTTTTCTATCTAACACTTTTTTGAGTTTTTATTCTTTAAAAAGTGGATCATTTATTATTCTAATCAATTTTTGGAAGAGGCTTTGATTCAATATTAGCTTGTTTATAGATGGGATCTACGACATGTTTATCATCTTCAACATTTTTTATGATTTTTTCTATATTGGATACAATGACTTGTTTCAAAGTGAAAGGAGAATTATCATGAATTCTAACTTATTTTTAATCATCATAATTAATTCAAAAGTATTCAAAGTGTGGCACATGTTGGTATGTTAAATAGATAATGTTTTCAACTAGCCCTCTGACATCAAAAGAAGGTCTTATATTGAATTGCTGAATAGTAACTCAAGTCATTTATGCATCAACAACATTTTTATTAGCCAATGAATCACATAAATATAAACCTATGGAGATTGGAAATTCTATCCCAATTTTGTGTTTGTTGGATAAAAAATTGTGTGTCTTAGTCAACTATCTTACTAATTTCATTAGAGACCACTTGTTGTCTACAAATATTTGAAGCATATATGGGTCTATTTCACATCCACATAATCTTAGATATGTAAAACTATGAAATTATATGAACCAAGATCCCCATATATAAATTTTAATTGATGTTGTAATTTAAAATTTAACATTATATGGCTCAGGGTCAAACATCTGAATGACATAATGAAAAAATGAATTATTGACTCTCTGGAAATGCCCTAAGATTTTTTTCAAAGTGAGTTGAGGGTAGAATTCATATATTTCAGATGATGCCATGTTTTCAACTATATTTAATCCACTTTAGATCCTTCTGATAGAAATTTCATAAACTACATATGAAGTCATATAAAACTTAGATATCATACTGACTTATATCAATTGTTTATGAATTGAATCACTGATAAATTGATCCCAATTAATACGCTGTTGATTGTTGTGAATTATCCAAATTTACCTATACATCCATGTTCAATTTTTTTTTGTAGTTTTATTTCCAACTATTCTACTCAAAAGTGTGATGATGTCACTAACTTCATCTTTGAACTCAAACCTTGTAATAGTTCTGGGAAATCTTATTACTACACTTTTTGATTTATTAACCATTATTTATTGACCCACCTAGAATAAGAAATGGTATTATTCTACCAAAATTACTTAGTCAAAGTAAGATAAAGATCCATATATGTTTCATGATTTGGTAGTTTGAACATGTGATCAATATGTTCTACTTGTATACAAAGTATAAAATTACCATTTGGATTCTTCACTTCTCTCTTTTTATGATCATAAAATTTATCTAGAGTGACTACCAATTTTGGATATTGCACTGAGGCTAGAAAATTTGTTTCTTGATTAATGCAACTATTATGAATACTCTACACCTAGTCTATTTTGTGTAATGCACTGATTCTCTACCAAAAATTATCCAGTTTACCTCCTTTTTTAATTGAACTTGACTCCCTTTTATAGGCTTTGAAGCATCATAGGTTCATGGGGAGTGGGACATACCAAATGCTGAGCTGGTGATGGAGGTACACATCCCTCTAAAACCACTACAGTTTGCCTTCAAAGTGTAGTCACTATCCCATATACCTACTTACCAATGCTACATGATTAAAAATGAGTCACTTGTCTTTAATAGACAGTCACTATCCCATGTACCCATTTCTTGATGATGCATAGAGTTGTTAGCCACCAGCCAACTGACACCACTAGAAGACAAAAATAACAACCATCCACATAGTTGACTTTCACCTAGGTGTTTGTTGAGTCAGCATAGATCCACTACTTAGCATAAAATGGGGCCTAACACCCTTGGCTTTCTTTGCTTGTGTGACATTTACATGTCCTTTGTATGTGGCCTTTGGTCCTTATGTGTGACATTTCTAGTTCTTATGGTTCATAATAAATTATCATAAAGATACTACTTACTTTTAATGCTTCATATACAATTCAATGCTATACTCAAATTTCAGGAATCAATACAATTTCAATACTTAAAAATTATTTACATACAACTCTATGTTTACAATACATATTCAACACTTTCAATATATTTACATGTTTCATCTACTATTTCAATGTTATATTCAATTACATGATGCAATGCAATATAAAAACTCTTAAATATGCTTCAAAGTTACATGTTTACGATTCCAATATGAAAAATATTATTTCACGATTATATATTTCACAAATTCATTCACTTTTTATTTTGAGATAAGTGATTTACAAGATACATACCTCATCTCAAAGAGGGGCATCATATTGGGCATGTCTTGAATTCAATCCCTCATAAATAATAAATTTCAACACACACTATGAAAATTATCAATATGAATCAGAATTTTTAGATTATGGGGGAATATGGCTTGCATATGTACCCCACCCTTACATTTAATTAAACATATATGCACATGTGTGAAAAAATTACAAAGTTTCAAACATTTACAAAGTTATAATTATCAATATATACAATACAAGGGGCATGATGTTGGTTCATGTACTCCCCTCTTTTATATTTTTGGATGAACAAGTTTTAAATAAGTTACAATTTGAATCTAGATACGTTTGTACTGATGTGATTCATTTTTTAAGTGATCACATAGAGATTAGTGATGCTCCATATTTTGGTTTTAATTTATTGATCCATGTACTATCTCCCTCCTCTTTTTTAAATTTTCATAAGTGAGAAACGTTTGAGCTTAATGACACTCCACATCTTGGCTACACTTTAGTGAAGCATGCACTAGTTCCCTCCTCTAATTTTTTTATCTTCCCCTTAGAGTTTAATGACACTCGATGGGTATCACCCTCACTTATTCTTGGAGTGAAATTCATAAGTGAAATCATATCCTTTTTTAAATCAAAATCTTTACTCATCGAGACTTGACCATTCTTGATTTCACTATAGGTTCAAATCCCATGGATTAGTATGATTATGATTAGTGATACCTAATGGCCTACCGCTCATCCTATTACCACTTTAAAAATTATTTTTTCTCCTTGGCCAAGAAGCAAATACATTTGAAATCACCTTATCTCTACTTGGGTTAGCTGGTAACCCAAGACATCATAGCCCTCCTTTCAAGACAAAGTGTGTTTCCGCACTTAGTTTTTATCTCTTTATCCTTTAATCTAGTAATTTCACTTTATTACATCACTATAATAAATGAGGGGGGGGGGATTTAGACACATAAATTTAATCAATAAATGCTTGAAAATGTTTATTCTTGACATCTTTACCTAACTTGGTCTTTTCACCATTTCATTAAAACCAAAATCATTACAAGAGCCTTTATTATCTTACAAATACTAAGAAAATAACATGTATAAATCCTTATTTCATCCCTATTATGATCACAAACCATTCATATCAATTTTTTGACATTTCAGGATAAGACTGCACTAGGCAGACATGACCACAATGTAGCCCTATCCCCTAGTGCATTGTTGTCCTCTTACCTCCAATGGACACTTTTTTAAATCAAGATGTTTAGTAACGAATCTCCCTCACTTTTCATAAGGTCAAATCATGAAAATATTCAAGATATCATTTTATAAAATAACATCAAAGACACACAATTCACTATCTAGAAATCATCTGGTAATCTAATTTCAAAAGCATTCTACATTTAACAAAATATTATTATTATTTTCAAGTTCAATTTTACTACTTTGATATAGCCATAGGCTAAGTTTAACAATGTTTTATTGCAAGTTGAGGGAATATATTTTCAAGCATTATAATAAAACTTATATTTAAATTAATCAACGATTTGTTACTTTCCTCAAAAGAGAGAACCATATTGGCCTAGGGCCTTTTGGGCTCTGTAGGCAACACTAAGTCAACAAGGGGTTTTCTGAAGATAACTCAGCCATTCCTACATCCCCTATTTTTCCTCCCTTTTTCATTTGATATCATTTGTGTGATTGTGTATGAATAAGGATTTAATTTTACAAGTTTTTAATGTGTCTATTCATCCCACACATAGAATTAGGAAACCCTTGCTAGAAAACCACACATTCTCTAATCATAAATTATTTTGTACAGTCAATAGGGAAAACATAGTAGAACTAGACAAAGCCACATTTCAATCTTATCCTCTTAGTGTGCCCTTATTTTTTTACCCTCTAACATGATGATTTATGTGGTGACATGATCTTGAGTCTAATCTGATTGTTTCTAAACTAGACTGCCATCTATATATTCAACAATCCGTCAATTTCAATCTAAGTACATATTTCCCCTTTCATAATTCACTATTATTAGCTTACTTGAAGTTTTTTACTCTATTTTATTCTATTGTATATTTTGTATATCAATTTATATAGTTTATTTCTATTTAATTAATTAACTTTAATTAATTATAGGGTAAATAGAGTAATCATATGGTGGATCTAGTGGAAGATTATTCATTTTTAGGTATTGAATTTTGTCAAATTACCATATATCATCAGCATGGCTATCATCATACCACTCATGTTTTGTAGTTGTAAATTTGAATTTTTCATGATTTTGAATATTGTTGCATGTGCCTAAAATGTTACTCTACTTTGTAAGAAGGCTTACATGCTTCATTAGTAGTGATCAATTTTAAGATTTGATTATCTCTTTTGAACTTGTGAGTATTAGGAATACCATCATGACTAATATGAAGTGTATTATTTTCAAATGTGAATGTAATATAAATTTATAATGTATCAATGGTAGCTTTCATTTAATGCAACCATCGTTGACCCAATGTAGATCTTATATAATGTTCTTTGCACATAATAAAAATCAATGTATCCAAAATCTTGGCACCACATGAAATTGTTAGTGTAATGTGGCATATTAAATCTTGATAATGTATAAATTTTTACAACTCATTTTGATCATGACCTATGATTTGGAGAAATTAAAGTGTCCACATATTTGGTTCTATATCCTCACTTATTTCCACATGTTTGTATTCATTTTCAATGAAATACTATATAGTCAAAGGAGTAATTCTTGCATGCTTATTATTTTTACATATTTAATCCTTATGGGGAATCTTTGTAGGTGGTAATATAGGTTGTATAATATAAATAATTACTTTCTATGGATATTTTTGAATTTTCTTCTATATTAGTTATGTGAATTTCCTTCTAGAAGATTAAGTAATCAAGAAGGAAACCTATTTTATGCTTTTCACAGAATAACAGGGCATGCTATAGATACTTGTTCAACAATACAGAAGAAAATTCAAAAATATAAAGAGAAAGGCATTATTTATATTATACAACCTAAAAATCTTCCAGAGGATATATGCCTAACTATAGGTAAGACCATTAATTCCTTGTCAAGTAACATTTGTAACAAAATATGTGGTCTATCTTGTGCATGGTAAGTTTTTATTCTAATAATTGGCTCCATATTCATGAACTCAAAAATATGCATAGAATTTGTCAAAGGTGACCTATGCCTACCTATAACATAGTGGTTTATGTATTGTGCTTCATGGTCTCTATAAATGTTAAATTCAACAAAGATATTAGTACATGATGCTCTTTGTAAAGAAATATTCTATGTATTATCAATATTGTAGGAATCACCCTTACTTTTATCAATATCTAAAACTACCATTGTAATTTTATCTATAATCTTACTAATTATCGTTAGGAATTAAAAGAATTTAAACCATATCTAAATCACCATAAAATCACATAATCAGGTTTTAAATGTGAAATCAAATTTAATTATGCACTAACATGCATCACAAAAATAATTCCTCAAATCACAGATAAGTGGAAGCATAAATGGAGAGAAAAAAATAGCAATAAAACCATAACATAGATCTATCGTGGATCACCCAATGTGGGCTACATCCACCAAGAAAGTCCTCAATAAAATCTGTAAACAAAACAAGATTACAAAGACCTCTCACAGAGATAGAATATCTCTTCCTAAAAATGCTACACATATGCTATGCTACACTTTCACCTGCACCTACATAATACTCTATCTCACAAACTACTATACCACACCCTAAAAATAAACACCTTCACTTTGAAAAACATCTACACTTTGACTCTATCTTTGAAAATCCACACTCTGAAAATAAACACATCAACCTCTAAAGGTCACACCACACCTATATAAATAGTAAACAAAAGAAAATCCACCAAACAAGGAGAATTGAGAAATGCTTATCCAAGATAATAATTATCCACCATGTGACAACTCTCCTCCACCTAAGCAAGCTCATCCATAAACCCACCTAAGGAGGAACTCAATATGTTTATCTCTCCTCTTCCAAAAGCACATTTTCTAAAGACATGTGATCACAACCAACTCCTTGAAACAAAAAATTCATTCCCTTTTCCAATAAACAACTAACTCCCTAAGATAAAGGAAGTCAACATGGAAAATAGGCATCTAACAACTAACTCCATAAAACATGGAATACACATAAATTAGAAATACAAGGAATATTCCACTCACATGTGGAACAAGGTTCCATAAAAAGTGAAGTGGGGAAAAATGCACTCCCCACATTTGTGGATATCTCTAGGCCCCAAAAATATATCTCCATGGTCATGTGATAGCCCTAAACAACTCCAAACTTAATAATCTCTCATTTGGAGACTAGTTTTCTTGAATAAAATCTATCACTGCTCCATGACCACTAAGGCCAACCAAATCTAAACATAGTCTTAACTTGTCCAATGTGACCACCTTAGTCATCATATCTACAAGATTTTGGCTAGTATGAATCTTCTCCAGCTTCACCAAGTTCTCCTTCAAAGCTATCCTAATGAAGTGATAACATAACTAAATGTGTTTCATCCTCGATTGGAAAGCGAAGTTCTTTTCTAGATGAATAACACTCTAACTATCACTATATAGTCTCCCAAATTCCTGATCATACCCCAAATCTTGAAATAAATCTTATAACCTGATCATCTCCTTGATAGTCTCTGTGGAAACAACATACTCTACCTCTATGGTTGATAAAGCCACAACCTTCTGTATCTTAGAAATCTAACTAATCATTGTATCTCCAACAATAAATATATAACCTATCATACTTCTCTTGCTGTCAATATCCCTTGTCATATCTGAGTCCATATAAACATGCAAAGTGGTATCTGATCCACCATAACATAATGCAATATCCATGGATCTTCTCAAATATTGAATGTCATGTCCCCTTTTCAGTTGACATGTTCTGAGTTTAGGGTTAGCCTATTATGCGACCCTCATAGGCTAATAGGATGGTTAGAGGGTCTTGATGGAGATGGGCGTGGCTTTGTTTAGCAAAAATTTTCTAGTTGGCTTTCGTTTGGGCTCGATTGGACATGTATTGAGGGAGATATTAATATTTGATTTATTTAATCAAATATTAATTATTTGGTCTAATTTTAAATTAGAAACCCTAATTCTAATTTAAGAAAACCCTAATTAGGGCAAGCATATCTTTTGAGGGTATAAGGGTTTCTCATGGAGGCCATTATGAATTTGCCATTGATTATTGATTATTTATTTTGAAGAATTTCTTCTGTGAAGACTGAGCCTAGGGTTCCAAGATTCCATTTGCATTGGAGAACGTTCCCTCTTCAGTGTGTGCAATTAAGAGGCTATGGAATATCAGCTGATCTATTGCCAAATTGAGAGATAGCTTCATCCAAAAGTTATCACAGAATTTACAGGGTTGAGAGATAACTTCACACAGAAGTTATTACAGATATTCTAGGTATTTATTTCTTTATGTTTTGATTCAATAAATTATACAGCTAGAGATCTTCTGTGCTAGAAACATATATTTTTAGATAAGGGGTTGAAAACAGGCAAGTTGTGCCCAATTTGGTAGCCGTACGAAGTCCGTACGGGTCTGTACAGATCCAGGCAGGTACCGACCTCGACAGGCAGAGATTCCAGTGACCGATATCGGCCGACTGAAGACCGACATCGACAGAGAAGGACCTGCAGTGATCGACATCGGCAGTGTATCAACCGATGCCGGTGACTATGTGTTCGACACAGCAGGTCGAGATAGAATTTCCAAATTCAAACCCAATTTCTAGATTTGCAAAGCCAGGGTTTTCAAGACTGTATTTCATATTTTATATGCATAAGAGAGGACTATAATTGTAATAGTTTAGAAGGACAAGTGATAAGATCTGTGATTTTCTATTGAGAGACTATATTATTGTTATCATTCTGAATTTATTCAACAGATATTGTATCTTTGTTCAAAGTTTTGTGTTGCTATATTTCCTGTTTGGAGGGGATATTACAGTGGTGTCAGAGCTAAATCCTGCCATCCTGAGGGTGTGATAATCTTATGCAGCCACAAGAGTTGGGACCGCACAGGTATAACACACGCAGTAGAGTCTTGCTTGAAGGTACCCAGTTGTTAGATCAGCAACGGATTATCATGAGTGACGGACGTGAGGGTAGCCCACCCAGGGGCCATAGGTATGATGCTGATCAGGACACCAGAGAATTTCACCGTGCTATGATGACAAACCAACAGCAGATGAATCAGACACTACAGGCACTTATGACTATGATAAGGGGGATGAATGCACCTGATAGATAGAATGGTGAACAAGGAGATAATAGGAGTGCTACTATTAATCAGAGACCCCAGCAAACCCATTCTAGGACTGCCGATAGACCTGCACAGCCTACGTTTATACAGGACGAACTAGAAGCTCCAGCAGAAGAGACGACAGGGGATTTCCTATTTACATATACCCTCATGGCTGCAACTGATGAGTGGAACTTATTAGATCCTCATGTTCAGGAGAAGATGTCCTTTGATTATTTTGTTACTCTGAGGAGAGAGCACTACAGATTAGTTAGATAGGACATGAGGCCTAGAGTTCAATTCAATGAGCTGAAGAAGGCTACTGGTAAGCTTTCTTTGACTACTTTTGACGACAGCGGCAAGATGACAGCTCAAGCTTGGGTTCATAAGCTTGACACCTTTTTGGCATTGAGACCAATGTCAGAGATAGAGGCCATAAAATATGCCACTTTGCACTTGGATGGAGTAGCACATGATTGGTGGTACCATGGTATGGTAACACTTCAGCATAACCAGGTGACAGAGTACCAGGACTTTGTGGATAGATTGGTTGAACGGTTTGATAGGAAGGATCTCGAGGTTTACTTTTGAGATCTGGCATAGTTGAGACAAATAGGTAACTTGGAGTCCTTCATTGGGGAGTTTCAGAGATTGGCAGTCATGGTGCCCAATATTTCCGAGCGTAGATTGGTAGTTCTCTTCATGGAGGGATTGACAGAGCCATTGAGAGGTTGGATCAAAGCCTTTGATCCTTCTTCATTACAGGTGGCTATGAAGAAGGCGCGTAGTATGGAGATGGCATCCCCATCCCATAAATTTAACTTCAAAGGTACTTCTTCATCTAGAGACCATAAGTGTTCCAACACAGATACAGAGAGACTGGATTTTAACATAGATAAATCAGGTGTAAAGAATGACTCAAAGGCCAATCCAACAGCACCAACTTTGGATCATGAGGCACTTAATGATCTACGTAGGAAGAAGCTTTGCTTCTACTACAAAGGTCCATATGATATCCATCACGATTGCCCTTTGAGGCCTAAGGGCAAGGCAAATCGTGTGATGTGGGCATATTATGAGGATTCTGATTCAGAGGATTCCAAACAGTAGAATAGTTTTGAAGGGGCAGAGGTAGAGGCTTTAGGGCCTAAGGTAGAGGCAGAATTAGAGCTTCACATACAGGAGGCACGCCTATCTAGCATTTAGTCAGATGAGTCATTCAGACTCCGTGGAGTTTTGGCAGGGCAGAAGGTTATCACCCTTCTTGATACAGGAGCCACACATAATTTCATAGATGCTAGATTTGTGGAGAAGTGTGGACTCACTATAGAAGATTTTGAGGGCCTCAGAGTTAAGGTAGTTGATGGTCACACTCTTAGGTGTGAGCGTATGATTAGAGACCTCCCATTGCGCTTGAACAACTATGAGTTCAAGGCTGATTATTATGTGGTAGACATGGGTGATATAGACTTAGTTTTGGGTATGAAGTGGCTTCATTCATTTGAGGAAGTTACTCTTTGTCTCAAGGACATGGAGGTTCTCTTTGATGTTGATGGGAAGACACACATTCTTAAGGCAATACGGGGCAACAACTTTAGATATATGTTTTTTCATCGGATGGAGATGCCTACGCTACCTGACATGATGGAGTGCAATGACGAGTGCACATTGGCACCAACACAAGAGAGATATGAGGACGAGCTTGGTCTTGAGGTGAGTGCATTTCAGGAGTTATCACATGTGGTAGGGACTCAGCTTGCTGTTACAGTCGGTTCACAGGTTGATATGACTCTTTCTAGCCTTCACAATCCAGATTTAGATATTATTTAGGTACGGAGTTTGCTTGAGTTGCTTGCTGATTTTCATTTATGGATTGGATGTTGGGGTGATTATCTTAGTACTAGGGATGGACATGGCATGGAGTTTGCATTGATTGACAGCAGGGCAAATCATGACTACATTTGGGATCCAGGTGGATTGAGGGGTGTATCATGCAGTGATTGCTTGAGGGCAAGCAATTTCAGGAGGGGTGGATTGTCATGTCCCCTTTTCAGTTGACATGTTATGAGTTCATGGTTAGCCTATTATGCCACCCTCGTAGGCTAATAGGATGGTTAGAGGGTCTTGATGGAGATGGGCGTGGCTTCGTTTAGCAGAAATTTTCTAGTTGGCTTTTGTTTGGGCTCGATTGGACATGTATTGAGGGAGATATTAATATTTGATTTATTTAATCAAATATTAATTATTTGGTCTAATTTTAAATTAGAAACCCTAATTCTAATTTAAGAAAACCCTAATTAGGGCAAGCATATCTTTTGAGGGTATAAGGGTTTCTCATGGAGGCCATTGTGAATTAGCCATTGATTATTGATTATTGATTTTGAAGAATTTCCTCTGTGAAGACTAAGCCTAGGGTTCCAGGATTCCATTTGCATTGGAGAACGTTCCCTCTTTAGTGTGTGCAATTAAGAGGCTGTGGAATATCAGCTGATCTATTGTCAAATTGAGAGATAGCTTCATCCAAAAGTTATCACAGAATTTATAGGGTTGAGAGATAACTTCACACAAAAGTTATTACAAATATTCCAAGTATTTATTTATTTATGTGTTGATTCAATAAATTATACAGCTAGAGATCTTCTGTGCTAGAAACATATATTTTCAGATCAGGGGTTGAAAACAGGCAAGTTGTGCCCAATTTGGCGGCTGTACGAAGTCCGTACAGGTCCATACAGATCCAGGCAGGTACTGACCTCGACAGGCAGAGATTCCAGTGATCGATATTAGCTGACTGAAGACCGACGTCGGTAGAGAAGGACCTGCAGTGACCGACGTCGGTAGTGTATCAACCGACGCCAACGACTGTGTGTTCGACACAGCAAGCTGAGACAAAATTTCTAGATTCAAACCCAATTTCCAGATTTGCAAAGCCAGGGTTTTCAAGACTGTATTTCATATTTTATATGCATAAGAGAGGACTGTAATTGTAATAGTTTAGAAGGACAAGTGATAAGATCTGTGATTTGCTATTGAGAGACTATATTATTGTTATCATTCTGAATTTATTCAACAGATATTGTATCTTTGTTCAAAGTTTTGTGTTGATATATTTCCTGTTTGGAGGGGATATTACATTGAAGAATCCATTTCATTACTTACCAATGCTCATAACTAGGATCACTCATATACCTGCTCATAACTCCCACTGCTTGGCAATATCCAATCTAGTACAAACCATGGAATACATCAAGCTGTCAAGTGCTGATGAGTAAGCTACCTTGGACATCTTAATATTTTTATCTTCGATCTTGGGAAACTAATTTGTTTATAGTCTAAAATGGCCTACCAGAGGAGTACCAATAGATTTACCATCTAACATGCTAAAACTTTTCAAGACTTTTTTCACATACTCTAATTGGGATAAGATTAACTTCCTCTCCTTCTTATCATGAGTAATCATCATACCAAGGATTTTATTTGTATCACTCAAATCCTTCATAGAAAAAGAGTCACTAAGCTATTTCTTGAGCATATGAATATGTTGTATGCTCTTTCCTATAACTAACATGTCATCCACATAAAAGTATAAAATAATAAAAGAACCATCATCAAAATGTTTGATGTACATGCAATGGTTATAATTACAAATTTGATATTCTTGTTCTAACATAAAACAATAAAATTAATTAAACCATTGTCATGGAGCTTGTTTTAGGCCATACAAGCTCTTCTTTAGTTTGCACATAAATCTATCATTCCCTTTGACCTCATATCCCGGTGGCTACTTCATATACAACTTTTCATCCAAATCACCATGAAGAAAAGTAGTTTTCACATCTAACTTTTATAAGTGAAAATTTTAAACTGTAACTACATCAAGAACAATCCTAATAGAAATCATTTTTACAATAGGATAAAAAATCTCATCAAAATCAATACCTGATTTTTGTGCAAACCCCTTGACCACCATCCTCACCTTATACCTTTTTCTCCCTTCATCTTCTTCTTTTATTCTAGAGATCCACTTTTTTGGCAATGCACTCTTGCCCTTGGGTAACCTTACCAAAACCTACATTTGGTTATCCATGAGAGATCTATGTTCCTCATCCATGGCTTGCTCCCAATTCATCCTAGCATCTACCTACATTGCTTCCTCATAACACTCTGGTTCTCCATTGTCAATGAGTAACAAATAATTCAAAGAAGGAGAAAAACATTCAGGTGCTCTTCTTACCCTAGAAGACCTTCTTACCATAGGAGTTTGGGGTCCTTGTGTAGAAGTTTATTGAACTGATTCATTGGATACTTTGCCATCCGTAATGTTATCCAATATTGTGTACTCTTTCTGTTCCTATTATTGTTCCTGCAACTGATTCTTATACATGACTTTTTCATTAAAGGTTACTTCTCTAGACCAAAATATTTTATTATCTTTAATACTCCATAAATAGAAACCAAAGTCATCCTCACCATATCTAACAAATATGCATTTTTATAATTTTGCCTCTAACTTAGTCCTATCCTCTTTCTTAATCAACATTCTTACTAGACCAAGCTTGTTCAAGAATGCCTCCATCCAAAGGCATAGAAGGTCCTCTGTTAATCAGATATACTGTCATGCTAACTACTTCTGCCCAAAACTGTAAAGGCAACCCTGCATGTAACCTCATACTCCTAACATATTTCATTATTGTTGTATTCATCCTTTTAGATACCCCATTATTTTGTGGAGTTTTTGAAGCCATATTTTACCTATGAATTCCATTGTTAGAACAATAATCAAAGAAAAAATTACTAAAATAATCACCTCCATTATCTGATCTGAGACATTTCAACTTGAGACCTATTTCATTCTCAACGAAGGCTTTCCACTTCTTAAAAGTGTCAAATACATCAGATTTATTTTTAATATAATAAATCCAAACTTTTCTAATTTCATCATCAATATAAGTGACATAATAATTGAAACCATCAATAAAATATACCTGAGCTAGTCCCTATACATCTAAATGTACCAACTCTAACTTGTGCTCTTTCTTTGTGGATCCAACTTTCAGGAACTTAACCTACTTATGTTTTCCATATGCACAATTCTCATAGAAGTCTAGATCTATGTTTTTTAATTTAAAAAACTTGTCTTTTAATATATTCATGTCCTTATGGCCCATATGATTGATCTTGTAGTGCCACATAGTTGCATCTCCATATGCATAAACTAAATCACAAGAATCAACACTACTAGTCAAATATAAAGTACCAAATTTTTTACCTCTCAAAATCATAAGATCACCTTTGGTAACTTTCCAAAAATCTGTATTAAACATTACTGAACAACCCTCACTACCTAATTGACCCACTAAAACTAAATTCCATCTCAACATAGGCACATGTCTAACATCCTTAAGTAGCCATGTGCTCCCATTCTATATTTTAACCTGAACACAACTTTTCCCTACTATTTCACATGGTTCATCATCACCAAGATAAACATGTCCTAAATTCTCTTGAACATAATCAATAAAATAATGCTTATGTGGGGTGACATGAAAATAAGCCCCTAAATCTAATACCCAAGACTTAGAAAAACTATCCATAAAAAAAAAAGGCATCTTGACATGATTTAACTGATGTCACATTTACCTCATTCATTTCCTCCTTGTTGGCATTCTTATCCTAAAGTGACCAACAATCCTTTGTTGAGTGTCCACTCTTCCCATAATGCCATCATATCATCTTGGATCTAGATTTATATTTTGATCTACTCTTTGACTTTCCATGGCTTCCTTTGCTCTTGTCCTTTTGCCTCCCTCTAGTATCAATAGACAAAGCATTACCTGAAGATGATTTACCAGTATTTTTACTTCACATTTCCTCACTAAGAATCATACCTACAACATCCTCAAAATTTAAGCTTCCCTTAGTAGGGGATGCATTACTCACAACAATGACCAAACTATCCCAACTATCAAGCAAAGAACATAAAATCAACAAAGCTCTAACTTCATCATCAAACTTAATTCCAATAAAAGTGAGCATACTTAAAACCATATTAAAATCATTTAGATGATTAGAAATTGAACCATTATCAGATATTTTTATGTTAAATAATCTTTTCATTAGAATAAGTAGAGGGTTTCTCATACAACTTTCCAAGTTTATCTATGAGATCCTTTGTAGTTTTCTCATAAAAAATATTTAATGTAATATAAGATGCAAGACATAATCATATGGCTCTCAATGCCTTCCTATCAAGTAAGGACCAATCTGCATCACTCATACTTACAAGTTGTTCTCCTTTCCCCTCCAAGGGGAGATGAAACTCCTTATGATACAAGTAATATTTCATTTGCATTTTACACAAAATAAAATTTTTACCATTGAATTTCTCAACTCTAAATCTAATCTCTTCTCCCATAGCTCCCACTCAAGCTAATAATCTTTATTGCAATTTACCACTTCAGTGAAACACAATCAATGGCTCTGATACCAGTTGTTAGGAATTAAAAAAATTTAAACTAGATCTAAATCATAATAAAATTACATAATCATATTTTAAATGTGAAATTAGATTTAGTTATACACTAACATGCATCACAGAAACAATTTCTCAAATCATAGATAAATGAAAGCATAGATGGAGAGAATAAAATAGAAATAAAACCATAACACAGATCTACCGTGGTTCACCTAATGTGAGCTACATCCATGAAGAAAGTCCTCAATAAAATTTATAAATAAAATAATATTATAAATACCTCTCATAAAGATATAATATCTCTTCCTAAAAATGTTTCCCATATGCTATGCTGCACTTTCACCTACACCTATATAATACTATATCTCAAAATCTGATATACCACACCCTACAAATAAATGCTTATACTTTAAAAAACATTTGCATTTTGACTCTATCTCTCAATAGCCACACTCTGTAAATAAACACATCAACCTCTAAAGGTCACATCCCACCTGTATAAATAGCAAATGAAGAAAAATCTACCAAATAAGGAGAATTGAGCAATGCTTATCCAAGATAAGCATTATCCACCATGTGACAACTCTCCTCCACCTAAGCAAGCTCATCCATAAGCCCACCTAAGGAGGAACTTGCCATGTTTATCTCTCCTCTTCCAAAAAGCAGATTTTCCAAATACATGTGATCACAACCAACTCCTTGAAACAAGGAAGTCATTTTCTTTTCCAATAAACAACTAATTCTCTAAGATCAAGGAAGTCAACATGGAAAATAAGCATCTAACAACTAAATCTATAATACATGGAATACATAGAATTTTGAAATATAAGGAATATTCCACTCACATTTGGAGCAAGGTTCCACAAAAGGTGGAGTGAGGAAAGATCTCTCTAGGCCCCAAAAATATATCCCCATGGTTATGTGATAACCCCAAAGGGCTCCACGCTCAACAATTATTGTCTTTGAATCATCTTTATATTCACTTGGACCAACTGAAGTAAAATTCAAACCAAATATATAATTATCAATGTTCATTGGCATTGTATTTGTATCATCATATGAACTAGCCTCTGAATCATTTTCTAAATATTTTATGTAAAAATTAATTTGGATCTTTTGAATTGACTAATAAAGGTAATTCATGTACACATTTCTTTGGTTCAACCTTTTAGGCAAGTGTTTTTGTTTTGAAACATTTGTAGATTGTAAATTTTGACCATGTGTACTAGATTCACCAAGCTCATATGTATACATTTGTTCTATAGGTATAATCTCTTGTGGTGGCATGATAGTACACTATGTTGCTTCTATTTGATATTTGTCCTCAATAATATGTTATGTAATATTACAATATTTGAATGGTTGATTTTCGACAGGGCACATGTAAAAATATACATCAAATAAAAATTTGATAAATTGATGTAAAGTAGAAGGAACAACTGCCATTGCATGTATCCATGGCCTACCTAAGATAAATTGAACTGAGCAAAATTAGGATGTATAATTGGAATAAATTAAACATCCACTGATTTTTAACTTACTATATTTGGAAAATGTTAAAAAAGGAATTTATGCAAGAATAAACCACTTACTTGGAAATCTGAAATGCAGGTTTGAGATAGGG
Organism: Torreya grandis; assembly: GCA_037957365.1. Taxonomy (NCBI): domain Eukaryota; kingdom Viridiplantae; phylum Streptophyta; class Pinopsida; order Cupressales; family Taxaceae; genus Torreya; species Torreya grandis. The sequence goes on along the minus strand of JARHVA010003876.1, from coordinate 1,208,426 downwards.
ATTGAGAAAACACTGTGTACCTATGCAAGGTGATTGTGAATCAAGAACAGAGCTTTGCATCCACTTTTTCTCTTGATACATTGCAAAAATTTTCATGTACCTCATTCTTTATTGAAACCCTAGCTTTGTGAGACAAGGAGACAAGTGATATCAAGGGGTAAAAATGGGTTAGTGGTTGAAGTTGTACTAGACCTCAACACCTTGTTGTGATGAGCTCTGCATACATATCACTACTTCAAAGTGGGATCAAACTTCATGTGGTTTTTACATGTTAAGTGGTGTGTGAGCAATATTGGTGTAACATGCTAAGTGCTAATGCAATCCTAGGTATGATTAGGTGCTTTGACAATGTCTTATGACCTTCGAATGGTATGTAGACCTAGCTCTATGTTGTATGGGCTATCTAGACTATGTATTATAAGGAATATTCTCTTAATGTGCAGTTAGATATTTTGGTGATTTTCAATCATATGTACCTCTAGTGAGAAAATGGATGGAAAATGTAGCCTTTATAATGATAAAATGAGGAATTCCTTAAATGGGACATGTCAACGTGTAAAGGGACCCATTGAACTTAATTTGAATTTGAAAAACTAATTGTAATTTGGCGGGAAGATAAAAGTGCGCTTTTTGGATTGGGGCACTCGGCACGACGGTCCAAATGGAACCGGTTTTTATAGATGTTTGGGACAACTAAATTGGCGATTTGGATCAGTCAAGTACTAAGTTTAGGTTGTTGGAACAGAGAAATAGGAATATTTACTGATCAAGGTTGCTTTGTAGTAAGGGTCATCCACCTAGAGATAAAGGAATGGCGGTCTATAACTGTAGATCTGAGCATAGGTTGGCTGTAGAAAAAAGTGGTCACAAATACATTATTTCGATGATGAAAGTTAATTTATGGGACTACAGTTTTTAAGTGGTGGTGAAAAGGCTCGGCTGGCATTAGCATTCGAACTAGAACAATTATCCAAATAAAAAAGAAGAATATCTTATTTTTTCATTGTTCTTGAGAGGCTCTATACCACCGATTCAGCTGAGAATGTTGTTCCTGGAAGAACATCAGTTCCCGACGGAACCTAAACCTCTGACTCGGCTGACCGATGTGTCTTAGCACCATGTTAGTGCTCGACAGTCCAGAAAAATCTGATACGGCCGATTAAACTATTCCCAACACCTCCAAGATGCCGGATAGTACTGTCGGAGCAAAGACATCAGAAGAGTAAGCCGTAGATAAATTTGATGCAAATGAAGCTCTCAAACATGCATGGGAATATTGCCAAAAAGTCAAACTGAATGCTGGCGATGCATTTTTTTATCAGAAAGATGATTTCATCAGAAACAGAATGGTGTCAACCATGATAATGACAACTCAGTTCTCTGATGTCAGATTCATTCGCTTGAAGCCCATTAGAACTGTAATGATGGGTTATAACATTACGGGCTCTTGGGCAACAGTTGGTATGCTAATAGAAAAAGAAAACCCCAGATTAAGTAGCAATGTGAAGAATTTTTCTATTTGGAAACTATCATTGTTTGATGCAACTATTATTTATCTCTTCCTATTTGGTGATGCATGTACTCCTCATTGGAAGGAAGCACCTGGGAGCACTTTATTAAATTTTAATGCCAAAGTCTGTCGTAAGGATAAGTTGACCAAATTATAAAATTGGGAACCTCTGTTGATCATGGTCTTTGCAAGAGGAAACAGAAAGATGGAATGCCATGCACAATGGTTATAAACCAATCTAAGGGATCATATTGTCAATATCGTGTTGCCGCAACAGGTCAAAAATGTACTAAAAAGCATGCATAACTAAGTGGTGGAAATCTGCCAATGACATTTCATAAGCCTTTCAAATTGGAAGGGATATATATGGTGAAGCCTTTAGTAAAAATTTATAAACAATTACAGATCCCAAGCGTATATATTTGAATAAATGATTGTGAGAGCACCTCCTCCTACAATTAATGTGTGTGGTTTGGATGGTGCAACTAGTATTCCTTTGCTATCCACCTTGGAGCCAATCTACACAACATATTTTGAAGAGGATTTATTCTTAAAAGTTATTGCAAGGATAAACTTTGGAGTAATAAACAAGGAACTCATAAGAAATTTGATGACCCTTGTGTGACTGTATCTGGGACTCAAATGCGATTGAGCCAAATTATCTTGTTGGTGTAACCCCTAGAACGAATCTAGTCAATACCACTAGGAATATTTTTTCAGACATACACGAGCAACCTCCAAAGGAGTGTAGAAAATCAATGAAACTTTGATTGATATCAAATTCTTATAAAATTGCAATATATACAATGAAAATATAGTTACAAAACTGTAACTAAATGACACCTAACACCTAATCGATAATAGAACCGAAGCACCTAATGAACTGCCAACTGCCAAAAATGTAATACAATGTTAATTATACTAACATTCCCCCCTTTATTACATTGTTTTTACAAATGTACCCCTAGAATAGATCAAATTTCACCTTGCCAAGAGATTTGGTGAGTATATCTGCTATCTATGAATCTGTCAGGCAGTATTGGAGCTAAATGTGGTGGTTCAAGACTTGTTCTATGATGTAATGACACTGAACCTCAATGTGTTTGGTTCATTCATGAAAAAATGGATTCTTTATAAGCTTCAACACACCTTGATTGTTGCAGAATAGAATTATTGGTTGATTCTCAGGAATCTCCATATCAGACAAAATGCGACGTATCCATATTGCTTCGCACAGAGCTCCTTGTGGGGTGTGATACTCTGCTTCTATGGATGAGAGAGTAACAATTGATTGATTTTTGTTGATCCATGAAATAGGTATAGATCCAGGATGAAAAATGTATCCTGAAGTAGATTTTTTGTCATCAACAGATCCAACATAGTCTGATTTGGTGTATCCCTACAAGAAGGACTGACTATTCTTCTTGTATTCCAGACCATACTCAAGTGTGCATAAGACATATCTCAAAACATGTTTTGATACAACCCAATGACATTTCTTCAGCTCCTGCATAAATCTAGAAAGATGGCTCACAACAAAACATATATCTAGCCTGGTGTAGGTCTAATAGATGAGACTCCCAATGAGCTATCTGTAGAGAGTTGCATCAACTTGAGGGGAATCCAGGAATCGAGAGAGTTGTAAACCTTTCTCCATTGGTGTTGAAAGAGATTTACAATATGACATTTTGTACCTTTCCAGGAGTGTCTTGGCATAATTCATCTGAGAGATAAAGATGTGATTCTATTTCTGCCATATCTCCAAGCCAAGACAATAATGTAGTAGCCCTAAATCAGTCATATCAAACAATTTTTTTAGGTCATTTTTTATTGCATCAACAAGATCATCTGAACTACTAGTGATCACAAGATCATCCACATACAAGACAAGAGTGATAATATTTGTACCAACCTTCTTGATATACAAATTGGAATCAAAGGGGCTATGAATGAAACCATGCTGCAATAGGTGATCTTTATGTACCATGCCTAAGGTGCTTGTTTAAGTCCATAAAGAGACTTAACTAGATGACATACCTTTTGTGGATGTTTGTCATCGATGAAAACTCTGGTTGAGTCATGTATACTTCTTCTTTTAGATCACCATTTAGGAAAGCACTCTTGATGTCCATCTGCTGAAGTTTCCATCTATACTGTGCTACCAGTGCACAAATAATTTTGATGGTTTTGATCTTCACAGTGGGTGAAAATTTCTCCTCATAATCAATTCCCTCTTGCTAAGCATAACCCTTTGTACAAGTTATGCTTTATGTTTATTGGTGGATCCATCTACCTTATACTTTGTTTTGAAGATCCATTTGTAGCTAATAGATTTCTTCCCTATAAATAGATCAACATGTTTCCATGCCCCATTCTTGATGAGCATATTAGGGTTGACTTAAGGCCTCTCAAATTGTCTTTGGTTTAGTGTTGTCAACCACTAAACTCATGAGTGAAAGATTGACTTCATCTCTCACCTGTCTTCTTGTTTGAACTCCTGATGATGTGTCTGGAGGAGAGCTCAAGTGTGAGTCATTGATTGTGGAATCTATCCATTTAGGATGTCATTGCAGCTATTGATTTGATAAAGAACTTCCCTATAGATTACCCAGATCAATGAACAATTATCCTTCTTGCATCTCACCTTATTCATGCTCATCATTTAACTATGGGAATAGTCTATGAGAAGTGGTCTGGTCTATCTCCTTTTGTGCCAATAAGTCAAATGATGACTCAACATAGACCACATCATGACTTTCATAAATATTCTTCATCTCAGGATCTATGAGATGGTATGCTTTAGAGGTAGTGTGATACCCCAAAAAAATACACTGTAGGGTCTTTGGTTTAGTCTTCTTCCTCTTCTTATCTAAAACATGCATATAAGAAGTACAACTAAATACTTAAAGATGAAAAATAGATGGATTACAACCACTCCATACCTCTTCTAGTGTCTTGTCTAGCAGGATCTTTGTTGGTGCTCTATTGAGAAGATAGACAACTGTCTATACTGCTTCTGCGCAGAATTATGCCTTCAAATTTATAGTGGATAACATGCAATGAGCCATCTCCATGATTGAATGATTGCATCATTCTGCTATTCCATTCTACTGAGGCATGTAGGGAGTAGTTAGGTACTGCTTGATGCCATGTTGCTTTAGAAATTCTAAGAACACTTTTGATGTGAATTCTCCCCCTCAATATGAGTGGAGGAGTTAAAGTTTCTTCCCAAACTATGTAACAACACACTAATAGGTCTTAAAATGTGCAAGAGCTTCACTCTTATTTTTGAGAAAGAACACCCAAATCTTATGAAAAAAGACATCGACAAACAACTGAAAGTACCTAAATCCTCAATGGGATGTAGGCATGGGTCCACACAGATCAGTATGCACCACAACAAGTCATTCCTTGGCATGTGAGGAACTCGGCTCAAATGAAACTTGATGTTGTTTTCCCACAAGACAACCAGAACATATTGATAACGAATGAGAAATCTAAGGAATTTCACATACCATTGCATTAGAACTAAGCTAGAAGAGGGAGCCAATAGATAGCTTCCCATAGAAGTAGTGCTAAGGTGTAGTGGATTTTGTTGTAGAGGTAGTAAGCACAACTTCACTGCTTGAAACTACATTTAAGGCAAATAATCGATCCTTCAAGAAGGCTTTAGCAAGAACTTGACCTTCTCAGGAAATGAGATATGATTTGATGCCTTCTTGGACTAGAAACTCTACTTTTATCTAGTGATTCAACAGTTGATTGACAAATAAGAGTTTTTTTGTCAAACCAGGGACATAGAGTACCTTTGTGAGAACACAACATCTTGTCTCGAGAGGAATGGTGACATGCCCAATTCCTTCTACAACATACTCTTTATCATCAATAATTCAAACTCAATCTCTAGTTGGATGAGTTGTCAGTGAATCAAAGAGTTCTTTACATCCAGTCATGTGCTTGTTGGCACTAGAGTCTATTAACCAAACTTTGCTTGCTGTTGTCAAGGTTTGGTAGACTAGTACAAGATCATCATGGGCTCCATATGCTACTTCATCTACTACTTCATCATCAGATGCATTCACTTCTTGCTTTTGTGCTACTACATGCCCTTTCTACTTCTAATGTCGAGGACATCTCCTAGATTTCTTTGAATCTTCTTTACTAGAAGAACCCTCGTGACTGGATTGGCCTTGAGCCAAGGCATTATACCAACAATGATCAGTATTGTGTGTGTGGGTTTTGAAAATGTAACACCATCGCTTTGGATTTTCAATCTTTTTCTATTTTTGATGTTGTTGTGGTTACTTTTGAGGTCCTTTCTTGAATTTTGGAGCATGTTACTTGGAGATCAGGGCTTTGTCCTCAAATTCTTCATGCACAGACTGAATTGCTTCCTCCTGTTGAAGTTAATTGACCAATTCTTTGAATGACACCACTTTCTTGGTAATGTTGAGTGTCATAACGAACATGCAAAATTGAGATGGGAGAGCTCTTAACGTGATCAAAAATAGCATCTTGTCCTCGATCTTTTATCCAAGCACAACAAGTTATGCTCACAGTTCTGCAACCCAACGTAAGAAATTTTCAACCTTTTTAGTTGATTTCATAGTGAGTGTATGATGAAGTGATTGCAAATGTAGAATTCTAGTCTGGTTCTTTGCCTCATAAATTATGGACAAGATGTCCCATGCCTCCTTTGGTGTTTGTACATCACGAACATGTAGTTGTACTTCATTAGTAATACTGAGAGTTATCAGCATGAGTGCTTTCGTATCTGACTTATCAAATTTCTTTAGCTCATCTAATCCAGCAGGATGGGTCATTGTTCCAATGACGATGCCCCATAATTCTTCAAATTAAATAATTGTTCGCATCTTCGTCTTCCAGGTGGTAAAATTTGGCCCTTTCAAGAGCTGGGCATCTGATAGTAATAACTTGGGTGTAGACATATTTGTGTATGTTTTCTTACTTTATTTTTTGTAAGAAAATAAAAGCAAGAACAATATTTATGGTTTCAAAGTTTCAAAAATCTGTATAAAGCCATGTACCTTAGAGGGATTTGCTCCAATATTTCACGTCTCGTGGCTTTGGATATTTGACTGCACTCTCTTAGTTTTGAGGAATGCTCAATGGACTGTTGTAGTTGCAGGTCTGGACCGTAGTCTACAGATACCTCCTTTGCATAATGTCTTAACCTTTTGCCAATGATGGACTGCTCTCTGAGGCTCTCAATACATGGGCTGCAATGCCTCTTTTGCTTCACAAAATGAAAATTTTCTGATACCACAGTCTCTCGGATGCTTCAACAGCAATTGCTGCTTCTCTCCACAGATGCTTCTACGCATGTGGTGGACCAAGCATTCGGGCCGTAGGTATTCAATGCTCCAAAATCAATGTATTACCACAGTGCATCACTATACTTCCCTGCTCTGTAGGTTCATGGTATTATGAATTCTGTGGACTGCTTCTTGTAATGACTTTTGTTGGCATCAAGACTTGATTGCTCACATTTTGTCTCGCTTTCATAGGTTGTAACTCTACGCTGATACATTTTTCTTCTGCTCTGTGGCAAACACACTCTGATACCAGAGTGTAGAAAATCCATGAAACTTTGATTAATATCAAATGCTTACAGAATCACAATATATACAGTAAAGATATAGTTACAAAACTGTAACTAAATGACACCTAGCACCTAACCGATAATATAACCAAAGCACCTAATGAACTGCCAACTGCCAACAATGTAATACAATATTAATTACGCTAACAAGGAAGTGATGGAAACTGAAGTTGTTGGCACTGGGGGTAGTCTTGACTCTTACTTATCGACTAAATCTTGAAGCTTTCCCAACTAATACGTGAGCTTATGCATTGAGGATTTAAGTTCAACTGAAGCTCAAAAGTTTACTTTATAGAAACCTTATTTGCTTGGTTACAGTAATATAGTTCTTAACATTGAGGAGAGTGCTGGCAATTATAGGCTTTATGAGACAAGTTATAAAATGCTTCATTACCATTTTTTTCGTCTCATTACCATTCTTTTTTCGGTCATTTGCCTTCATGAAAACAATATACTACACACATGGTCTAAGTCTAAATGCACTTGAAATTGTCAGATATATTAGAAGGGCTTCCAGAACAAGAAATCAATATATTATTGCATTGATTAAATTCAAGGCTATGTCTCCAATAAGTGATTGGGCAATTGAAAGTGGATATCCTTATATTATAGTTGAATGGTATTGGGTTGAGTGCAACTCAAATTGACCACTAAGAATCATAAAACTGTAAGAATCATAAAACTGTCATGTTGATTTATAGCTTGTGATGTTACGCTGCTTGTGATTTCTTTGCTGCTTGGTATATTTCACTTTTAATATTGTATCTCCCAGCTTTCTCTAATGACTTTATAATAATAAATTATATTGATTCTTTTGAGTTAATTACTTTATTTAAAATTCATAAAATTTACCTAAAATAAAAAAAGAAAAAAGGAGGAGGGCAACTCAAATTAAAGTAGGGTGATGTTTTAAATCAGCGTTGAGTTAAAAAAAAAAAAATGGTTATGTAACCACCTAGTCAAGACAAGAAGTATAAAAAGGTGTGTAGAGTCATTTGTCAGGAGGGAGATTTTTTTTACCTCTTGGTTTAAGAGAAAGACGTATTGAGTCTCCATTTTCAAAGAGTTTTGTAAATATAATACAAATATGTTGTAAGATAATTGGATTACTTTGTAGGTTTTTTTAATTATTTCTTGTTTTTAAAATTTGTATTACAGTTTATGAACAAATGATTTTTTAAAAACATGTATTTTATTAATTATATGTAAACTTTTGGCTTTGTAAACTCTGTGTTGGAAACACTAAAGGTTAGAATTTGTCTTATATTAAGCTTAATCTAGTTTAAAGGAAGACTTTGAGATTTTAAAAGTAATATTTCATACTATTTGTTCTGTGTAGTCATTTATAGTGTTAAAAGGAAGATTCTAAACCAAGACTATTTAATGGTAAATGTAATTTTGTTTGAAAGGAAGAAATGATACTTTGTGTTAATTTATAATTAGAAATACATAGGAGTTACATAGAAATTTGTTACTTGAAACCCCTTTGGTGATGTATTTTATTCATCCATTTGCAGTATGTCTTTCATATATTTTTAAGGATATAGGTTTCCATTGTTGAATTGTTTGACCTATTCCATTAATTCTGGGTCATCTAATTAGTTTTATGTGTCTACTCTATTTAAAGTTTCTCATTTTCCCTTCCATATATTCTCTATCTCTCCATTCCTAGTTTTCTCCTTTCTCCTATTTTTACTACTTTTTCCTACTTTTTAGTTAAAATTACCAAAACCCCAAAACCCCATCATATGAGGGATTTGTCCCTATTAAACATAGAGGAAAATCATGTATAAAACTCATGATTTCTCTATTGTTTCAAGTTTTATGTCATATTTAGTTGGACGAGTCAAAAAAATAATCTAAAAAATTACAATGACATAATCTTGGCAATATTTTTTGGTGACTCCATTGGGGATCAAAGCACCTTGTACATTCAATTTCTAGATATCTCAAAGAACCTACCCTAGAATGGAGGTTGGTGACTTTATTGATACAAAAGGTTAGTGCGTACATATTTGTGATTGAAGAAATGGCAATGGTTCACCCCAACCTCAGTGTTCTCCTTGTCCCATGGAAAAAGTGTTTGGTCCTTTTGATTTGGCCCAATACAATGAGCTATCTTTAGGATCAAGGAAGATATTTCTGATTTTTTGAGAGAAAATTCTCGAGATGCAGATGACCATATCAGTGCTTTCATCGTATCTTGCAAAATCTTGGGAGTAATGCAAGAAGATGTCTCTGTGAAACTTTTTGTTGAAACTCTCACTAGACCTACTACTAAATCATTTTAAAATTTAGTATATGGATGTATTGTGCATCAAAACTCCTTAAAAAATAAGTTCTTGAATAGATTCAAACCAATTGTGGATGTGTGTACATTATTTCCAAATTTATTCCTAATCAAAAAGAAAGAAGAAGAGCAAATGGGAGAATTCATAACACACTTTAATAAATTATTGAGATTAATTAATTAGGCTGATCAACCATGTCCTAATAACCAAATTTTTATATTTATTTCCTCTCTACATCTATAAACCATATTTATCTTGATGAGGAACAAAGTAAATGACATAGAAGCTACACAACAATAAGCCATTGAAATTGCAGATGACATGATCCTGTCTAGGATCTTATTTGAAAGAATTTTTAAAATGTGTTACAAATACCTTAAGTGGTGGAGAAACAACTAAACCTAATATAAGTTATCAAGATCCCTCAACATTTAGAACAAATATTTTGAAAAAAAAACCTTGTTTAAACATGTCAAAACTACAATAAACAAGAAATAAAATGCTTCCTACTCTATATGATTGTTTGAATTTGACAACCTTGGGAGAAAGCAAACTTTTGGATGAAAAAATGATTGATCTACAAATAAATGAAAACTTTAGCTTCCCCTTTGGTAATTAATAACAATTTATACATGATTTACAAGATTACTTAAATTTCATAGTTCTAGGAGAAAATGAATTATTTTAGGGACAAATAATTGAATTAAAAACAGAAAAAGATAATAAAATAGAATGTGATGTTTTAATTTTGAAGGAAAGGATAATATTGAACCAATTTCTTATAAAAAATAATATTCCTCTTGTATAAGAATGAAAAATTTAGTATCCAAAAATGAAAATTTTATTGATGCTTCCTTTTCATGTTCCAATATAGAATAATTCTCTAGAGGATCTAAATACAAAGAAATCAAGCCTACACATTTTATATATCATAATCTTTCCAATATTAAAATCAAATAAGATGTGGGGATAAAGAAAAAAGGAATGGTGTTTGATATTCATTTCAAGTGAAATATAAACCATCAAGGTAGAATAAATTGATGAAGATGATGATAATAATTCATTCAAAGATGAATTTGTCCCTACCATGGGAAGCATTCTAACCAAAGATACCTTCCCTCAATTCATTCCAAAAGATAATCCTATTGTTATTCCAACTCAAGAAGAGACACATGACACATTTATCTCTAGTTTGGGTCCTATATATAATTAAAATTCATTATAAATTGTATAATAATACATTAAATAAGTCTATTATTGCTTAAGAATTCTCATAGAAGAATGGAGGATTTACAATGATTTTATTTAAAACCATGAATACATTATTATTTTGTTCATTCATGATCATTTCATTATGCATGGTAATTGTAAGTTCATCCTCCTTCCACCTAACTATTCAATGTTTATTAATGTATTCAAGCTTCTTGAGTCAAATCCATTGTTTGAAAAAGGCAAATACTTTTCATATATACTTAATGGTTTTGTATAGTATTTTTGGTTTCCTTTGCCCCTTGTAAATAATTATGTTTTCCTATTTTGACTTGATTTACTTTTTCATTTTATATTTGGTGTGTGTGAATTATTTTAAATAAATTCATCAACTTGTTTTTTTAATTCTCTCTTCTCCATGTGTTGGTATTTTGTTTCCGACATGTCTGTAGTTGTATTTTCTACTTGGAGACTCTGAGTGGAGAACCACATGATTTGCATAAAGACACAAATATAACCATTAATTTAAATTAGAGGAAAGAATTTAATTCTTGAAAGATAAAAAATCATTTTTTCATTTTTTAGTTTTTTCACCTATATTTCTTTGGTCATCGGCTTTGAATCCAAATGGGAAAGACATATCCGACCTTATGCCATTTCTATAGTGATGCAGTAACATCACTCCGGTTGCTCAATTTTAGTTTGTTTTCATTGTTGTTGAGTATTAGAAGGGTCTTATTAGTATCTAAGATACCTATAAGATTAATTTATAGAACTTAGTTGGTCATAAAATTTAAATTTGAGCCTTCTAGGCATTTTCATGCCAAAATGTCAAATTCAAATTTTTGAATGTCTTTCTATAGTTTTGAGGAATAGTTCATGATTTTAGTATGTTAAAAAGTTGGATAATGGTTTTTTTAGGTGTATTAAAGTTATTAAGATGTCTATTAGTGTTTTAACACCTTTTTAGTCTCATATTTTATGTTCAAATTACTTGTATTATCCAAAGAAACAACTTTTTGATTCTTAAGCCTATGTTAGAGGCAATCAAGAAGCAGTTAGAGATTTTATAGGAATATATAATTAATGAAAGGGATAAAGTAAGTAATTATTAAATGTATGAATGATTTTTATTCTCTAATAAATAATAAATAAGGTTTAGGTTGCACCAAGAAGACTATTTTTCAATAATTTTATGTATTACTTGAGAAGAATATGAATATAATTGCATGAGAACAATTGTTATATCACGTTGTGATTACTAGTGTGATTATTGATAAGTTTATTAAATATATATTATTTAATTATTTATTTATTTTTAAGTATAAACCTTCATCTATAGGTGGGGAAAGAGGAAACCAGGCCTTAAGGACAATTGTGTGTGTCACATTCCAATTTCAAGTAAGGTGGAAGGTCTCTTTTTTGTATTTTAAAGCACTTTAATGATTTAGAGAGTGTTGTAATATATTAATAACTTTAATTAATATTTTTTGAGTCTTTATAAGTTATTTTAAAGACCAATACTCATTAAAATATCCAACTCTATTAATACAGTCATGTACCCTACAATTTGGTAAACCGTCTAAGTGAGAATTTCCAATTTATAATCTATTTATAATTGAAGTGTTTTATATTACAATTAAAATAGTTATATAAAGTTGTAACATAATATATTAAATAGGTTTTAATCCTTAAAACACTAATTTGATCATTAAATCTTTAATTTTTCATCTCTTAGCTTGTGTAAAACCATGCCTTAGGGTTGTTCACCATTTCTTGGTTTGGTTATTTGCACTTCATTTCAGACCCTAAAATTTGACCTAAAACTTGATATTAATGTCCTTAAGGTGAATAAAACATTTTATTGGAGTTTTTTCATGTGTGAGGATTTTTGGAACCACAACTCAATTTTGTAACCCAAGAGATCTAATTAAGGCCTAATTGGAGGAAGGTCCAGTTGAATTAGTGCATCTACCTGAATAGTTGTCTTATAAAAGTTTGTAAGGAGTTGAAAACCCTTAATTAATATATAAAAATATTATTTTTTTGTCTTGATACACTATTTACTTTTCAAAGCACCTAAAAAGTGCCTTGGGAGGGCTACAAGAAGATACCTAATTGTGAAGAAATAGTTGTGACTTGGTGAAATTCCCTTGAGAGTATGTGTATAAAAATTTGTAAAGAGTTATAATAGGATAAAGGGTATCTATAATAGGTATTATATTTACTATAACCCTTGTGAATTTACAAAACCAGTTAGATTTGTCCTTATGAAGGGCTACAAGGAGTTATCTCTAATTAACGAAAGTTGCCAAGTGATTGATTTTCTCTCTCCCTTTGCATCAGATTGGTATCAATGTAGGTTGGGTACTTGAAATAGAATTAAATAAGGTTAACACTCTTTTAGGATAAGATTGATTTTTTTTGGGTCAATTGTAGTGAAGAATCTAGAATGCCACCTAGGAGAAACCCAAGACTAAGAGGAAGAGTAGGCATCCAAATAGCACATGTAATCCTAGAGGAGTTAAGAAAATTGAGATTTAGTTTTGATGCAATATTAATAGTATAATAGAAAAATAAAATAAAAGGAGTGGTAATAGGGGATGTTACTGACATGGAAAAAGAAGAACCATAGGCACCAAAAGAGGAAAAAGAAAAAGTAGAGTGAGATGAAAAAGGAATAGATAGGTTACTAAAGGTAATCATGAGACACAGGTCTAAACCCAAAATATAACTTCTCACATATGCAACCAACCTTGATGGAGAAGATCTTATTGACTGGATTACAAAATTAGATAAGTATTTTAACTATGAAAATACACTAGATGAGAACAAGGTAAAATTTACTTGTACCAAGGTAAAAGGACATAAAACCCTTTGGTAGGAATATGTGTCAGATGAAAGGAGAAAAAAAGTAAGGACAAGATCAAATCTTGGGATAATATGCTAGCTAAATTGAAGGAAAAATTATTTCTTAGTGATTATCATGCTAACTTGTTCAAGAAGTTACAAATTTTGAAGCAAAAAGAGATGGGTGTTAAAAAATATACTAAATAATTATATAAGTTGACCATCAAATCTGGTCATGTGGAAGAATATATGGAGAAGATAACTAGGTATCTCAATGGGCTAAGATACAACCTTCAATATGAACTTAGTTTAGTAATTCCAAGAACACTTGAAGAGTGTTACCAATATGCATTGAAAGTTGAAGACAAGTTGGATATAAGACAAACACAACAAAACAGAGGCATGAGTATAAATTATAGAGGTAGAGGTCAATAAGGGGGAAGAATAATATCATAAAGAACTAATTTAAAACCTAGTAAACCTCAATAACATGCATCTAATTTAATAGATGGATTTAAAATTAGGAGACCATACTTAAGAGGAGGATACACACAATGAGGTAAAGAATTAAGTGGATTCACTAGTAAGTATCTTAAATGTAGTAATTTTTTTGGTCATAGGTTTTGGGAGTGTCCATATAATGATCCAGTTAGTGGATCAAAAACTAAAAATAGAAATCAAATAGTTTAAGGAGATGAAGAGAGTGAGGATTCTCCATCTCATATGGAGCAACTAGAAATAATTAAATATTTGTTGATGAGAAGAGTGTTGAAAAAAACACCTAAGGATAAGGATCCTATCCAAAGGAAGACTCTATTGAAGACAATATATAAATGTCAAGGTAAGTGCTACAAATTGGTAATTGATTCTAGTAGTATAAATAATCTAGTAAAAATTGAGATGGTAGAAAAACTTAGTTTGAAGAGGATACCACACCCAAATACCTACAAGTTCTAATGGCTACAAAAGAGGAAATGAGATATTTTAAATGACAAATACTGGGTAGAGTTTTAGATTGGAAGATACAAGGATAATGTATCATGTGACATAATGCCAGTGGACATGTCCCATGTGCTCCTAGAGAGGCACTGGTAATATGATAGGAAAAATAATGATGATGGTAGAAATAATGTATATACTTTGGAAAAGGATGGAATAAGACATAAATTGATCCATCTCAAAAAAGAAGACCATGGCCAAAGGACCAATGCAATTGTCATGATGGTAAGTGAAAAAGAGTTCTTAAACACTACGAAAAAAGAATAATTGGGCTTTGGAGTTATGATCAAACCAAAGACTGTTGTAGCAACCACTAACCTGATTGCATTACCTAAAGAGGTTCAAGATATGTTGAAGGAGTATGCTGATATAGTGGTGGATGAACTTCTCAATGAATTTCCACCTATTAAGAGCATCAATCATCACATTGATTTTATACCAGGTGCTAATTTATCTAATAAGGTTGCATACAAGATGACTCTAAAAGAGATTACATAAATAAAGAATAAAATAAAAGACCTTTTGGATAAGGGAATTATCAAGGAAATTCTTAGTCCATATGAAGTACCAACTGTACTAGTTCCCAAAAAGGAAGAAGATTGGAGGATGTGTATAGATTCAAGAGAAATCAACAAGATAACCATAATGTATAGATTTTACCTTCTAAGAATTGAAGACTTGATGGATTGTTTGAGTACTTATAACTAATTTTACAAGATATATATTAATAGTGGTTATCACCAAATAATAATAAGAGAAGGAGATGAATAGAAGACTACCTTTAATAAAAATGAGGGGTTATATGAATGGATTGTCATGCCATTTGGTCTTACTAATACCCCAATCACATTAGTGAGACTCATGAATTAGGTCTTGAATATATTCATTGGTAAGTTTGTGATTATATATATAGATGACAATTTGATTTACAAACCTAGCAAAGAGGATCATATTCAACATTTGATAATGGTTATCCAAAGGTTGCATGAAGAAAAGTTATTGATTAACCTAAAGAAATGTTTGTTCATGAAGATAAATCTTGTTTACCATGGTTTTGTGATATCATAAGGTGTGTTGAAGATATATAATGATAAGGTGAAGGACATCATTGAGTGGCCAACTCCAAGGACAACATATGATGTAAGGAGCTTTCATGACTTAGCTTCCATAAGAAATTTATCAAAAAAAATTGTGGGATTTGTGCACCCGCTATTGATACTATTAGAGGAGATAAAAATAATTTTGTATGAACTGATATAGTTGAGAGAAATTTTTATTTTTTGAATAAAATAATAACATAACAAATAGTGTTGGAACTTCCTGATTTTAACAAGGTGTTTCAAGTTGAGTGTGATACAAGTGAAGTGGATATTAGAGTTGTATTAAGTTAAGAAGTCAGACCTATAACTTAATTTAGTGATAAGTTAAATGAGGTCAATAAATGATATTCAACCTATGATCTTTAGTTATATTTCATGGTTCAAGCCTTGAGGAAGTGGAGACAATACTTAATGCTAAAGGAGTTTATTATCTTCATAGAAAACCATGGTATTCAATTTATAAGTAGCCATACCGAACTAAATTAAAGGAATATGAAGTGGGTGGAGTAATTGCATAATTTCACATTTGTCATCAAGCATAAGAAAGGACAAACAAACAAATTATCAAATACTCTAAGTAGGATAAATTTGATTGTTAGTGAAATTTAGCTTGAGAGTGGAGGAATAGAGTCACTTAAAGAGTTATATGAAACTAATTTATATTTTCAAGATGCATATGAAGCTTGTAATAAGTCTAATATAAGAAACATAGAGCCTTGGATGGAATATATGATTTAATATGGTTTATTGTTAAAATAAATTAAACTATGTGTGCCAAGAAGTTCAATGAGAGACAACTTGATCAAAGAGAAACATTATGAAAGTTTGGCTATTCACTTTGGTCTTGATAAGACCTTAACTTATCTTATTAATCACTACTATTGACCTATAATGTAAGAATATTTGAGAAATATTGTGGAAAGATGCAAATTTTGTCAATATACAAAGGGGAAGAGTACTAATGCAGGCCTATACTAGACCTTACCAATACCAAATAGGTCTTGGGACTCCATTAGCATGGATTTTGTCATGGGGTTGTCAAGAACTCAAAGAGGACATGATTCTATATTTTTTGTTGTGGAAATGTTTTTTAAGATGGCACATTTCATACCTTGTAAGATAGCTAATGATGTTACTCATGTGGCCAATTTGTTTTTCAAGGAGGTGGTTAGACTACATGGCATACCATTAAGCATTATATTCGATAGATGTACTAAGTTTGTAGGATGATTTTAGAGAACCTTGTGAAAAAAGATAGGAATTAATTTTAACTTTAGATCAAATTTCCACCCTCAAATAGATTTCCAAACTGAGGTTATTGATATAAGTTTGGGTAACTTTCTAAGATATTTGACAAAGGACAGTCCTAGGTAATGGGACTTGGTATTGCCTTAAGCAGAGTTTGATTAAAATGACTCACCAAATAGGAGAATTGAAAAGCATCCATTTTTAAGTGGTGTATGGTGTGAACCCAAGGGGAGTATTTGAGTTGAGAGACTTAGGCAAAATGGAAAAAATAAGTTTAGAGGGAAATGAGTTTTTCATTTCCAAGCAAGAGGTGCATGAGCAAGTGAAGTAGTTAGATATAAATGTGAAAAAATACCAAAAACATGCTGATCTGAAGATAAAATAAGTCAATTTTTATATTAGAGATATGGTATTGACTCACTTAAGGAAGAAAATATTTCTAAAAGGTGAGTACAACAAACTAAAGATGGAGAAGATTGACCCATGCAGAGTCATAAGAAAGTTTTCTAATAATGCATATGAGATAAAGTTACCTAGTGCCAAAGGGATATATATTATATTATTTTTTTCTAAATTTTATCCATATAAGGAAGGAGATATGTAGGATCAAATAGTTATAAGTCAAAACACAATAGTCCAAGAGTGGGCAAATCAATTACCACAATTAAAACAAGAAGAACTTGAGCTTATCTTCGACAAGAAAGTTGTAAAGAGAGCAAGAGGAAAATAATACTATAAGTATTTAGTGAAGTGGAAACATAATATTGTAGAGGATTCCACTTGGATGACAAAAAATGACATCATAAATCATGGAGGTACTCTTGAAGACCTCATAAATAAAAGTTCATGAGTTAATTTCTTGTTCATAGGGAGTATGATGTAGGAGCATCACTCCATTTGATTAATTTTAATTTGTTTTCATTGTTTTTAAGTATTCAAAGGGTCTTAGTAGTATCTAATATAATTTATGAGCAATTTATATGTCTTATTTGGTCATAAAATTTGAATTTGAGCCTTCTAGGTATTTAAAAAAAATCAAAATGCCAAATTCAAAATTTTGAATATCTTTTTATAGTTTTGAGGACTAGTTCATGATTTTGGTATGTTAAAAAGTTAGATAATGGTTTTTTAGGTGTATTAAATTTATTAGTATGTTTTTAGTGTTTTACCACCTTTTTTGTCTCATATGATATGTTCAAATTACTTGTAGCGTCCAAAGAAGCAACTTATTCATTCTTAAGCCTTCATTGGAGGCAATAAAGAAGTAGTTAGAGTTTTTATAGGAAAATATAATGCATGTAAGGGATAAAATGAATCATTATTAAATTTATAATGAATTGGTAGGATCAAATAAATAAGAAATAATGTTTAGGTTGCACCAAAAAGACTAATTTTCAAGAATTTTGAGCATTGCTTGAGAATAATATGGATATAACTGTATGAGAAAAGTTGTTAGATCACATTGTGATTAATAGTGTGATTATTGGTAAGTAGATTAAATATATAATTTTTAATTATTTTTTTATTTTTAAGTATAGACCTTCATATATAGGTGGAGAAAGAGGAAACTAGGCCTTAAGGATAATTTTGTGTGTCACAGTCCAATTTCAATAAAGGTGAAAGGTCTCTTTTGTGTATTTTTAAGAAATTTAATGATTTAAAGGGTGTTAAAATGTATTAATAATTTTAATTAATATATTTTTTATTCTTCATAAGTTATTTTTAAGACCAAGACTCATTAAAATCTCCAACTATATCAATACAATACTGTACCGTACAATTTGGTAAATAGTCCAGGTGAGAATTTCCAATTTGGAGTCT
The DNA here is from genome assembly GCA_037957365.1 of Torreya grandis. Lineage (NCBI taxonomy): Eukaryota > Viridiplantae > Streptophyta > Pinopsida > Cupressales > Taxaceae > Torreya > Torreya grandis. The sequence continues at coordinate 1,189,775 of JARHVA010003876.1, read as the reverse complement.
ATTTGTAATTGAAGTGTTTGATATTAAAATTCATAAAGTTGTATAAAGTTGGTAAAAAACCATATTAAATAGGTTTTAATCCTTAAAACACTCATTTTCTCTTGAAATACACAATTTCTCACCTCTCGGCTTGTGTAAAACCCTACCTTAGGATTTTTGACCATTTCTTAGTTTGGGTATTTGCACTTTATTTCATAACCTTAAATTTGACCTATAACTTGATCTTAATGTCATTAAAATTATTCAAACCATTTATTATATTTTTGGCACGTGTGAGGATTTTTGTAACTACAACTCAATTTTGTAACCCAAGAGACCTAATGGAAGGTCTAATTGAATAAGTGTATCTACCTAAATAGTTAGATTATAAAACTTTGTAAGAAGTTGAAAGCCATTAATGGGTATCTAAAAATATATATTTTTGTCTTGATACTCTATTTACATGTTGAACCACTTGAAAAATTGCCTTGAGAGCGATATAAGAAGAGACCTAATTGTGAAGAAATAGTTATAAGTTGGTGTACTTACCTTGAGATTATGAGTATGAAACTTTGTAAAGAGTAATAAGAGGATAAAGGGTATCTATAACAGGTATTATATTTACTATAACCCATGTATATTTATAAAACCAATTAGATTTGTTCTTGTGAAGGGCTACAAGGAGTTAGTCCTAATTGAATCAAGTTGCCAAGTGATTGATTCTCTCTCCCCATCTACATCATATAAATCACATAGTATTTAGGTTTTAGAATGGAATAGAGGAAAAATATTTGAATTATTTTAGCCAAGTGGGCATTCAAACCAAGATATTTGATAGTGTATTCAAATGATGACATTTGTAGTCATAGAGATAAAAATTGTGATAAGAATTTTTATTCCTCAGATATCAAAATTGTCAGGTAAATATTTTCACGAGTCTCTCTAAGTAATAAAGAAATAATGTAAATTTTTTAGAATAAGTGATTTATTCCAACAATGCATGTTAATTTCTTATATGATTGAGATAGATGTCAGTTAGTTGGATCCAAATATGCAAAATTTTGAGAACAATTGATTTGGCCTTATAGTGTGTGTTCATTGATCATATGTTAGAGATAGATGAACTAGCTATTAGTTAGCTAGATCAAAACATGTAAATTTATAACATGCACACACTATAATCAGGGATCCATAGAAAATTGATGGCATAAGTCACCAAAGATATCTAAAATTATCCTGAATTTTGTTAAGAAATGTGATCCCACAATCAGAACTAGTTGTTGTCATAAAATTTTATATTTTGTAACAACACCCCTAATTTCTCTCTTATAGGCGATTGGAGGTTTAAAAAGTTGGGATTATTTAAAATTTTAGAATAAAGCACCAAATTCGTAGCCAATGGACAAAGCTTGGTCAATGTGTAGAAATATAATCCAATGACTGTTAATGATAGTAGCTCATAAAAGGGATATTCACATTTGTTTAGTAAAGAACAATTATTGTGGTCATGTTTGCAATAAGTGATTGTAATAAACTCTAAGGAGGTTTTAGCCCAAACATATGTGTAATATGCTAAATCTTCTAAGATTAATCTTGATAATGACTTTGTACTTATTATCTTAAGACCACATATCCTTTTTACAGGGCCTTGATGGTGTTACTCCATGTATCTTAGTAGAAATCAAGAACAAAATCAAAATAGGGGTTTCTACATTGTTTAAAGTTCATATCATCATAGAATCACCCAAATAAAAATTGTATCATGTTTTTTCAAGCATTAGTATCTAAAGTTATTAAAACATCTAACAAGGATAATAATGTTTCTAATTCAAGAGGTTTGTCATGTAGTACATAAGAGGACATTGTTGATGCTATGTAAAATGATCATGTATTCTAATTTTTGGAGTTTCTAGGTGGGAAATTTTAATTCATTTATGAAATGAACTTCATATAAGAATCTTTAAATAAATGTTTACATTTCTATAGAATTCTAGATGACTATAAATACTAGATTATAAGGGATGGTGTTTATAAGATTAACAAAGAATTGGCATTCCACCATGGGTTGTCTTCTTCAATCATCAAAATTTTAGTTAGTTGAATTAAAAAATGAAGAAAATATAGCCATTTTTTAATGATGCTACATCTGAATTGACCAAATAAATAGTTTAGTCAGTTTTAGAGTAGTATAAACCATCTATATTGGTTTATCTCAACTTGTCAACATTTACCCTTGGTATTTTTGCTTCAAAATTTATTGGAGTTAGATCAATTTAGACTGAAAATAGTGGAGCCATAATGGAGCTAGAGGTGTAGTGGGATGGTGATCTAAGTATTATATTGGATATTAAAACTTTAACTAAGATAATGAAAAAGACAAGAATTGTTCCAAAAAACTTAAAAGAGTATATGGAACCATACATTTCACTTTGCGGTGGAGGATGCATTGCAAAATTTGTTGATCATTGAAGTGTAGGATCATGACAACTTTACTAAGGATTTTATGGGAAATGTATATTGACATTATCAAATCTACTTCTTGATGGGGAATAGGCTGGAAAATATGTATTATTCCATAAAGTGTTTATAAATAACTAAGGGACATTGAAAGTGTGATATTTTTACTTGGGTTGTTGTCAATTTAAGGAAAACATGTTAAATTGAAAGATTGATTTCTTAAGTGGCAGCGAAAAGGCTAGGCTAGCATTAGCATTCAAACTAGAAAAGATCTACAAAATAAAAGAAGAGTTTATTTTTTTCATTGTTCCTGACAGGATCCATACCATCGATTCAGCTAGAGATGCTATTCCTAGAACAACATCAATTCCTGACAGAACCTAAACCTCTATCTCAACCATCCTATGTGTTCTTAACATCATGTCAATGCTTTTAGTCTAGGAAAAGCTAATATAGACAATGAAGATATTCCTAACACATCCAAAATGCTTGATATCACTAATAAAACAAATAAATTAGAAGAATAAGCCGTTAGATAAATTTGTTAGTGTAGAATATTTATTATTCCATTTATTTATTAAATAGATTATCTCTACACATTTAGCTTCACCTTACTTAGGTGTGATTAAGAGGTTAAGTGGGTGAGAGAGTGAGTTACACCTAGATTTTCACTTGGAGTTCAATTGAGTGCTACTGTGAGTTATCCTATGAGTTTCATAGTGAGTTACACTCAGTCCCACAATGAGTTATCCTTTGAGTTAACTCCCCTTACTCCTTTATTATATTCCTCTTCACCAATATATTATAATAGGGAAAAAAATTGGTAAGCAAGGTAGCTTAATAAATTAGGTAATTATTGCACATCTTCTTGCATATTTTTGAATACAAGTAGGATCATTGTTACAAAATTCTTGTGTGCTCATTTTACTAGAAGAAAACCTATTTGCCAATTCTGACATGGTATCATAGCTCTAGATTTTGGTAATGAGTATCAGTTTATCTAAATGATTACTATTTATATTTTCATGAATTTTTAACAGAGGAATTTAATAGATCTATGTGTTCATCTGTTGTCCTATTCTAGCGTTTGTATTAAAATTTCTATGTATATTATTCATATTAGATTTTGTATGTATTTTACTAGTAGTATAAGTTTTCCTATAGATCTATAAGATCATGCTCATGGCCATCAAGGTCATATATATTTATTATTTGTATTTGCATGTAAGATTTTTGATGCAGATTTGAAAGGCTTATTGGAGTGGATTCTTCCAAGCAGTTAGGAGGTTTTAAACTCTATTTTTATAGAGTTTCCAAGCCTTCATAAATACAATAGCCCATAACTATACCAACCAAAAAAATGATTTTCTAACCTCTTATTGCTAGTTTTATACCAATAGAGAATCTATGAGATCAAAAATATGGTAGATGCTAGTTAAAATCTAGGAAATTTCTTTCAAAAGGCCGACAGAGCTGCCACAATGATCTAGTTTTCTTGACTCATCTATAACCTTATCATAAATGGACATTAGTGGTGTATCCCAAATAAAATTTTGGGGTATATAAAAATGGGTCTGAAGGATGCGATCCTAGCAGGGTATGGACGCTACCAACACCCACATGCCAAATATGATAATGACATTTATGGTGTAAATGGGGATGGAGAATCTGTTAGTGGCCATGATATCTGTGATTTTGGGTGGGACCAAATTTGAACCCATGGTTTGCAATTGGTGACCTACATATGTTGATGTTATGAATCGTCAATATCGTGCCCTTCTTAGCATCATGAACCTAGATCAGATCCTTGGGAATACCAAATCAAATCCCTATAGTAATTTGGTTCCAATGACATTAGTCTAAATGCTAACTGATCTAATTTGTGATGACATCTACCTACCTTTATGTAGTCATGAGCCCTTTATTTGACCTGGTTTATGTGTTAACTGAGCTCGATTGAAAGTATGAGGGGAGAATTCCATGGTTTCCACTCTTTTTGTGCTAAGATTTAGAGTGTGATCTAAAGGTTTATATGTGGCAATGCCTTGAGTTATTTTACTTGGGAAACCTTAATTTTTAAACCCTAGACTTCATTATTCCCCCTTAGTGGTACCATAAAACTTCCTTTCTCATATCTAAGTCAAAAATGTAAAAACCTAAATCTACCCTAATTCTTTTTTTCAAATTTGACTATTTTTTAATTATTGATTTTAAAATAACTTTATTTTTTTTAATTACCCCCCCTCAAATAAGCTTTTTTTTAGTAAAGTACACATAGGGGTGTATGGCTAGAGTGGTTTTCAATTTATTTGACTTGAGGAGGACCGTCATTCAATTTTAGTTCCAATGAGTGGCCAAAAGGCTACCTTACCCTTTGTTTGGTCGAGTATTTTAAACTTTTAAGTGCAAATTCATTAAATAGGTCATTACTGATGAAAAATATTATTAGCCATAACTTTTGATTGGTAACTCAAAATTGAGTGACACTTTTTTTTAAAGTGTTATTTTTTATTCATGTTCTATCAGTGTTATTTTTATTATAAATGCACTAAAGTTATAAAGTGCCATATTCAAGGGGGTTACCTATGCTATGGGCCCTACTACTTTTTGCATTATAATTTGTGCACCAATTTATCCCATGTGGATGCACTTATAGTTATGTTTGACATCCATATTTTGAGAATGCATTATCCCTCATCTCTCCAACATTGATTGGTCACTTGGATGCATTCTCAGATGTCCCTAATATCTCATTTATGAGTGTGATTTAGGGGTTCATTATAGTTTATACCATGCAGTCTTGTACTTATTTAATGTCTTATTTTAGTCATAATGACTTCAATTGAGAGACTCTAGAGGAAGAAGGTTGAGTCTACACCTATGGTCCTTCTTTAAAATATTAATTATGCTTCATAACATGTGTATATGAAATGTTTACTCATAGATCATGAACTTATTCCATTCATATATGGATAAATTTTTGTTTCTATTGACCCAGGTCAATATGATGACTAAGCCAACTCTTGTGACTATGTCTATGACCACTTATTGATATATATTTCATGGGATCTACACCACCATGTGGAGCACACAGAGTGTCCCTCCACTATTTAGAGCACTCTTAATTTTTTTTTCAAAGATCTTACTATGATTTATGTCACACCTCCTCCTCCTATTCCTATTATCTCTTTTGAGACTATTGTACTCTTTATTCCTACTTCTATTTCTTGTGATGACACATCCATGGTGGAAAATGCTCTTCCTTCTATCGAGCCCCCATTACAGGATGAGATTCTATCAGAGCTTAGTTGTCTCAAGATTCTGCATCCATTATTGTGTAGATTGTTGCACTTTCAGAGCCTTCACATACTTGTATTTTGGAAGGCTTTAATGTTTCTAGTGATTTAGTATACAAATTGAGAGTATCAATGACTCATATGTTCCTGTGGACATTTATCTTGTAGATCTGAGTACTTCATTTGTAGACTAGTATTTAGTTTCGATGGTTGTTGAACCTTGCTCTCCTCTTCCCATGGAGATGCCTTCAACAAATGTTTGATACTAATCTTATTATATAGATGTAATGAGGGTACTTATAAAACTTCCTATTCTCTCCCCTTCATTATATGCTTACTTATTGCCATCTTCTATAGTTAGGCTTGTGATTCCTGATCAAACTTTGGTACATTTGAGCACTAGCAAGGAGATTTTTAAGCATTTTATAGAGATCTACATCATGATTCATATCTACATTCCACTTGAGTGGGATTTTAATAGTTTGATAACTTGGGGTTTCTTTCTTCCGAAAGGAAGAGATATCATTTGTTGCAGAGGGACCTACTACAACATTTTCTATACAACATTATGTGCTTACCTTTTCTCTCTTCTTTGTGGAGGCACACATCCTTCATATTTTTTTAGGATATTAGGATCATCACTATGTACATGGGTACCTCATCAAGCTTCATTTTTAGGACCTAATTTTCTAGTCAACCTAAGCTATGCTTAAGGGGGTGTTGGAGTGAGGCTTTATAGTTCTACTTTCTCTTCTTTGTCTCTCTTTTGGGAGGTGAGTTTTTCCCACTAGGTTTTCTCCTTTTACTCCACTTTTTGAGAGTTGCATTGTATGTGGGTACCTCATTAGGGTTTATTTTTAAGACCCATATTTTATTTTACCTCCCACCTAAGTTACGCTTAAGGGGGGTGTTGGTGTAGGATATTTATTATTCTATTTATTTATTAAATAAATTATCCCTACACATTTAGTTTTAGCTTACTTAGGTGTGATTAAGAGGTTAAATGGGTGAGAAGGTGAGTTTCATCTAGAGTTCCACCTAGAGTTCAACTAAGTGCCATTCTAAGTTCTCCTATGAGCTCTATAATGAGTTACACTTAGTCCCACAATGAGTTCTCCTCTGAGTTAACTCCTCCTACTCCTTTATATTCCTCTTCACTAGGCTATTGTAATAAGGCAAACAATTGGTAAGCAAGGTATTTTAATATGTCAAGCAATTATTTCTCATCCTCTTGGATATTTTTGAATACAAACGAGATCATTGTTATAGAATTCTTATGTGCTCATTCTACCAGAAGATCACATATTGGCCAATTTTGACAAAATCTACTGCAAATGAAGCTCTCAAACATGCATGGGAATACTACTTAAAAATTTCAAATTAAATGTTGGCAATGCACTTTTTATAACAAAAATATGGTTGAATCATAATTAAAAAAATGGTGTCAACCATGAGCATGACCACTCAGCTATATAATGTTAGATTCATTTGCTTATAGGTATTAGAGCTATAATGATAGGTGATAACATTATGAGCTCTCAGGTAATAGTTGGTATCCTAACATAGAAAGGAAATCCCAAATTAAGTAGTAGTGGGAAGAATTTTTCTATCTAGAAACTATCATCGCTTGATGTAACTACTATTTATCTCTTCCTATCTTATCAAATTTTAATGCCAAAGTCTTTATGAGGATAAGGTGACCAAATTGTAAAATTGGGAACTTTTTTTTCTCATGGTCTTTGCAAGAGGAAATAAAAAGATAGAATGCCATGCACAATGGTTATAAACCAATCTTAGGGATCATATTATAAATATCATGTTGCCGCATCATGTCAAAAATATACTACCAAACATGCATAACTAAGGGGTGGAAATCTATCAATAATAATTTGTAAGCCTTCCAAATCAGAAGGGATATATATAATGAAGCCTTTAGTAGAAATTTATAATAACAATTACAGATCCTGAGCAGTTATATGTTGAAGAAATGGTTGTGAGAGCACCTTCTATAATTAATATGTGTTTTGGACGCTGCAACTAGTAATCCTTTTATATCCACCTTGGAGTTGCATCCTCTGAATGGTTCAATATATGCCATAGATTTTAAAGAGGATTTATTCATGAAGGTTACTTCAAGGATAAACTTTTGAGCTAGAAATAAGTAACTCATAAGACATCCCGATGACCCTTATGACCCTATCTGGGACTTTGATGCGATTGAGCCAAAATATATTGTTGATGTGACCCTTGGAATAAATATAGTCAATACAATGAGGGACATTTTTACAAACACGCATGATCAACCACCAAATAGTTTGATGCAAACTATAGTTGTAGGTACCGGGGGAGGTGTGTCTTATTGACTAAATCTTGAAGATTTCCCAACTAATGTTCGAGCTTATACATTGAGGATTTAGGTCAAACTGAAGCTTAAAAGTTTACTTTGTAGAAACCTTATGTTTGGTTACAGTAATATACTTTTTAACATTGATGAGAGTGCTAGAAAGTATAGCCTTTATGAGCCAATTTATAAAATGTCTCATTACCATTTGTTTTACCATTTGCCTTCATGAAAACAAGAGACTCTCCCCATGATCTAATTCTAAATTCACTTGAGATTGGCAGATGTATTAGAAGTGCTTCCAAAAAAAGAAATCAATATATTATTACACTGACGATATTTAAGGCCATGTCTCCAACAAGTGATAGGGCCATGGGATTTGGTTGAGTGCAACTCAAATTCACCACTGAGAATCATAAAACTATAATGCTGATTTATAGCTTGTGATGTTATGCTTCTTGTGCTTTCTTTGCTGCTTAGTATATTTCACTTCTAATATTTTATTTTCCAACTTTCTTTAATGAATTATAATAATAAATTATATATATATATATATATATATATATATATATATATATATATATATATATATTTAAATTAATTAATTTATTTACAAGACATACTGCTGTAGTGTAAAAATTGTCTGAAATAAATAAATAAAAAGAAGGGAAACTCAAGTTAAAGTTGAGGGATGACTTAAATCAAGGCTGAGTAAAAAAATAGTTATGTAAACACCTAGTCAAGATAAGAAGTATAAAAGGTTGTATCTTTGTATAAATTGTTCATTTCTAAATTTTTTTGTGAATATAATACAAATAAATTGTAAGATTGATGGATCACTTTAAGATCTTTTTGAATTATTTTTTATTTTTAAAATTTGTATTATAATTAATAAATAAAAAATTTATTAAAAATGTAGTTTATTGATTATATGTAAATCTTTGGCTTTATAAATTTTGTATTGGAAATTGTAGAGGTTAGACTTCGTGTTATATTATGTTTTATTTAATTTGAAGGAAGATTTTGGGCTATCAAGTAATTTTTTATACCATTTGTTTTATATTGTCATTTACAATGTTGAAAAGAAGATTGTAAACTAGGATTGTTTTATGCCAAACAAAATTTTGTTTGATAGGAGAAAAGGATAATTTGTGTTCATTTCCAAACATAAATATATAAGAGATCCATAGAACTTTGTGTCTTGAAACTTCTTTGGCAATATATTTTATTCATCCATTTGAAGTATTGTTTTTTTACCATTTTGAGGATATAGGTTTCTTTTGTTGAATTTTCTAGCCTATTCCATTAAATTTGAGTCATCTTGGTGGTTTTTTATGTTTATCCATTGACAAATTCTATTTTTCATTCCATATATTCTCTCTCTTTTTGTCTATTCTAAGTTTTCTCCTTTCTCCCATTTTTGTTGTCTTTTTGTACTTTTTGATTAAAAATACCAAAAGCCCAAAAATACCATCATATGAGGGAGTTACCCCTCTCAAATGCAGAGGAAAATTATGATTAATCTCATGATCTAATGATTTAATATTTATGTTGTATCTATTTGGGTGAGTCAAAGAAATAATATTAAAAAGTGTAGTGACATAAAATCTTTGTAACATGTCCCAAATGAGATAAAGGTGTGGAGTTTAAGTAATAGCATAAAAATGTATGTAGTTATACTTGAGGTTGAGAAAAAATATATTTAGAAAAGTCTTTGATCATTTAGAGGGATTAGGGTCCAAATAAATAGTAATGTGGGGTAGGATAATTATTAGATTTAATAAAATATACACAAGCATAGAAAACATGTTTAAATATATAAAATACACTATGGAAAAAGGTCACGTAACACTATTAGCTGTTGACATATTTCCATTAATTTAATGTTTGTACGTAAGTGAATAAATGTATATGTCAAATTATAAATATAATTAATTGAATCACGTACCTTCACTTAACTAAGGAAGGGTGGAGGGATAAAATGATAATCAAGATAGGCTCCATCTACATTGATTTTTTGACACACTTAAAAACAATTTCCAATTAATATAAGTAGTCAATGTTGTAATAATGAAAAATTTAAAATTAAAAGTGAAATGAGTATATAAATGAATACACATGATTTATATTGAACTAAATGCTACTGTAACTTAAAAAATAATGCCCACTATTCTTTTCATTCTGATTAAAAACTTTTCTGACAAACTAGACATTTCCACCACTTCTCTAGGAGTTTTGTGAGCACAACCCACTTCTTGATCAGGGACATGGACAAATTTGTCTCCAAGTAGAGCACCTAAACTCCTACTTAGTAGGGACTTCCTATACTCAATAGATTTTTAAAAATGTTCTTATATATGTCCCCATTTTGAGGTGAGGGATTGAATAACATGTATCTATAATCACTCATTCCAAATGAATATATTTACAAGCACCATGTGTAATAATATTGTGATGAATATAGTGAATATGAAGTAAATTATATTTTGAATAATGATAAAATAACAGATTCAATCGATAATAGATTGAAATGGTACTTACGAGATACAATACCTTCATAAAAGCATCTCATCAATAATCTCTTTGATTGGTATAAACCTAATATATTATACATAAATTATTAAGGTTTTCTTAATTCTATACAAGTTTAAAATATAAAAAAAATAAAATAATTCAAGAAAAAATAAAAACATTCAAAATATTCAAAAATATAAAAATGGGACCTGTGCATGTTATTATTACTAGATTACACTATTTAGATATATTATTTATCTCATGTTTGGTAGATGACATTATTTTCATATACACAAATATATTTCATGATATATGAGTGTGATGCAGGACATACAGGTTGTGCATGGACATACTTAGACTTTTCTCTATTGAGTGGCCATATTGACACTGGGGGCATCTTATTCCATAATTTTGAAGTATCATATTCTCAATATATTTTTTTTGAGAAAATACCCAAAATAATCATAATATAAAGCCTAAGGACACCAAAATACCATAGCATAAAAATTGAGCAACAAAAAAAATCAACAAATATATTCCATCAATGAAATACATCAATTGTATTAGTTATCCTATTTTATTGGCTAATAAATCCCATATACAATGCTTGTTTTGCCTTGTATGGAACATTTTTTTATGTTAGTTTAAAAATGAAATTGGATATGAGCCATGTACCTTCTAATTGGATGCATTGTAAACCAATTTGTAGGTTTTTTTCTTATTAAATTTTGATTTTGAAGTTATGCCTATATTATGTGTGTTTGTGAGAGAGAGATGTTTATTAAATATTGTTTAGTGCACATTTTATTGAGTTCATGATAATTTTTTGAGAACAATATTTTAAATATAATTTCATCAAAAGACATATACAAATGCATACATTCATAAGCTTTGCCTTATATTTATTTAAATAGTAGATATTAAATATGCATCATGACACTTGTTAATATTAAATATGCATCATGTGTAAAAAGAAGACAAAAGCAGTACGTTGTTTTTACCTACATAATAAAAAACAAATAGAATACATTGAGTATAAATTATATCAATTTATAATAGTTGTAAAGTTTTATAATCTTGATTAAGAATAAGAAGTGTCATCAAATAAAAAGAGAAACCATTATATACAAATCAAGTAATGGGCTTTTGAAAAAAAAAATTCTTCCCAAACATTTAAGAAAGAAGTTTTAATTTAAGATGTAATGTTTTTACAATCCATATAATTATTACGAAATAATTTTTTTTATAAAAAATGCCTAAAAGAAATTTGATAATTTTTTTTGAATCATTTTTGTGATCCATCATTAAGATAAAAAATATATGTTTAGATTGAGAACTAGAGTTCCTTATATAGACAACTCTTGTAAAGTACATGATTTCTATTAGTGGGCTACCTTTGGAAAGAGAATTAAATGAAATAATTATTAATATATGCACTCCAATATGACATGTTCTAAGTGTTATATGTATCCATTTAATTTTTTAGACAATCAATTTTAGCATATGACTATTTATTTGCTATGATGTTAGAATGTTTATAGACACAGACTATTGGTGCAGATTAAGCTCTTCTTGATGCATTTTAATTTATGTTGGGCTCTATATTATTTTCCATTGCCTTGTGTTTTCCTTAAAAAATTACTTTATGTTAATTTTGGATCAATAATAATACCATAATTCAATTCTAAATACTCAAAAACCTACATATCAACTATTTATTTTCCTTGGTATGATCATAGATGCTCCTAGATTATCCAAAACACTGTTTTAGGAAATTTTCTCTCTATAATTAACCAGTTCAATTTTGGTGATGATCAAGATCAAACCCTAAAATACTATTCATATATTTTTTGGGGTCTTTTAACCCTTTTTCCTAATATTTTTAGTTCTTTCTACCCCTTTTGTTGACTTTCCTACATTTTGTGTCTCAAATTGCATGTCAATAAGGTCTTAATTTGAATTCAAAGAGTCCATAAGTACATATTAATGCTAATTAATTTATGTGGGACAATATTTAAATTTGTAAACTATCTATTAAATTTCAAGGGTAGAATTCCATTATTAGAGAAACACCCCTGTACTAAAAACAAATCAATGAAAGAACATATATAATCTACTAGTTGTTTATAGTATCTCATTGATATGGATAAGGATAAGGGTTGATATTTTAAAATTTTACTAGAATATTTGTTTACTTATATGATTATTGATTTTAAAATTATCAAATAACATAGGTTTCATTGAAGTAGGCCCATTATAACTACTCCCATTCTCTATACTCTTGTAAGGTGTCAATGTCTTAAAGCTAATTAAGGTTGAGATAAAGAAGAAGTAATTCTTGTATCTCTATAATGAATTTTGAGATTTTTAGAGAGTTTTTAATAAACATGAACAAACAAACTAAACCTATAAATAATTTTAAAAATATAGGTTTTTAACAATTATCAAATTTAGTGACTAATATCGAACTTTACCTTGCCAATATCAACCTAATAATATTAGTCAAATTCTATAAATTCTCTAATCAACAACAAATTCTAAATTTGCTTTTAGATTACTTATGAACCTATTCTCACATATTTTTAATCTCTAAGAATGCACATGTAAATCAAAATCTAAATATTTCTCTAAAAATTCTCCTTATCAAATTTTAATTATGTAAATATTTATTTTTAAATATTTTAAATCTATTTCTATTGTTATATTTATCTCATATTTTTCTTATGTAATCATGTAAATGACTATACCCTATTTATATTTGAACATATTATTATTATTATTCTGATTAAATTGATCTTATATTTTCCATTGAAAGTATGATAATTACTCATCACCCCTATATTTATATTGATTATAACTTGACCATAGTGTGTCATATCTTACACTAAAGTTTTCATCGCTTAAATCTTAACTAGATTAGAGAAAGGCCATGCCATACCGTATTACTTATTTCTTAATTACATGGGCACACTATTATCATGTTTCATTACTTACATACCATTACTTATACTTTATTAATTATTTTATATATAAAGAATAACTCATTCATACCCTGCATCAATTTTCTATTGCCTATACAAAAGCATATTATTGTTGTGCTTATTACTTAATATAATTTAAAGGAAGACATGCCACTTATGTATGTAATTCAAAAGAATCAAACAAAACAAAATCTATGTCATACGATGAAATATTCATACTCAATATTTAACTCAAAAAATAAAAATATTTATAAACTTTAACTTTTAAATTATCTTGACCGAAAACAAATTAAATTTATTTTGAACATGATAGCACCATGCTATTTTAGATTTTAAAAGAATGAAATAATAATGTTTGTGAATGTGTGGAAATCTTAGGCCATGGAAATATTGAGAATAAAGTATGTGTATTGATATTAGTCGATTATTTTTTAAAACTATTTTAATGATTTTTTATAATATTTTTAATTTAAAATAGAAATGAAATATATAATAGGGAGATTTTAGACTTTTAGAATTTTTTAAAAACTATTTAAATTTTATATATAAAAAAATATTATTAAATATTTTTTCATAAAAAAATTATTTTAAAATTTTTTAGTCATAAATGAGAAATTAAACCATTTAAAAAAATAGATCTTTTTAAAGTTAAGTTTAGAGAAATAAGATGCATGCTGATTTATTTTTACAAATAAATTCTATCATTTTCTGACACAAAATGTTGGTGTATTGAAAAATATTTTTATAAAAGTTGTAAGAATATCTAATGAAGAATATTTCAAAAAAGAGAATGTCTTATAAATATATTTAAGAAAAATGGTTATAAAAATAAACAAATAAAAAAATCTTTCCAAATAATAAAAAACCTCAATTTTTGAAGAGATAAGACTAATATGATAAGATTAAAAAATATTCTTTGACACCATAACATAATATTTATATTGATATTTAATTATAATAATTATATTGAAAGTTTTCAATAATAAAACATGATATTTGTATTGATAAGACAAAGATTTTAGTGAGAAAGGATCATTATATAAAATTACACCCAAAATAAGTCTTTGAAATTGAGCGAAATAATAACACATTAATAATACTTAGAAATCATTATCCAAACCTTAAAAGATTGGTAATATTGTTTGAGAACATAAATCTTAACATTATTTTTTAAAAAAAAAAAAATAATAATTAAAAAAAAAATCTTAATAATAATATTGTTTTGATATCAATATTCATTAATGTATTATAAATTAACTATTAAAAAAATAAAAAATCCACATTTATAATATTGATTCAAATATTCTAAAAGATGCAAGTAAAAGTTAGATACAAAATATAGGATAAACACAATTATATTAGACTAGTTTTACACCATATTTGAAACTTAAAACATATTTATAGCATATTTTAAGTGATATTCTTTCTTTTATTTGGATATAATTGAATTACATGGATACCAAAATCTCTAATATTAGTAGTGATTTACAATATATTAAATGTATATTTAACATCATAATCATCTCTTTTGACTAATTTACCAGTATTCCATTTCACTAAATTTTTTTAGAGATCCAACTTAGCCCTCATCATAATGGTTATATCCCTGGATTTTTCTTTATGGTAAAAATAAATAAATTATATTTAATTAAACAGTCACAATTAATATAAAATATAATAATATTATCTAATTAATAAATAGATGAATATACAATAAATATAGAAGATAAAAATATCATATATAATATAAAAATTTGTAGGAGATATAACATCAAAATATGAACCTAGAAATGCATATTTAATATTGTCACTTCCTCATCCTTAATTTATATGTTGTGATTGTTGTATTCCTTCATAAAGTTGAATCTTTATGACTTAGAGTATTAAGGAAAACTAACATAAATAAAAAAATTGGGTGGTTATTATCCACTAAGTAACCCTATAATAGTTAGATCTCTTGTAGTAAAACAATGAAATTGTTGGGTACCATGGAATAACATTATATTTTTCAAGAATAAATTACCATGGGTATCAAGAATATGTTGTTTAATTGATATTCAAATAAAGTATACCACTTATTTATTTATATATGATTTTTAATTTAAATTTGATAATATTAATATGTGTGTCGATTTTTAATAAGTACAAATACGAAAAGCGAAAAAAGGTCGGATAAACCCATATAACTAAAAATGAATAAAAATACGTATAACATGATCCTTGCAACATAACAATACAAAATGACCCAAACAATAGTAAGAAAACTATCACAAAAAATTGAAAAAGGAATTGAAAGTTCAAAAATTAACTAGAATATCAAAATTACTCCATTTAAACCAGATTAACTACATATAAATATTAAAAACAGAAATAAATTAACACAACCAAATCGTTTTATCCAATCCTAACATCATGAAATTACAAATCGATAAAAAGCTTCCATTTTTGAATTCTGATGAATTTAAAGTTGCTTGGCAGATGAGCAAGTCGCTATTCAAAGGTCATGGCTCTCATATGACAAGATATTTCCAAAACCGACCTTGTGCGTTGACGTAAACATGATCTCTATTCACAAATGGCCATATTGACTATTAACCTCCAGCTTGCAAACTGAGAAAACTTTGAGGTTTGACAGAGTCCTATAAAATGTTTTAACGGATTGCCTACCTAGGCATATGTTAATTACGGTACAAACTGACAAAAGTTTGATTGAGAACATATTATTTTCTTATCTTGATTATAGCTTACAGACGTGATTTGAAAGGTTTGTTTGGAAATATTATATCAATGAAAATTTTGACTTTTGACAAGAGTCCTGTCAGATGGGTTGCCTGATTGTATGCCTATGAACATCAACGCATTCGTTTGTTATATAAGATCATACCAGGTACTGTTGCAGCACACATGATATACATTTCTTTTTCTTGTGATAATGGCCACTTCGACGATTTACATCTCTCACTCCCACGCTCCTTCCTTCGTTGGGAGCAAGATTTCCAAGAATAGGCCTCTTTTCTCTTCATCCGCAAATCTTCGCATTTCGGCAGCCATTAACAATTCCTGGCCAAAAGCTTTATCATCAAGTGTCGAATTGTTGGGCACAAAGGAGAAGCGGCATAACAGTATTCGCAAGAGTGTTGATCTCCATGTGGTTCCGCTGCCTGCAGACACTGAAACTCCGGATAAGGCCGACAGGCAGCCATCTCCCGTCGAGTTGAAGAGATTTGCGAGGCAGTTGGAAGAGGTGTACAGGAACAGCCCCAGCGCCTCCCCCAAGGAGCCCCTAGGGGAGGAGTGGAGAGAGTTTCATGGATCGCATAACTGGCAAGGTCTTGTGGAGCCGTTAAACCCCAAGCTGAGAAGAGAGATCGTCAAATACGGAGAATTCGCCCAGGCCACCTACGACGCCTTCGATTTCGACTCCCATTCCAAATACTGTGGCAGCTGCAGATACAACCGCCATAAGATGCTGGACAAGGTACATCTGCACAACACAGGCTACAAGATCACCAAATATCTCTATGCCATGTCGGACGTTCACATGCCCAAATTCTTCGGGCGGTCCAACTCCATGGATCCCTGGAGCAAGGACTCAAACTGGATGGGCTATGTGGCGGTCAGCACGGACGAGGAAGAGGTCAAACGTCTGGGCAGGCGCGACATCGTGATCGCATGGCGCGGAACCGTGACGCAGCTGGAGTGGATGGAGAATCTGCGCGACATCCTGCACCCCGTCGGAGACCTCGGCTGCCAAGAACACGCGGCCGTCAAGGTGGAACGCAGATTTCTGAGCCTCTACACCTCCAAGAACGACAACACCCGCTACAACAAGCTCAGCGCATCCGAACAAGTCATGCACGAAGTCCGCCACTTGGTGGCCATGTACACACAGCGCGGGGAGGAAGTGAGCATTAGCATCTGCGGGCACAGCCTGGGAGGCGCCCTCGCTCTTCTCAACGCCTTCGAAATAGTGGTCAAGGGGGTTAACATTAACCTCAATGGCCCAAACCCTAATCCTAGAATCCCAGTGAGCGTGTTCTCGTTCGGGGCTCCGAGAGTGGGGAACAGCGCTTTCAGAGACAGACTAGAGGAGCTTGGAGTGAAGGTGCTGCGTGTGGTAGCCAAACAGGACATGGTACCCAAGATGCCGGGTATCATCTTCAACGAAGGAATGGAGAAATATGAACAAATAATTGGGCCGGTGTTGGAAACTCTTCCATGGAGTTACAAACACGTAGGTGTGGAATTGGCATTGGATCATAAGAAATCTCCATATCTAAAGAAGAACTCTGATCCAGTGGGGTGCCACAATCTGGAGGGTTACTTGCATTTGTTAGATGGATACGAAAGCTCGTCTGCACCGTTCCGCGGCAAAGCCAGACGGGATGTGGCGTTGGTTAACAAAGGTGCGGACATGCTGCCGAAAGAGCTGATGGTGCCGGCCAATTGGTATCAACTGGAAAACAAAGGACTGGTCCGCAACGGCTACGGAAGGTGGGTCCAGCCTCACCGAGATGCTGATGACGTGCCCTCTCCTCTGCACGTGGAGCTCTCCTCGCCCTTCGATCTTTGACATTCATTTGGTGTCATAAACGGTTTTATACACTCGACTAAAATCATTCATTCATTCATCATGAAGCTTTTATTTAATGCTTCTGTTTAAATAGATTTGAATTTAAACATATTTCAATTAAATAAGGGTTGTGTAGTTTTGTTAGTTTCTATTAATATAGTGAAAATTATTTATGATTTATTGTCTATAAATTTGTAATGTAATTGTATTATAACTATAAATGTTATATGAGGAATAATAAAAATATTAATAAATACATGTTCAATCTTGTATATTGTAATATTTGAATAAATAATTTTAATCCCATTTTTATAAGTATAAAATATAAAATATTTAAAAATAAATTAAAGTTAGAAGAATATATTTTTTGTTTAATGACTTCATTTTAACATATACATGCTCAAGCTTACATATTATAATATTTGAATAAATAATTTTAATCTTATTTTTATAACCATAAAATATGGATGAAGTTAGAAGAAGATAAAAAATGAAACATTTCTATAATTAACTTCCACCCAGGTAAACCCTCATTTTAATTATAAAAATATAAAATAGAAGATGATATATTTTAATTGATATCAGAGCTTTGATTTAGGCATATTATGTGGGGTAAAACCCTAATTTTGTGAAATCACTTTTATCTTGCAATCTATTTTGAATTTTTATATAAATATTTTTATAGTGTTGAATAATACTTTAAGGAATTCATAGTAAAAATTCAAGGTTTTTTGTTCCATTTTGAGGGTGTTATTTCTATTTTAAGGTTTGTAATAAATTTGTCATATCTATCAAAATATAATAAAATTTTATATGAAAATTTTATTGATATCATATCAACATACAATAGATCTATAGTCAAAAGTTCAAAATTTTTAGAATTTTTTTGAGTGAATTATTGAGATTTTATGATTTTTCATATATTCACAATTTTTTGGAAAATTTTCACAAGTTTTCCTCTGAATTTTTAATATCATACATGGAAGCTATGATAAAAAAATAAACTATTTAGATTAGTTTTGTATGAGTTATTAAACTTTTAGGGTTTTTTCCTTAACCTTAGTTTTTTTTTCTAAATCATGGTTCAAAAGGGATTATATCTATTTGGAACATTTGATGGAGAGTTTTTTAAAAATAAAAAATATTTTGGAGAAGTATTTTATGGTAAAAAATGGACATGTTGGGAAAAAGAGACTAATGATGATAACCAAGAATAAATTGTAGATGAAGAATAAGATGAAAAAGAGGATGAAAATAATGATGGTATGGAGGGAGCTACAAATGATTCAAGAGGAGAGGTTGAGGATCATGATGTGGAAAAAGAGGAAGAAAATAATTTTGATGATGGTAATGAGGAAGATCAGGCATCTGGTTATGAAGAGGAAGAAATAAAGCATAATAATGATGATTAAAAGGCCATAGATGGTGTCCAAAGAGAGGTAGAGGATCTTGAAGAGGAGGAAGAAGGATTAGATGATAAGGTTCAAATGATTTAGCTCCACAAAAATCTGAGTCAAATTTTTAGTTTCATGGGTGCATTCAAAAGAAAAAGATTATTGTGTCCATAAACCTTAGCAACAAGTATAATTTCATCAATATTGATGTGGCCCAACATATATAGGTTCAAACAATTAATATCAAGGAGGCTCAAGTAGATGGTATGAATATTCCAATTTTTATAGATTTGAAGATCATGATGGATAAATATGTTTTGCATTCATATATTTGTGCTTTGAATATGCATGGTGTGGATGTGTATCTTGGATATAATGGTTAGAGACTTTTGGAACATTAAATATTGATGTATATAATAAGTTCATGAAGTTTTCATATAGGAAATAAAAGGTCATTTTATAGGATATCATAGTTGGCAAGGTGCAAATAGCAGTCAAGGTAGAGCATGAGGATGAGATTGAATAAGGTGAAAAAGAGCATGAGGAAGATTCAGATGATGACATAAATGAATAAGTAATACAATAAGAAAATAACACTTCATCTACTCAAGAGATAAAGGAACTACCAAAGGAAAAGGTGGAAAAGGTAGAATAAAAGGTGGATAAGGTCAAAGTATTAGAAAATGTTGAGGTATGTAGACATCCACATCATCATGAGAGGACAAAATCATAGACACATGTGAGGGAGTGTCATACCAATAAAATTTTTGGCTATACAATAAATTAGAGTACCGATCACTAAGGTTATACATAGAAGCCAAAGAATAACTAATATGGTCAAGTATGGAATCTATTGTCCCCCAAAAATATCACTCATTTTTGGGACAACATTTGAAATATTTTGGTCTAACAGACCAAAATCCTCTCTCCCCTTCTCAAAAATTATTTTGAGCATTCAAATTCTTCATTATTCAATCTTTTTCAAATCTACATACTCTGCAGGCTAAGTTATACGGACTCTGCTAGTTCTACAAACTCAAATCTATAGACTCTACATGCTTGAATCTATAGACTCTGTAGGAGAGAAACAAGTTCAACACTTAGCCATTTTTTCTATCATGAAGAAATTGCAGAAGCTGCCAAGTGTCATCTGCTGAGACACATTATGATTTGCTTCTCAAAATAGCATAACTTGCCACGTGTCCCTTGTAAGATAAACAAAATGTGCCAAGTGTCAACATCCACAGCTTCTTCCTTTTGTTTCGTAAAGATTGTGGCGGGCCTTGGGTAAGTTTCTAAAGCACAACAAAAGCTGACAAGTGTCAACATCCGCATGAATCCAAAAGAGTCTCGAATGTTTCTGCAGTGTTTCTATGAGCTTGACAGAAGCTGCCACATGTCATCTTCTGCAGGACTCTCAAAAGGTATCCAAAGCCTCTATAAGTTAAGTGGATGCTGCCACGTGTCCTCACCTATTTCTCAGTGGATGTTGCCATGTGTCACCTATTGAGATTGGCAGAAAATCAACTAAGGCAAAGCTAAAGGACAAACAACCCTTATGGAGGGCAGGCGAGGAGGAGATGGACCATTAAAAAAACCTGAAGGATAGTTCCATGCTTGAACAAGTCCTTGCGGAGGGCACAAACTTCCTTTAGAAAAGTTCCCATGGAAAAATGATTAAGGCAAGAATCCTTCAGACTTTTTGTCTGAAGGAATTCACCTGAGAAGAAAGCTCAACAGAAAACCTGACGAGAAGTAGAGGCAAAGCGAAGGAAGATTTCCTTTGGACAAATTATTTGAAGAAAAAATCTACCGAAATAGAAAACCCATTGAGGAAATAAAAGCCTGGATGCTACCATTTGTCCCTCATCAAGTTGCAGTAGAATGCACCACGTGTCCCTTACAAAGTGAAGCGAAAACTGCCATGTGTCATCTTCCGCAAGAAATCTAAAATGAGTCCCGAGGACTTTCTAAAGGCAGCTAAAGCACGGTGAAAGCTGACAAGTGTCAACATTTGATTAAATCTAAAATGAGTCCCAAATGTTTTTATAGCATAGATAGAGTGCAGTAGAGACTGCCATGTGTCCTCTTCTGCAAGACTTTTAAAAATGTTTCTAAAGCTTCTATAGACAAGTGAAAGCTGCCATGTGTCCTGTTATAACTTAGTGGAGTGCGACAAGTGTCTGCATCTGCATTTCAAGTTTATTACCAGTTTCTAAGCTTCTCCTAAGCCTCTTTTAGAGTCTAGCAAATACTACCAAGTGTCTTGGTCTGTTTCACAGTGGAACGTACCATGTGTCAATTGCAAGTTTAGCGACCGACTAAAGCAATAGCTCGAGATCTCAAAAAAGGGACAAAACACAGCCATAAAAAGGAGGAACGATGAAGAAAGATGAAAGATACCCACGCATGGGATATGTTTTTAGAAGGTGAAGTAGTCCACCAAGTGGACATTGGAGAACATGAACATTCAATGGCGTGACCAGTTTCTCTGCATTGAGAAAAGCAAATGGGCAACTACGCCTGATTCCAGCATATCTTCTTGATAGAATTTAAGATGTATTGAATGCAACATGATGTGTTACTACTCTTAAGTCTTTCTTGGAGAGCTATATATTGGAATATCTCTTATTATTTTATGGGAGATCTTTTGGTTATTAAAAAACTAAACTCTGCCCAAATTGAAAGGCATTACTGAGACTTTGAGCTCAGATTGTTGATCATATTTTGTTATTGGAATAAGAAAGCAAGTGACTTTTCAGATTTTGTGCTGTAATAACTTGGTTTTTGGGGAAATTGTTCTTATGTCTATTTCCGTAATACATTTTTTGTCCCTTTAATTAAATAAGTAGAATTAGTGAAAGTAGTCAGTAAGGTGTCCTGAAGCCAACTGAGGAGAGACTCTGTGCCCCCACAATTTCCTTTAGTGTGTTTTCTTTCTATTTCTATGTAAAGGACCTTGGGATGAATTTGTGCCCTCATTGTCCTTCGTATCTCACTCTTGGGTAGTTGAGGTGGAGACTTTGTGCTACATTTTAGTTTGCTGGTTAATATGCCCTTGGTTACCTTTTGAAATTACTACCAAGAAGATTTTTGTGGTTTGCTGAATAGTACTTTTGAAAGAAGAGGAGTGCTTTCTGTCATTACTCTTAAGATTTCTATTTTTATCCTTGAACATCATCTCTAAAAAAAAATATGGGTGGTTTTGTCCTACCCCAAGTGTTATTTTCAGCATAAATATATAGTATATAGCTCCTCATATTTAATAGGGAACCTCCCCTTGATGAGAGGAGAGATTAGTCCCCTTTTGATGTGGTAAACCTACACATCTGGCTGACCAATCTCCCTATGCTTGGTGAATAGAACTATTTTTCCTATCAGTTAGCTGAGTGACAAAATATTCACCCAATAGTTTTTGGTGACTCTACTGAGGATGAACGTGCAATTTGAAGCCTTAAGTTTTAGATTGAAGCAGTCCTTACCCTTATCCATTATAGACTCTGGTGACTCCATTTTGTGTCTTACTCATTATCATTATAGCCTTACCATCTCCCTCCACCCCCATACCAACTGGGATAAAACATGAAGTTTGAAGCCTCAAGATTCAAGCTGAAGTAGGGCCAGTTCTTTCCCGTTTTTGTTTTAGAATATGGCAGATCCAGTATACGTGAAGCCAAAGGGATAAAGGTAATGTTGAACCTGTATTCAAGTTGGTATAACAAAGTAATTTTGATCTATTTCCCTTCACCATCTCACCTCCAACGAACCAAGAGCTTTCCTCCTACTAAAGTCAAGTCTCCATTACTGGGCAAAGCCTCCATTTCTGCTATTAATAAAGCTTTGTCAATACTTACCCCTCTGAGATTTGTTATCCCACCTTTCCATAGTCATACTATGGTAGTTCAAGGCCCCTGGGATAACTCTTTTGGCCCACTCAATTTGACTCCACCTCTACATGAGCTACCACGTAGTTCAAGGAAAAATTTCCCCAAGTTCTATGGTGATGGGAAAGTTCACCCTGATGAACACATTGCAGCCTTTAGCATAGCCTATGGTGTAATAAGAGTGGAATTTGAAGATGTGGTAGTCAAGATATTTGTGGAAACACTACAAGGTGCTACTGCAGAGTGGTTCTACCATCTGTAGGCTAGGTCAGTAACTGACTGGAACACCCTCAAAGCTAAATTTGAAGCTGGGTTCAAGCCTACAGAAGATGCACATGCTTTGCTGGCCCAGCTCACACAAATGAAGGAGCCTCATGAACCAATGAGGGACTTCATAGCCAAGTTTGATAAACTGAGGAATAGGATTCCTGCAATTGCTCAGCCAACACCTGAGAATCTCAAATGTTTCTTCATCAACTCTTAGTTGCCCGAAGGGAGTTTTTTGCTAATACGTGTTGGCCAAATAGACCTTGCTGCATCTCAAAATTTGGCTACTGAGGTAGAAGATGACCTTATCTTGGATGGAAAGATAAGGAGAGATCCTAATAGAAATAGACCCTCATCATCTTCTTAATATCCATCTACAGGCACCACTGATCCAATGGTGCAGAAGTTGGAAAATGAGTTGCTTGCTCTCAAAAAGCAAATAGTACAAGGAATGTCTTCTGCTCCTTCATACAGAGATATGCCAAGAAGGACATTTCCAAATTAGTCATACCAGGGCAATGTTGCTAGGAATTAAGGGCTAAATCATCTTCCTCCCCCACAAGGGAAACTTGCCATTGAAGCACCCCCAGCCAATTCAGTAGTGAGATATCTTGAAATAGAATTTGATTTCTCTTTCCAGGCTGATCTCCTGGTAGAAGGTCAATAAGAATTAGCTAATGACTCTAATATTAGTTTCTTGAATTACCAGGATGAACCTAGAAGTAAAGGAGAAGTGTTTGATGGATCATATGCAGTGTTTACTAGGTCATAGAACCAATCAGCTCAACAAGTTGATAAGGAAAAAATGGAATAACGTTCTCAGCCTACAATTTCAATTGCTAAGTGGGGAAGCACCTTGCCTTTCCAGCCAAAGGACCTGGTGATCACCAAAAGGGTAAGTACATCAAGTTCTCCTTCACCTTCAACTTTAATTTCACAAATTAGTCCTCCCCCCTAAAAACTAGAAGGTTGAATTGCCTTCCTCTGTTCCTAGTCCAATTCAGTCATTTGACATAATTGATCATGTCAAGAAGACCAAAATTCAAATGATTGAGTTTGAATATTTACAATCCAACCTTGAGCAGCTGGATAGGTTAGTTGAGTGTGTGAAGAATAAGGCCATCCTTGCAGCATAAGATGTTAAGAAAGTAACTCATGATTCCCCAAAGAACATGTCCATCCCAAATAATCTTGTCATTACTCCTCCAGCTACCCCTAGGAAAATAGAGCCTTTTTTATGTTTTCTTATTAATAAATGATCACAAACTGAGCAATTGCATCATAGACTCAGGTACATCTGACAATGTCATGCCTACCAAAGTGGCAGAATCTCTTGGACTCACACTAACCAAAACCTTTGGTAGATGTTTCACCATGGAAAACAAGCAAGTACCTCTACTAGGACAAATCAAGGATGCCCAATTTGCATTTACATCATTCCCAAACAAAAGAATCAAGATGACAGTCCTAGTCGCTGATGTTCCAACCTCATACAACATTCTTCTGGGGTGAAATTTCTACAAAGATGTTGGTGGAGAATTGAGCATGGACCTGTTTGAAGTGAGGATCCCTATCAAAGGCATCATGTAGAGGTTGTTTCCTGAAAAAGAAGCAAAATATATTGTCACTCAGACATTAGCCCTTGAAGCCCATATTCTGTTCAAGTCTTTAGGTATGGGTAATTAATTTTATACCACAGAAGATACTCATGTTTTAGCTGATGAAACCCCCAAAAATGATAGTCTAAAAATTAGTTCAGATGGAACAACAGAAGACATGATAGAATGTAATGCAAACACAGAAGAATTCCCCCTCCTAAGCAAAGAGAAATATGAGAAAGGATCAGTTTCAAATAAGGTATGGATGCTGGAATTTGATGATAGTTTTTCCTCTACTGGTTCAGGGGCTAAGATTGTGTTGATATCTCCTCAAGGAGATATTTTTACCTCTTCATACAAGTTGCAGTTCAGCAATACTAACAATACTGCTGAATACAAATCCCTTCTACTTAGATTGAAAGCCGCTAAAGACAAGGGTGTCAAACTCCTTCATGCCAAAGGAGATGTCGAGTTGGTGGTTTGTTAGGTGAAAAACTTGTACCAAACCAAAAATGAGAGATTATACCACTACCGTAATCTAGTCTGAGATCAAATTGAAATCTTTGATGCTTTCAACAACTCTGCCATACCTAGGGAACTTAATGACTAAGCTGATGCACTGGCTATTTAAACAACTCTCTTAGTCCCTCACATAGACTTTACAGGAGGAAAATACACCATCGAGCTAGTCTTCCAACCAAGTGTACCTAATAATGCCAGTCATTCGTAGGTGTTTAACAATGACAACCAAATCATCACCTTTCTGGAACAAAGAGATAGCTTCGAATAGTTGCACTTTGAAGGTAGTAATCCTTAGAAGCTTGAATCAGCTCCTAAAATGAACTCAGATGCAGATGAAGAATTCTTGCAACTCAAAGGGAATAAAAGTCCCAAAGGTCTAGTTTCCATTGAAAATCTATTTGACAAACATGACAGATTCATCAAACAGCAACAAATAGATTCAAACTCCTCCCAAGGGTTTTATCAAATAAATTTGGATACCAAGGAAGGTCCCAAGGTGGTTAACATTGATAAATGTTACACTCCTGAGGAGAGGTTCAAGTTTACTACTTTGCTTAGCCAATACATGGACATCTTAGTATACTCCTATGATGACCTGAAGTATCTCAAGCCTGATGAAATCTTCCATGACATTACTCTCAAGGCTAACTCAGTGCCATACAAGCAAAAATCCCAGTAGTATAATCCAAAGATATCAGGTAATATTCTATCTGAGATACAAAAAATGCTAAATGCTAGGATAATTTTCCCAATCCATCATCCCACATGGATTGCCAACATAGTCCCTGCGAGGAAAAAGAATGGTGAAATTTGCATCTGTGTAGATTTCAAGAATTTAAATCAGTCATCCTTAAAGGATAACTATCCTTTACCCATCATGGATCAAGTGCTTTAGACAGTGACTAGTTTAGAGATGTTATCAATGCTAGATGGCTTCTCAAGATACAATCAGGTTGAAGTTGGTGAAGCAAACCAACACAAGACTGCCTTCACCACACCTTGGGGCACGTTTGCATATAGAAGGATGCCTTTTGGCTTAATAAATGATGGCACCACCTTTTAGAGAGAAATAAACTTGCTTTCAAGGATGAAATGGGTAAGTTCATTGTAATTTATCTTGATGATTTGACCATCTTTTCTAAGCATCGCTCTGAACATATACACCATTTGCAACAAGTGTTGGAATGTTGCTACCAGAATGGCATTTCCTTAAACTCCAAGAAGTCAGTTTTTGGAGTAACAGAGGAAAAACTTCTCAGACACATTGTGTCCAAAGAAGGCATAAAGATTGATCTAGATAGAGTCAAGTCTATCCAAGAGCTTACCTTGCCTACAAATAATACTACTGTTCACTCTTTCTTCAGAAAGGTGAATTTCTTACGAAGGTTCATCCTTGAGTTTGCTGAGAAGACTTGACACATTATGAACATGATGATGGGAAAGGCCACCTTCAGCTGGACTGAAGAAGGCAAGTTAGAATTTGAGGATATCAAGACTGCCATTGCCCACACCCCATTTTTGGTTTGTCTAGACTATAAAAAAGAGTTCATCATATACAGTTATGCTTTTGAGCACACACTTTTAGAAATTCTGGTTCAACAGGATAAAGAAGGTATGAAATATCCCATTTATTTCATGAGCTTCCCTCTCAAAGCTCATGAGCTAAAATATTCAAACATGGAGAAGCATGCTTATATAGTGGTGAAGGCAGTCAAGCATTTCTTCTTCTACATCTTAAATTGCAACACTACTGCCTTGGTTCCTGATACCACGGTCAAATCCATACTGACTCAATAGGAGTTTGGGAAAAAAAGAGGTAATTGGATTACAAAGATACAGGAGTTTGATCTAATCATCAAGCCAACAAAGTTGGTATGGGGAAAAGGCCTATGCCAATTAATTACTGATAACAAACTAGAAGGAACATAGCATGAAGAAGTAGAGGTGGAAGACACACCGATAGTCCTCTTTATATCCACCATGAATGAGTGGTATTTAGGTATTGCTCATTTCCTTACTTATGGTGAGTGTCTTTCTCACTTATCTCATAAAGAAAGGAGGACTACCAAGTTGAAAGCTGCTAATTTTGTCCTCTAGAACAATGGCCTATATAAGAAAAACATTGATGGAGTTTTCCTTCACTGTGTGGACAAGGAGCAATAAAGCCAACTTTTGAAATCCTTCCACAATCTATCCTGTGGAGGACATTTTTTTGCTCCTGTAACTGTCCACAAGATTCTGTGAGCCAGGTATTATTGGCCAACTCTTTTCCAAGATGCATATAAGTGGGTAAGAAAATGTGAACTGTGACAACAGTTTGCTGGGATACCCAAGTTAGCTGTCATGCCTCTCAAGGCAGTGGTCATAAAAGAACCATTCTAGAAATGGGGAATTGATTTTATGGGACCTATAAACCCATCTTCAAGTGCTGGACATGATTATGTCCTTATGGCAACTGACTACTTCACCAAGTGGGTGGAAGCTATTCCAACCAAGCATGCTACTTCAGAAGTAGTGTGCAATTTCCTCAAGGAGAATATTATTTCTAGGTTTGGGGTCCCAATCAAAATTTTCATAGACAACACAGCTTGTTTTAATTCCCAAGAGATTACTCAGTTCTATTTTCACTATGGGATCACCCTTTCTCACTCTTCTGATTACTTTCCACAAGGTAATGGGCAAGCTGAATCAAGCAACAAGAACTTGGTAACTATCATCAAGAAGTTGGTGGATAACAACCAAAGGATATGGCATAAAGCATTGGTTGATTCTTTTTGGGATGATAGAATTAAACCCAAGAGGGAAATTGGTATGTCACCTTTCCAACTTCTTTATGGTCTCAATGCTGAGATACCAATCACCCTGGAATTGCCAGCATTAAAATTGGTTAAGGCAATTGAAGATCATATATGAAAACTCCATTGATAAGAGGATCATGTGCTTGACTAAGATGGATGAGTAGAGAACTATGGTGGTGGACCAAATTTCTGCCCATCAAATTTTGGTAAAGAAGCTCTTCGACCAAAAGGCAAAAAACCATGATTTCTAGGTTGGAGATCAAGTCCTATTGTGGGACAAGAGAAGAGAACCAAAGGGGATGCATGGTAAATTTGATTCTCTTTGAAGAGGCCCATTTATTATTCATTATATTAATGGTGAGAATAGATTCCTATTGAAATATCAAGATGGCACACTCTTCTCTCTTCCTTATAATGGGCAGCATCTGAAGCACTTCAATATGTAAAGTATCAGATAAGATTAGCTTGTACATATGTATATTTGTATAGTCTTTAATTCTATTTTTGTGCTTTCATTTTTGTTTTTGTCACCTTTCTTTTTAGGTAGCATGACTCCATAGCCCAATGGCATACTTCAAGGCACTAGAGATTCTAGTTTCTACTCCCCTCAACTGTTCTAACTGAAGGAAGTTCCCCAACTGGAGCCAGCTATTGTCCCCCAAAAATATCACTCATTTTTGGGACAACATTTGAAATATTTTGGTCCAATAGACCAAAATCCTCTCTCCCCTTCTCAAAAATTGTTCTGAGCATTCAAATTCTTCATTATTCAAGCTTTTTCAAATCTATGGACTCTGCAGGCTAAGTTCTATGGACTCTACCAGTTCTACAAACTCAAATCTATGGACTTTGTAGGCTTGAATCTATGGAATTTGCAGGAGAGAAATAGGTTCAACACTTAGCCATTTTTTCTATCATGAAAAAACTATGGAAGATACCAAGTGTCATCTACTGATACACGTTGTGATTTTCTTCTCAAAATAGCGGAACTTGCCACGTGTCCCTTGTAAGATAAATGGAACGCGCCAAGTGTCAACATCTGCATCTTCTTATTTTTGTTTCATAAAGATTGTGGTGAGCCCTGGGTAAGTTGCTAAAGAATGATAGAAGCTAACAAGTGTCAACATCTGCATGAATCCAAAAGATTCCTAAATGTTTTTGTAGTGTTTCTATGAGCTTGACGGAAGCCACCACGTGTCATCTTCTGTAGGACTCTCAAAAGGCATCCAAAGCCTCTATAATTTAAGTGGATGCTGCCATGTGTCCTCACCTATTTCTCAGTGGATGTTTCCAGATGTCACCTATTGAGATCGATAGAAAATCGACTAAGGCAAAGCCAAAGGACAAACAACCCTTGCAGAGGGTAGGCGAGGAGCAGATGGACCATTGCAAAAACCTAAAGGATAGTTCCATGCTCGAACAAGTTCTTGTGGAGGGCACATAATTCCTTCGAAAAAGTCCCTGTGGCAAAATGGTTAAGGCAAGAATCATTCGAACTTTTTTTTTGAAGGAATTCACTCGAGAAGAAAGCCCGACAGAAAACCCGATGGGAAGCAGAGGCAAAGCGAAGGAATATTTCCTTCAGACAAATTACCTAAAGAAAAAATTTGCCGAAACAGAAAACCCACCGAGGAAATAAAAGCCCAAATGCTACCATGTGTCCCTCATCAAGTTGCAGTGGAATGCACCACGTGTACTTTACAAAGTGCAGCAGAAATTTCCATGTGTCATCTTCCACAAAAAATATAAAATGAGTCCTGAGGACTTTCTGAAGGCAGCTAAAGTGCGATGGAAGATGACAAGTGTCAACATCTGAGTAAATCTAAAATGAGTCCTGAATGTTTTTATAGTGTAGCTAGAGCACAGTAAAGACTTCCACGTGTCCTCTTTTGCAGGACTTTCAAAAATGTTTCCAAAGCTTCTATAGACAAGTGAAAGCTACCACATGTCTTGTTATAACTCAGCAGAGCGTGACAAGTGTCTGCATTTGTGTTTCAAGTTTCTTACCAGTTTCTAAGCTTCTCCTAAGCCTCTCTTAGAGTCTAGTGGCTACTGTTAAGTGTCCTAGTCTGTTTCACAGTGGAACGTGCCATGTGTCAATTTCAAGTTTAGCGATTGGCCAAAGCGATAGCTCGAGATCTCAAAAAAGGGACAAAACACAACCAAAAAAGGAATAATGATGAAGAAAGACCAGAAATACCCACACATGGCGTATGTTTCTAGAAGGTGAAGCAGTCCACCAAGTGGACATTGGAGAACATGAACATTCAATGGTGTGACCCGTTTCTTTGCATTGAGAAAAGAAAATGGGCAACTATGCCTGATTCCAGTATATCTTCTTGACAAAATTTAAAATATATTGAATGCTACATGATGTGTTACTACTCCCAAGTATTTCTTGGAGAGCTATATATTGGAATCTCTCTTATTGTTTTAGGGGAGATCTTTTGGTTATTAAAAAACTAAACTCTACCCAAATTGAAAGGAATTACTGAGACTTTGAGCTTAGATTGTTGATCATATTTTGTTATTGGAATAAAAAAGCAAGTGACTTTTTAGACTTTGTGCTATAATAACTTGGTTGTTGGGAAAATTGTTCTTATGTCTATTTCCTTAATACATTTTCTGTCCCTTTAATTAAATAAGTAGAATTAGCGAAAGTAGTCAGTAAGGTGTCCTGAAGCCAACTGAGGAGAGACTTTGTGCCCCCACAATTGCCTTTAGTGTGTTTTCTTTTTGTTTCTGTGTAAAGGACCTTGGGATGACTTTGTGCCCTCATTGTCCTTCGTATCTCACTCTTGGGCAGTTGAGGTGGAGACTTTGTGCTACATCTTAGTCTACTGGTTACTATGCCCTTGGTTACCTTTTGCAATTACTACCAAGAATATTTTTGTGGTTTGATGAATAGTACTTCTGAAAGAAGAGGAGTGCTTTCTATCATTACTCTTAAGATTTCTCCTTTGATCCTTGAACATCATCTCTAAAAAAAGAGAGATGGATGGTGTTGTCCTACACCAAGTGTTATTTTTAGCATAAATATATAGTATATAGCTCTTCATATTTAATAGGGAACCTCCCCTTGATGAGAGGAAAGATTAGTCCCCTTTTGATGTGGTAAACCTGCACATTTGGCCGACTAATCTCCCTATGTTGTGGTGAACAAAACTATTTTGCCTATTAGTTAGTTGAGTGACAAAATATTCACCCAATAGAATCAGAGTAGAGAAACGGCTTATGGAATATGGAATTAGTGGGAAAATCACTATGACTATAAATGGAAGAATAAATACAATGGTCATGCATGGAATCATAGTAACATAACAGAATATGGTACATGGAATCAAAGGAGGAATAATTATGCATGGACACCATAGAATTATAATTATGATCATAAATGCAATAAAATTAGTAGAATGGAATTTAGAAGCAAGGTTGGAGAGCTATCACCTACAAGATCACATATACAAATGGCTAGATGATCAATATTAGAGGCACGTGTGTAATAATTTGAAACAAACTCATTATTTGGTTCCTTATTATTATTTTTAAGATAAAACATGTCAAGGAGGGAAGGAATGCTATAATAAAGCTAGTTTATATTTAAACAAAAAAATACTCAGATGAAATAATGTACATAGAGAATAATATAGTTCACATACTATATTTTATGTCATTCGAGATATCAAATACATTAAGATAGGTTACATAATATAGGTGAATGAACTCCTTGATATAAGGATCCAAAACCAATCCCAATCCTACATGTCTCTCAACTATCCTAAGATAACTCACTAATCCCTTTATTCTCTCACACATATCTATCTCTCTATGTGATTTGTTCTCTCAAATCACTCATACACATAATAATATTATTCTACCTATATTATTATTAAAGGATTTGATAACTCATATTAATAATAATATTAAAAACAAATATAATGTGAGCATTAAAATTAGGCAATTCCTGACATTCCCCTCTTAGTGTGGACCATGGGGAAAACATTATCCTGTATTGCAACTACCACTAATAGAAATCGCTTATGATTTATATGGTTTTTTTAAGTTAACCAATAACCTTAGGGATGGTTTTACACTTGAATAACCAACAACCTACAATCAAAAAATGATTTTACACTTGACTTACCACCAACCTAAAAATAACCAAGATGGTTTTACACTTGACTTACTACCAACCTACAAACAACCAAGATGGTTTTACACTTGGATTACCGCCAACCTATAAACAAACAATATGGTTTTACATGTGGTTAACTAAAAATAATATACATCATGATTTTACATTACTCTATTTGTTCTCATCACTATCTTACCTTAAGGACAAATACCAAGAAATAAGTTCACTTATTACAATACTTGAACAAGTATGATCCATTTGTTCTTATTTTCAAATGAAAATTAAAAAAATTAGCCACAACTGCATTATGCGGCCCCATCACTTGTAGCTGGCAAGAGGAAACAAAAACATTTCCTTCCTCCATTACCTCTGACCTCCATCAGGGTCACTTTTTACTCATTAAATTAGGTTAACATATTTTTCAATGGTTTTGGAAGGTTCTCTACTGATTGTTTCCATAGAAATTGGAACCGCCCCCGCCGCCCCCCATAATTTGGATGCCACACACAAGCAATAATGTGTCTATGAGATATTTTTTTTTACAATTTTTGACAATGACAACTCAGCTATAAAATATGACATAATGAATTTTAACTCTTGACTCATTTTTTAATTTTGACAATAGACTCAAAAAATTAACACTTTAGGATTTTTGGCATTTTTGGCAATTTTAAAAAAAATAACTAACCTCAAAACTAGACTTAGACTAAAATTAAATAAATAACTATATTTTAAAAAACTTGACTGAAAAAACTTAATAATACAAAACTATTTATAATATTCACCTAGACAAGACTCACAAATGATTTTGACAAATGCTTCTTATACTCAATATTTTGACAACTTTGACACAAATGAATTTATAAAATGATAGACATTATAACTTTAATGATTAATTACCAATGAATTTTTATGATTAATTGACATACAATAATTTTTTAAAACATACTTTTGATGACTTATCCTTAATGAAAAAGGACCCTGTTATAAATAAAATATTCAAACTATAATTGTAAATTACTAAAATCATACAAATACAAAGGAAAAATTTAATTATAAACCTAAAGATACTTACTAATCTAACACACTACTATAGAATATCCTTAATCTTAATAAAAAATATAAAAAACCATATGCAAGTGAAGATCCACCAACAACTTGAATGCACAAAGATTATGGTAGTGTTAATGTAGGTAAGAGGATGATGGAAAAGAATGTTATTGAGAAGCTTATGTAGGATATACAACCAAAATAAAAAAAATCTCTTTGTAGTCTTCTATCCAATATAAATAATGCATCGAGCTGTAAGCTGTTAAAGTTGGACTGCAAAAATAAAACTCATAGATCCATTAATGTAAATCTAAGGTGATCGAGGTGGGTGTTTAGAAATAGTTCATAGGTTTGAGCATGACAATATAATTAAGTCAATAGCATGAAAATTTGGAGAGGATATCTAATGTTTCATTACCATCTATATTGATAAAACTATTATTAAATATTTAGTTTCATTGTATCAAATGTCTATATTTGTATACATGGATCTAAGAATGCTGAGACCTAAATAAACAAAGCAAATCATGCCTTTCAAAATAAAACCAATGAAATTATCATATTTTGCATTGTTAAAGGCATAAATGAATACAAATTTATAGGTGTCTCTTTCAAAATTGAAATAAAAAACTTGATATTTCCAATTCTACCCATGTAATTAATCGTGGTTTACTCAATAATTGGATTTGAACTGCAGACCCTCCTTCAAGTAAATTCTATTTAGAGATGCTTACACACATGATTGAAAACTATTGGTGCAGATGTATATCATATTAAATAGATAAAAGTCTTCTTTTCTCATTCTTAGAGGGAAAGTACATATAATTGCCTCGATTTTTTTTATTTCTCCAAACTAGAAATCAAAGATGTAACCCACTCTGATACAAAATAAAAAAGCTAGTTTATATTTAAATAAAAAAATACTCATATGAAATAATGTATAGAGAGAATAATATATTTCACGCACTATATTTTATTTCATTTTAGATATCAAATACATTAAGAGAGGTTACATAATATAATCCCATATATATATCTCAACTATCCTAAGATATGTCACTTATCCCTTTATTCTCTCTCTCTCACACCTATCTCACTACATCATTTGTTCTCATAAATCACTCACACACATAATAATATTATCTTACCTATGTTATTATTAAATGAGTTGACAACTTATATTAATAATAATATTTAAAAAAAAATATAATGTGAGCACTAATGTTAAGTTATTCTTAACATGCTATATACCTAGGGATATGCTATATTAATGTTTATGGGTGGATGGAGATGCTGACATGTGGAACACATCCCCCTTAGTTATTTATATGGGTGAAATATATTAGGATAAGTAACTTTTGGAATGAGTGCATTGGGTAATGGTCGGACTACATTAGGATTAAGAGGTTACCCATCCTTGGTTAGTTAATTAGAGGTCTATATAAAGGGGGTGAATATTATTGTACATGAAACAAGTAATTATTGAGTATTCTATTTGGTAAAAGGATATTGGAGGTTTTCCTTCAAAGAGACATTACATATTCATTCCTTCCTAAAGGAGTATTGTATGGTATTTCACTACCTTAAGGGTATTATTCTATTTCTATATATATCAAATATTTGGGCACCTTAGCCCACTAATATTTATTGTGTTATGTTGATCTCAATTGTATTTTACATATTTATAATTATTATAAGTATGGATCATAACATATACATAAACATGAGAAGAGATAATGGGGTACATGATAAAAAATGAAAAACATGCCAGTAATGCCTGATAAAGACCAATTACTTATAAATACATAAGTACCTATAATTATACAATTTAATGACTAATAAAGGTCTAGGTGATACTTTTAGGTGTCTACATAATTCCTAAATTTTATATGTGTGTGTTTGAATACATATAAAAATAAAATAGACATGATATAGATACAATATTTTGTGCTCTTAAAGCTCCTAAAGCAAACTCTACTGTCCCTATGAATCCTACAAAAACATTTACACATGGATAAGTGATAATAATAATATGCTCATGATATCTAGAAATAAAAACTAAAAATGATATACTTGGTTTGATGAATATGTGTATACCATAGTGTATTTAATTAATTATACATTATTGTATGGTTTTAAGATTCACTTATAATATTCATTATAATATAATAATAAATAATCACTAATTGTTACACAATTATCCACAAACTATTATTAGAGAAGACTATCAATTTAGTTATTAACTTGATTGAATTTAGCTATTAATAGTAAAGTATTATTATATTAAGACTTGTTCTAAAAGAACTAACTAATCTCTAAATAATATCCCTACCCTTTTTCTTAACTATATAAGAGCATATAGAGCTAGTGATTAAGGCATTCATTATGAAAGAGAGTTATTGTTATATTGACAATGTAGACTATAGTATTTTGATCAAAAGAGGTAATCATGCTACTTGTGGTAAATTTATTTATTATTTTTATTTGAATATTTTATTGATATATATTATTGCATGTATTTATAGTGTATGTCTTATGGGAACTAACATGATTCTAGACCTTATCGAGATAAGCTTCACCTCATTGTACATGTAGGTTTAATTTTAAGACATGTATTTTTATTTTGAGTTTTAAGCATGGATTTTAGTGGGCTTATGCAAATACCCAATCTTATGCTCTAACCTCACAATTATGGGGTCTTGGTTGATCATAATTAGTGAACATAATTGGGTACTAAGGATTTGGATAAAATAAAATTTCCCCATTTGATATAATTTTAGATGGTAATGCTTGGGCCTAAAAAATAAACTATACTTCTTTGTCAAGTGTTAAGTTAACCTTCATACAACATTTGTTTTCCTCCTTGGGAATTGTATAAAAAAATTAAAGTTCTCATTTGACCTAAATATTTACTAGATAGTATATACTGGCTTCTACAACAAACTCTCCTTCTATGTCAAGCGTTAATTTAGCCTTTGTATAGGGTTTTTCGATTACCTTGGGATTATTTCAAAAATAAAATTACTCTATTTAGCTTAAAAAATTAACATATGGTATATATTAGATTTTATAGAAAAAATTATTTATGTGTCAGGGATAAAATTGGCAAAGTTTTTATGTTTTTAGTGTCATAAAAAATTTCACTAAAAAAAAAAAAATTGATTGAGATAATTTTTTGTAAGAAAGTATATTATTGCTTGGGGGATTTTATCGAACTGTAGGAGGGTTAGGATTAGGAACAAGAGGGTTAGGAGGAGTGTTAGGTTAAGGAACAATAGAGTTAGGTGGAAGGTTAGGTAGAGGAACAAGAGGGTTGGTAGGATGGGGAATTTAAAATAAATAAATTACCAATTAAATAATGAAAATAATAAAAAATATTAAAATTTAGGGTTAATAGGTGTAGGATTTTAGCACTTATTCTACATGGCAATATTATCAATTAGAAAATTCTTGAGATGATTTTTGGAAATGTTTGACCTCACTAAGGAAAAATGCGATCACAGAGTGGAGGAAAGTGAGAGGAAAGAAAGAATTCAAATGAAAATGAGAAAATTTTTCATTCGGGTTTGATATATATTTTTTTGGTAAATAGGGAACATGATCATGTTATTTATTTTAAATAACATGATCATGTTATTTATTTTAAATAACATGATCATGTTATTTATTTTAAATAACATGATCATGTTATTTATTTTAAATAACATGATCATGTTATTTAATAATTTGATCACATTATGGATCAGTAATTACTAATCCATAATTTAAATAATGTGATCACATTATTGAATAACATGACCACATTATTGAATAACATGATCATGTTATGAGAAATGTCCATGGAATTATCCCCCCAACTCTGTGCATATATCCATCACACTCAAGAGATGCATGAAACACGTGTATATAGAAAGTAAATGATATGTTATTCACTATCATGGAGCTAAAAACATAAATCTCAAAGAGATAATAAGATGGGTACATGCTGAAACATTTTTAGATTTTGGATTTTTTTAAAAATTGTATTTCTAGAAATTTTGAATAATGGAAGATCATCTTATGAGCTCATCCAAAGGATGCTCATAGGTATCTTCCCATTAGGAAAATGGTGTAATATATTGATGTTATTTTCAAATGTTTGACTCTAAAATATAGAGTAAAGGAATCTATGGTTAAAGGGGTAGAGATAGCTTAGAGCATAAAGTTGATAAACTATATTTATAACATGCCAATTAATTTTCAAACTTAGATAAATAATATTTTGAATTTATTATGTCAAGATGCTAAATATATAAAGTACATCTATACTATATATTGAAATGATAATGAACACAAGATACTTAGCCAGTTTTGATGATAATACAAATCTAGATATGGAATAGGAAGAAAGTAGACTAGATCTAGGTTCTAGAATATTTGTTAAATTTTTGATTAAGTACTTTTGGAGCCTCAAACACTTATGTCAGCATGAGACTATTATGTTTATGCTATTATCTATATCAGATGTAAGTTTTCACTATGGAATACCTATTAAAATTATGTGTGACCACCTAGAAGCTTCTAGGTTCTGTATCAGCTTTGATCTTGTTCATTTAGATATGGGCCATGGACTATCACTCTGCTACACCCCTAACCTATCACATGTATTAGGATATGAATAGCCGACTTTTGGATTAATTATTATTCTTTAATTCTATATTTTTCTATGCATTAATTTGGTTAGTAGGTCAGCTTATGGAGTAACCATGGCCTAGATAGACTATATATAGTAGGTAGTGGGTAATTGTTTATCATCATATTGTGAATTCTGCTCTTATTGAAGCTTATGGAGCTTTCCCCCTCGAAGTGGATTGTTTATTATCATATATTCTGATATATTTTAGTCATATTTAGATATATTTCTTCTATTCTACTTTATTGTTGAAGTAATTTCATTACAAGTGGTATTAGTCTACGATTTGGGCAATCTTGTGCGTGAAACCCTAATTTTTTAAATTTGGATATATCTAAAAAATGGTTTTGAATTTATCTATTTTTTTTAATTGAGGTGAGAAATAATTAAATTAATCTTAAATTAAAATTTTAGCTCATTTGGATCTATTTTATAAAAGTTATCCATTTTAAGGTTTTTCATAAAATTGTTCTATAGTGCACAATTCAAAGAATTTTTCTGAGTTATTTACATTTTTGTAAATATTATAGAAATTTAGATAGGGTATGTTCTTTCTATGTTTTTTATTTGAGGCTGACATAAGTCCAAAATCACTTGGTAAAATTTGGGTCAAATGTGCCAATCAGGGTCGACATCGTAAAACCCTTTTATGTCAGGTCCACAAACTTGAAGATAAGGAAAGGGTGATAAGAATCTAGGTAAAAATATTAACAAGGAATAGATGGAGTTAGAAGGGGTATGCACTAGATCCTTTGTACCAAGGTTCTTTGATATAGATCACAAAGTGAGCTAGCTTGACTATAGTATGCAAGGCATTCAAAGAAAGGTGCAAGTCATACAATCTAATATGAAATCCATACAAGATAGTTTGGTAGATATCATGATGGCTTTGAAAAATAATCAGTCAAATCATCTAGCTATCACTATTACACAACCCCACCAAGGTGGTTCTCCAAACTAGTCTACTTCAAATCCAACTACATTGCCATAGAGGAACCTGTTACCAAAGGTGGATATGTGCAAATTTGATGGAAAATATCCACTCAATTGGATCAACTAAATAGATAATTTTTTTGATCTACATCATATCCCAAGTGGACAGAAGGTTACCATGGCATCCTTGTATCTTGAACCTGATCAATTCATTTGGTATCGATGGTTGTACGCTCAAAATAAAAAGATGACTCTCAGTGTCACCTAGTCAATTTTTATAGAATTACTTCAGCCAACTAGTAAAATTGTGACAGACTAGCTTCGTCAAGGATTATATTCATCATTTTTAGAACCTATCCTTACGTGTGGAGACAATTTCTGAAGAGAACTTGAATGACCTATTTTTGGGTAGACTCAAAGACCACCTTTAACATGAGGTATGCATGTTTAATCCACTTAAGATTTATGATTATATTATCATAGCATGTATAGCTAAGGAAAAATTCATAGCCAACAAGAAGCAACCATTCACTCACTTCAAAGATCGTAGCATATCAACACCAACATTTCCTCCACCTACCAGATTGACCCCTCAACAAATTGAAGAAAAACATGCAAAAGGATTATGTTTCAGTTGTGACAGCAAGTGGAGCAAAGGACATAGATGTGCTGAGAAGAAGTTACTCTACATTGAGGGATCCAATGAAGATGAAGAAGAAGATGATGCCTCTAATGATGATGAAGAAGAGATAAAGGAGGTACCTAGAGATTCCCAACCTACAATATCTTGTCATGCACTTGCAGGTATTATAACTCCACAAAATCTTAAGGTGGTGGGTTTCCTCAAGAAATAGAAGGTGATAGTGTTGATTGATTCAGGAAGCACACATAACTTCATCAACCATAAGTTGGCCACTTGATTGAAATGTTTCATCTACCCAACACCATAATTTTAAGTCATGATTATAGATGGTGGCATAATTAATTGTTCAGACAAATTCCATAGTACTAAGCTTTCTATGGGTGAGTACAATCTCCATTCTCCTATGTTTGCTATTCCCATGGGTAGCATAGACATTGTTTTAGGAGTCCAATGGTTCATAACCTTGGGTACCATTGAGATGAACTTCCAAGAACTATTCATGCACTTTCATTCTAAAGGTAGGAAAATTGAACTACGTGGATTACAAGAAGAATATCCACAATTGATTAGTTCACATTAGATGACCTAGATGCTAAAAAAGGGGGTAGAGGGAATTATTGCATGATTATGTTCCATAGAAGTTCAACCCACACAAGCATCTACACATCCTGATCTACAGATGATTTTTGATGACCACCCATCTATTTTTGGGGCCATGCCAAAAGGACTACCACCAAAAAGAGAAAATGATCATGCCATTAAATTACTTCTAAGGAGTCAACCATGAAATATCAGACCATATAGATATCCATATGCACAAAAGAGTGAAATTGAAAAGATGGTCTATGAGATGCTAGAGGCAGGGATCATCCATCATAGCGAAAGTGCATATTCATCACTAGTGGTCATGGTGTGGAAGAAGGATGACAAATGGAGGACGTGCCTAGATTATAGGGAACGCAACAAGTACACCATCAAAGATAAGTTTCCTATTCCAGTAATTGATGATTTACATGATGAGTTGTATGGTGCTAATTATTTCATAAAATTTGATCTTCGCTCAAGGTACCATCAAATTAGAATCAAGGATGAAGATGTTCATAAAAATACTTTTAAAACACATGAGGGCCAATATGAGTTTTTGGTAATGCCTTTTGGTCTTACAAATGCACCATCTATTTTTTAGAGCTTGATGAACACTATTTTTAGGCCTTTTTTAAGGAAGTTTGTGCTAGTTTTCTTTGATGACATATTGATTTATAGTTAGACATGGGAAGCACATCTGTAACATGTGAAATAGGTGTTGATAGTTTTGGAGAAACATCAAATTTATGAGAATCCATCCAAATGTGCTTTTGGATTACAAGAGGTAGAGTACCTAGGTCACATTGTTTCCTATGAAGGTGTCAAAGTTGATCCCCAGAAGATCAAAGCTATGATGGAATGGACCATACCAAACTCTCAAAAAACTTTGAGGGTTCCTAAGACTAACATGTTACTACCAAAGATTTGTGAAAGGTTATGGTAGCATAGTGGCTTCACTCACTACATTGATAAATAAGGATGCCTTCCATTTGAATGATGACACCACCAAATAATTTGAGAAACTAAAAGTAGCTATGTGCACCACTCTAGTTTTGGCTACTCCAGACTTCTCAAAGACATTCATTGTTGAATGTGATGCTTCTGGATTTGGGTTGGGAGCAGTACTAATATAGGAAGGAAGACCCATTGCATTTGAGAGTAATCAATTCAAAGGTAAGAATCTACAAAAACCTGTCTATGAGAAATAAATGATGGCTATTCTTCATGTAGTTAAATAATATAGTCCCTATTTGATGGGTAGACACTTTAAGGTGAAAATAGATCATGATAGTCTCAAATACTTTTTGGAGCAAAGATTATCATATGAGGAATAATAAAAGTGGGTAAACAAAATGTTGGGTTATGATTTTGAAATCATCTACAAGAAGGGTCAAGATAATGTAGTAGTAGATGCACTATCTAGATGGGATACATCCATAGAAGCATTACTTTGTGCAATGTTCATGTTGAAAGCATATTGGGTGGATGAAGCCAGGTTAGAATGGGAGCAAGACAAGGATATACATGTTTTGATTCAAAATCTCCAGCAAGGTACTTTATCCTCTGACAAATTTGAATGGAAAGGTAATGTCCTATGGTATAAGGGTAGGTTATACTTGTGCAAAAATTCAGAGCTTAAGCATAAGATTCTTTCAGAGTTGCATGCATCTCCAATTGGGGGACACTCAGGGTTCTTGAAAACTCATCACAGAATTAAGAAATAATTATTTTGGGAAGGACTCAAGGGAGATGTACAAAAGTTTATGGTAGAATGCTTGATATGCCAATATAATAAAGGTGAGATAGTTAAGACCCTAGGTCTGTTACAATCATTAGCAATTCCTAGTCAAAGGTGGGAGAATGTTTCCATGGATTTCATCACAGGGTTGCCTTGTTCTGAAGGTAAGAATGTTATCTTGGCCATTTTGGACATGCTTAAAAAATATGACCATTTTTGTGCTCTCTCACACCCATTTTTAGCAAGTACAGTAGCAACTATTTTCTGGAAGCATTTCTCAAATTACATGGAACCCCAAAAATAATAGTAAGTGATCATGATCCTATTTTCACTAGTGATTTCCAGACTAAACTATTTCCTGTTTAGGCACTCAGCTAGTTCATATCTTTTCTCAAATTACATGGAACCCCAAAAATAATAGTAAGTGATCATGATCCTATTTTCACTAGTGATTTCCAGACTAAACTATTTCATGTTTGGGTACTCAGCTAGTTCATATCTCATCTTACCACCCCCAATCTGACAGATAAACATAAGTGGTTAACAAATGTTTAGAGGGGTACCTCTATTTTTTTGTATTAGATAAACATGAACATTGAGTTAAATGTCTACCACTTATAGAATGGTGGTATAACACATCTTTCCATACCTTTTTAAAAATGTCTCCATTTATAGCACTATATGGTTACCATCGACCTTCCATCACTTCTTCATTAAAGGTGCAAACCAAGGTTCGAGATGTGCAGGAGCACATTCAGCATCAACAAGAGGCTTTGGCTAGTTTGAGAGAGAATTTGGCCTTGGCACAAAATAGGATGAAGCAATAAGTAGATCAACACCATAGTGAGCAAAAATTTGAGGTGGGTGACTAGGTATTTGTATGTTTTCAGCCTTACAAGTAAATGTCCTTGAAGCAACAAAAAAAGGAAAACAAACTTGATCCTAAGTATTATGGCCCTTATTAGGTTTTGCAAAAAATTGGAAGTGTGGCTTATAAGATCGAGTTACCTCATTTATCTCGTATACACCCAATATTTCATGTTTCTTATTTGAAGAAGGTCATTGGATAGAAAGTTTCAGCCCAGACAGAGCTCCCAGAACTAAATGAAGAAGGATGAGTGATTTTGGAACCAGAGAAGAACCTCCAAAAATGTACTAAGAGGTTGAGAACCAGAGAGATTAGGGAATATCTGATCAAGTGGAAGAACTTGAGTAGTGAATATGCAACTTGGGAAGGTGAATATTTTCTGCAACAACATCCAGAGTTGTTCAACATTGAGGACAACATTGGTTTAAAGGGGAAGGGCATGCTACGCCCCTAACCTATCACATGCATTAGGATAAGAATAGCCAAATTGTGGCTTACTTATTCCTCTTTGATGCTATATCACATTTCTCTATGCATTCATTTGTTTAATAGGTCAGCCTATGGAGTAACCATGGCTTAGATAGACTATATATAAGAGGTAGTGGGTAATTATTTATTATCATATTGTGAATTCTACTCTTATTGAATCTTATGGAGGTTTCCCCCTCGAAGTGGCTTGTCTATTATCATATATTATAATATATTTTAGTCATATTTGGATATATTTATGCTATTTTACTTTATTGTTGAAGTAATTTCATTACACACTCCTTGTCAAAATGATAAAACCCTAGTTCTTCATCTTCATAGTGAACTTGGAAAAAATGGGTTAATGGGCTCATGGTGTCTATCTAAGACCAAATACCCCTCTATTAGTGGGTGTTACATACATAGCCACTCCTCCCAAGAGGGCCATATAATGATGTAGTTCTCCCCTAATGTGTTGGCTTGTGTGTGCACAAGGGTGCAATATGTGGAAATAAAGTATAATAGTGACCTAGCATGTAACTTGGAAAATCAAGATCTTGGGCTAATCCTTCAGTAATTCATACCTATAGATGTGATGTTACTATGATTGATATCTCAGTGCCAAAAAATCACTT
This sequence comes from Torreya grandis, assembly GCA_037957365.1. Classification (NCBI taxonomy): domain Eukaryota; kingdom Viridiplantae; phylum Streptophyta; class Pinopsida; order Cupressales; family Taxaceae; genus Torreya; species Torreya grandis. The sequence goes on along the minus strand of JARHVA010003876.1, from coordinate 1,145,444 downwards.
GGTATGATTGTCATTTTGTCATATTTTGCACTAACTAGAGAAATAATTATAGACCTAACACTAGTTAGAAGGTGGTTACTTAGCACCTAGTTTTTTAGGGCATCTTCTTGTGTGGTTGCATATGGTGACAATAGCGTAAAGGGTGTAAGGTGATGGAGCTGATAGAATGATCAAATAAGGATTCACTTTAGCACCTAGCGTGTGCCTTATACCCTATCATAAATATGCTCCTATCTTCTATAAAGCCGAGCTTGATCTAGTGAGCTAAAAAGATAATTCTGATGTAACAAAGCCTAGCAGAATTGGTTCTAGACATAGTAAATCAACTACCATTAAAACTTAGGATTAGTATGGATGCAATTAAGGATTTATATTGTAGTTCCCAAGCTCACCTGTGAGCCCCTAGGCTGTTAGTATCTTTAGATAAGGATTCACTATGTTCTTAATAATAAGAATGGTACTCTATATTTGGAGCATTAAGCAAATGAAGAAGATTGGTTATTGTAATGCATGGTGTCTTTAATTAAATGTATTTCAATTTAGTATTTAATTATGTAATGTTTATAATAGCTATAATGGTTAGTTTTAATATATGAACGCTAAGTTTAAGTAAGATTTTGGTTTAGATCATTAATGATATCCCTTCTTAAGTGATGACATTAGAATAACCTATGAATTAGCCTAATTGTAATAAAATCAATGTGCCCAAGATTTAATACCCTTGCTGGGAGAACTAGCCTAAGCAAAAACCATTAAATTAAATTAATTCCATTGACCCATCAAAGTGTCTAAATGACACTTAGCTTAGTAACCCAAAGGCTTGCACCCTTGAGATCATAGGACTAGCTTGATATAGGCTTGTTCTCTTATGATTAGAACTAGTTCTCTAAATAGGCTTTGCAACTACAGACCATCAGACTCTAGGCCAAAATAACTTATGCCAATGAATCTTCCAAAATCCTTTGTTAAATAACCAAGTCTTATTATTAATGAGTTGTGCCATGGCATAACTAGCCCAATATAGGCCCTGGTTCTTTCTCTACTGTGCTTTGGGTGAGTTCTTAAGGCTTACGCCTTACATGAATTGATGTCAACATAGTTGAGTGAAAAATGTTCAGTGCTATGGGTGTATACTATGCATGTGCCTAGTTATAACAAGTCTAGAATTGACTTGGGAAACCAGATAAGTGCCTAAAACCCATGAAGAAATGAATTGAGACCTCAATTAAACTACAACATTTTGGTTCCATTGCCAAGACTCATGTTGAATTTTATTATTATGATGGTATAACATAATAATGCTCCAAATCTCCCTTGAGAACATCAAGCATTAGTTGTAATAGGTGGAATATAGATTTGCACTAATGCATTCATCCTATAAAGGATAGAAGATGAGGAAGTGGGTCTATAAAAACATGTATCATGCTCTGTATGAGGTCTTATTTTGTAAAATACCTAAGCATATGTATCAATGGCTGACTACTTAGGTGACCCATAAAATCCAAAGCTATGGAAAACGCCTTGAGTGGATGAAATATCACCTATAGAGGGTTAAGAACCTAGATGCCACTTGGACTAGAGTAGTAGACAAATGGTGTCAAGGAATGATGAATAGTTATATAATTGAACTCAAAATGTCGACATATCCTACCTTAAAGAAGAAAAGTATTAGTTTTTGTGTGAACCCAGAGGTACATTTTTGAAAGAGTTTGGCTTAAAGTTTAAGAAACTGATGGTGGATTAAGTATTTGAAACAATGATAATGGAAGTCTAAAGTCCTTTCATGTATGAGTAACACAACATGGAAGAAGGGGATGAGTAGATTGACATTTAAGAGATCAGGTGATAGAATTATAATAATAAAAGGCATAGGCTGATGGAATATCTAGATGTTGAAAGTTTTGAGAGAACCCATAGAAATTAGGAAGGGCATGGGGAAGGATATCTTGAATTGTAGTAGTGCCAAGAGGAGATAAATAATGAATCCATAGATCGAGTTCAATAATTGATAGGTGTAGAATGTTTTGGGTCCCTACATAATTTGACCATTAGAGATGTGTTGGATATTCCTATCCCCTTTGAACCTATGGTATAAGCTCATATGTTATATCCTTCATAGAAAAAAATAAGAGTGATAACTGACCCTATTATCAACATAGACTTTGACCATTTTGTAGACTTGGACTATAATTTTGTGTTTGAACAAGTTATTCCTTACAAAGAGTTAAGTGAAGATGTCTCTAGATGTTTGGGTGATAGATTAAGAATATAGGACATGAGCACAAGCATTCCAACTCAACCAATGTCATCTTTTCAAACTATCCAACAACCCAGAGAAAGTGGCCTGATGCCACAAGTTAGTAGTATAGTTCCATCATCATCTTTGATACCAGTAGTAACAATAGGACCAACACCTAATCCACTAGTTGGAAGTGTTAGAGGGCTATCACCAAGATAAGTACTAGGGGATAATCACCTCAAATACCAATTAACCCCCATTACATATCTATTACGAGATGGCCATGAACTTGATAGAGTATCATGGCGTAGAGAATGCCATAGAGCATGTGCTAAAATGTGAACTATATGGCACACTCAGGGCATAACCCAATCTGAGTGTAAGGTAAACTAGTTCATGACAACTCTACTTGATCATGACCATACTTGGTGTAAGAAATTTGATCCTAACTAGGCTATGGTTGACTGCGACACCTCTAAATAAGCATTCTTTAAAGAATTTGATAAGCCCAAGTTTGAATAATAGAGAATCACCTCACTCAATATAATTAACAAAGGACTATCAGAGAGTGTGTGCATATATGATGCTAGGTTTAAAACTCTTCTTTCCAAACTTCCTTATGATATTCACCCCTCCCAATATGTGTAATAGTTTGTTGGAGGATTACTCTTACCATTTAGAAGAGAGTTTTTCATGAATACATTCATAAAACCTCATGAAGCATTTGAATCCATGCTCAAAGCCAAGATAATTAGAAGCACTACCACTAGAATCATCTCATTCATGGAGGCATAGATTACATCCATGGCCAACCAACTCCAAAAACTTACCGTTAGTTCATCACAAGATGCTGGAAGTAGGTTATGGTGTATTGATTGTGAAATAGAAGGGAAAAATAGGAACAAATACCCTCGAAGTAATATGTACACATTTATTCTAAGCTATGAGGTTTTTCATGAGTTGTATGATGTTCATAACTTCCCTTTGTTTCAATGAACCAGTCAAGTTAACATAACCATCTATTTTTGGTTATGTGACAATTACACTCATACCACAGCTAAATACTAAGTGATTAATGAGATGCATGAAAACATGAAAAGAGGCACACAACAATCCACTATAGTAACCAGGGGGCAATCTAATCAAGGTAATGAAGGCTATGGCTAGTAGAATGTAGGATATGGGATGCAAAGAGTTACCAGAGGGTGAGGTGGAAGAATATTCCCATCGTGATCATGTTATAAATATGGTTTGACTAATCACTATCAGCATGATTTACCTACACATTGAATGTGTGGGTATTGTCAAGGAACACATAAGGTCAAAAAATGCCCTAACTTGTATAAGAAATTAACCCAAAGTAGGTCTGACATAGATAAAGGTGCATGAATGATCAGACACAAGCCTAAAGTAGAGAAGTGAACTTCAAAGGTATAACTTACCCATATGGAGCCAATAAAAATGCATTCAACTACTCACAGTGGATTCACCACTCATTTACTAGTTGTACCAATAATAAAGTTGTCTATGGAATGTGGGGAATAGAGTTTCACTAAGTGCATAATTTAGCCTGAACCTAAAGTTGTGTCTTACCCAAACCCTGCATGCTATAAATATGTATTGCAGTAGGCTATGAGTGTGATTTAGAACTTTCAAGGAGAGCTCTAACTATCATGAGACCTAGAGGCATAAGTTACCCCCTATTATAATAAGAAATATGGTCAAGAAGCTGAGATACAAGAGATCATAGAGATCTTGTGCCTCTTAAAAATAGAACGGATGATACCCTTATTAAAGAACTTACTTTTAGAGCATGCAGGGTAGAAACTAGTTGAAGTCATTGTGCCATGCATGGAAAGGGTGTGAGAAGTCAGTGATACCCAAAATATGGAGTATGATAAAAAAATTCTTGGTGAATTCCACCATTGATGGTTGGTTTGTATATGAGGTCTTTATGGACATAGGTGCCGAGGTCAATATATTGACAAAGAATGCATGGGAGAAGATGAGTAGGCCATCCTTGAGGCCTTTCCATCATGTAATTTTCATGGCCAAAAAATCCAAGATGAAACCAGTAAAAATTATAAAAATCACCATTGTAGACATCATGGTCATTGAGTTCTGTGCTAACTTTGAGGTAATCCATTTAGCTAAATAAGATAATTATCCACTGTGACTAGGAAGGCCATGGTGCTCCATGAATAATGTTGATATACACTTCAAGAAGAACTATATGACATTTAAAAATGGTAAGGATAGGGTATTAATCCCCATCTCAAGTGACCAAGGAACCCCCATGTAGGAAGTGTTGATATTGAAGATGAGATTGACCATATGTACAACATCATGATGCAAGGCACCAAAACTATCAACCCCAATGACTGAGGAGTACTTTTTTGGGAGATAGATAGTCGACCTCAGATATCACAAAAATTGCTTACAACCAATGGGTCAAAGAAGCCTACGAGATGACTATTCGAAAGTGCCACTTTGTAAGCATGAAGGCATCAAAACCTATGAGCATTGGATGGGTCCAGATTGATTGCACTTCAAAGAGATTGGTCCCTTGCGATAGAAATAAGCGAAAGAGAGAATTTCACTTGAGAAAATGTAAACTTAACACACTCCCAAGATACAAGGGGAGTAATTATATGGAATAATATGTCTTCTACCTTGAATCATGTATCCAAAAGGAGGTAGATAGAATGGGCACACTAGTGTATACTTTAAAAACACTGCCACTCATTGGTGGGCAGTGCAAAGGCCTAGATTACCAACTTGGAAAGATGTAAAAGTATCCATCTACACCATATTTAGGAAAAATAATGAGGATCTAATTTTTTTTACATACTCTAATGATTCAGACCCAATAACACACATGTACTTGTGTAAATAAATATGGATTAACTATGGTGCTAATGACTTAAGGAACATATGAGTTTATGCCTTCTATAGAACCTTGAAGATATGGGAATGTGTATGGTATATGGTCAATGAAATGCATCATGAGATAGCCAATTTGGATGTATTGAAGGAGAATTTTGTGTACACCTTCTCCTTTTCCTCATATAACCTAGAATTGATTGAGCCATTGTAAGTAATTTGAGGAGTAGTGTTTGATGACACTAAAAGCCTATAGGAGTGCCTAAAATATATGTTTGGGGAGAAAGATTAGCACTCCTGACTTTATTTTAGGATCAAGTGCTCAACAATGACTCGAGTTATAAATACACTAATGTTTAGAAGGTGCATAACTAGACATCCTTAATAAGGAAAAATAATCTAGTGAACCAAGTGGATGACAACAACCCCGATGCAAAAGATCCTACTCATCTTCACATAAAAACATTTGAGGGAAGTAGGTAAGTTGAAGACTCACATCAGGAGAGGAATGAACCATACTGCACATTACTCAAAACTACCCAAGTAGACATCAACTCAAAAGGGGAACCAAAGATGGTTACTTTGGGTGTATATGGGTCTAATGTAGAGCTGACATAAATTATGGATATGCTGAAGGAGTTATAAGAATTGGTCCCTCAAAATTATCGAGACATGAAAGGAACCCATCCACCCCTTGGGAAAATGAGCATAAAGTTGGTGGACAATGCAAGACCTATCAAGAAGCATCCCTATAGAATGAATCCAAATATTCATGCCAAGGTCAAGATGGAAATTGATAATATGCTAGCCTCAGGAGTGATCTACCCAGTGTAAGAGTTATAATGGGTGAGTCCCATGATGATTAGCATCAAGAAGGATGGGTGAATTTGAATTTATATCTATTATATAATGTTGAATGCAACCTATGTCACTGACCTCTTCCTAACTCTATTCATTGATGAAGTCTTGGATGGTTTTGTAGGTTGTGAAATTTACACCTTCATTGATGAGTTATCTAGATACCATCAAGTCTAGATTGAAGAGGAGGACATGCCTATAAAAACCTTTATGACTAAATGGGGTTGTTTCGCTTATAACATGATGCCCTTTAGAATAAAGAATGCACCATCTGTGTTCTCTAGAGTGGTGATCACTGTATTTGAGGAATTCATCCATAAGTTTATCTGAGTATACCTAGATGACTAGACTATGCATGGGCTTGTCAAGGACCATTATGATAACCTACACCTGATGTTTGAAAGGTACAAGTAGCTACAGATATCCTTGAACCTCAATAAGTGCATCTTCATGACACCTTTTGGAACCTTGCTTGGGCATATCATCTATAAATATGGTCTACTTATTTATCCCACAAAGATTGTAATAATCATTCAGCTCTAGACTCCTACACAAAAATATGTTCACACCTTTTTTGGCTATTTTTACTACTATATAAAGTTCATAAGGAGATATGCAAATATTATGGCACCACTAGAGGAGTTATTGTTTAAGGATGGCCCATTATATTGGGGTGTAGTGGAAGAGGATACCTTTGAAACTCTAAAACTCAAGTTGGCTAGCGTGTCTATTCTATAATTTCCTGACTGGATGAACACATTCCATGTCTATTTTTATGCATCTAGATATGTAATTAGTGCAATTATAGGTCAGTCCAAAGAAGGTAAAATGGATCATCCTATCTCCTTCACAAACATAAAATTGACCCAAGCAGAGCAGAACTATACAACAACTGAGCACAAGGTGATCTCCATGGTCTATGCCCTATAAAAATTTAGGAAATACTTATTGGTAACCCCATTCATCTTTTTCATAGACCATGAGGCACTTAAGTACCTTGTAAACAAGCCCATTCTTGATGGGTGCATTTGTAGATAGATAGTTCAATTTAAAGAATTCCAGTTCTCAATTGTCATCAAGCCTGAAAAATAAAACTCAAGCCCAAACCATTTATCCCATGTCAAATCTAGAAATGTAGCAATGACTATTGAGGATGACATGTTAGATACACAAATTTATAGATTCTAATGTGTTCCTAAAGACTTGGTATAGATAACCACTTTTCTAACATCTAGACTTGTGCCCTAAACTATGATAACCAATGAAAAGAAGCAGCTCATAGTTTGCACCACCCCCTTTCAGATCATCAAAAAGGAGATATAAAAATTAATTCATGATGAATTTTTTTGCCAATGTGACTTATAACATAAAAGGTACTCCATTTTATGTGAGATGCATGAGGGGATATCAAGAGGCCATTGTGCTAGAGATGTAATGATGTGCAAGGTGTTACAATTAGGCTTATGGTGGCTAAGTCTGTCCTAAGATGCAAAATATTGTGCCAAGGCATGTGACATATGCTAGTGCATAAGGAAGCCAAACCATTAGGATGAGATACCTCTCATGCCCATTCTTGACCAGGTGCCATTCGAAAAATGGGCCATTAATTTTGTTGGGCTGATCACTCCTACAATAAGGTACATAGGCACAAGATATATTTTGGCAGCTACCAACTATTTCACCAATTGGGAAAAATTAATTCCAACCAAAAACTACATAGCCACCATAGCCATAAAGTTCATATGGGAGAACATCATAAGTCACTATGGGTGCCCACTCAGTTTGACTAGCAATAGAGGCACACACTTCATTAATGAAACTGTCTAGATCCTACTAATTGAATACATGGTAGCATACCATAAGATAACACCTTGTCATCCACAAGTGAATGGCATAGTTGAGGCATTTAACAAGATCTTGTGGACATGCCTCACAAAGATATGCAACATTGGTTGAAAATTTTGGGATGATCATGTATCAAAAATACTATGGGAATATCACATAACCCACAAGAACCTAAATAAATTTAAACCATTCCAACTAGTGTTTGATGCAGAGGAAATTCTACTGATGGAGTTCATGGTGCCATTATTTCACATTACATGTATTGGTCATTTAGATGACCAAGAATCATTAAGTATAAAGATGGAGGACTTGGAGCGTTTGGATGAGGTGTGTGCCCAAGAAAGGTGGAGCTAACAGAGAGAGAAGGTGTACCATAAATTATGGCATGGTAAGAATATTAAGCAAAAGGTACTAATTTAAAGAGCAATGGTATTGCTTTATGACTCCAAGTACCTCAAACACCTAGGAAAACTCCAAATTAGGTGGATGGGTCTATATGCCATCCACAACATGTTGGAAATTAGTGCATGTAAGTTGTGTACATTATCAAGTGAGATTCTCCTTAAGAATTTTAATGGTGAATAATTTAATCCTCATAGGCAATAAGATGGCATTTACACCATCAAACACTAACTTCTCAATCACAAGTTGTATGTGTTGTGCTGACCCAATTAATGTTTAGCACAAGCCAAACATTTTTGTATGTTTATGTTGGTGATAAGTAAATAAGTGAGGGACTTTTAGGCCCACAAAAGAATTATTTTGGAATTTCCATACATAAATCCTATCAGGTGAGTTGAGCATGGATGCTTTCTAAGTGCCTGAGGTGAGACACCTAAGTTTTTGAGCACATGGAGTTTTTCAGACTTACACAGATATGAGTACCAAGTGATGTAAAGAGGTGCATAGGATGCCAAGTAAACATAAGATAAGGGAGAGGGCATAAGATGATAAGTGTGTAATAAACCTAAATAATGAATCACTAGAGGACCAGAGTAAGGAATTTGTATGGGGTAGGACAGGTCAAGGTAAGAGATGAAAGCATAGAGAAATTGACCAAGATAGGAAAGTGTTCCTTAAATAGAAGTGAAAAAAGAAGATAAAATTGAATCATGGAGGATGAATCATGCGTATGTGAGGCATTATGCCCAAGTTGTCATAAGGAAAGTGAAGTTCATGCAAAGTGAACAAAACATAGGAGAAAGATCATCAAGACAAATTGGAATCCACCCAAAATTAGGAAGGAAGTGATCATTTGAACTACATGTCACTTTACTAAAAAAATAGATAGGATAATTTATTGAGGTGATGGTGGAGGCATAAATATATGTATTGAATGCATAGGTGGTAGTATATTTTCATGGATTTTGTGTGTTTTTATGAATTCTAAGAAATTGAGGCACCATCATGCTAGTAATCACTTGAAATTAAGAGGGTAGATAATTAGGGGTATAAAGCAAAAAAATACTGACTAGTTTAGGCTAAAAACCTCAAGTTAATTTGAAATAAAAACATAGAGCATAGAACCAAAGTTGACCCAAAGTTGAATCAAGAAAATGCTACTGTAGTGAAACCTTGAGCATCCATAGATGCAAAAAAAGAATGATTGAACAAAGAAAGGAATTACGTTTCCTTTAAGATTAGCATAGAGAAGTGTGGGGAATGAATTATGTGAAAATAATATAGTAGAAAACCTAAATGATGTTAAGGCCACCATTAATCACAAGCAAATCTTGAGATCTAAATTCATAGTCACAAACCCTATGAATATGAGGACCACCAAGAAACATTATAGGCTTTAAAAAGATAAATAGACCATGCTTCAACACCAACTAGTTTAGGATGGGAAATAAATTCATGAGTTTTAGCTTTCTATAGGTACAAAAGGATGCCAAATGGGTGCATATGATAGAAGAGATGACTGTTGTAAAGAAGAAAGCATAACCAGTGGAAGGGGTTAACATCATAAAAGTTGGTCCTGAGGTGCTCATAAAGATGTCATATCAAGAAATATAGTTTCCCATGGAGTTCTTGATAAGAGATAACTTGATGTCTTTCAAACATACCTTCCAGCTTAAAAAATAAAACCACTACACCTCAATCAATACACAAGATCTAGTAAAAGACTAGGTAGTTGATACGAGGGCCAATACAAAAGCATTCATAATGTTGTTTGATGTCTCCATATGAGACAGACTTGCGACCACTAGCACAAATCAACTCTATAAGTTACCATGTTTTGGGAAGCTAGAGGAACTCATATAATTCCTTGTTTTACATGTGCATGGATATCACTTCTACTTTATAGAGAGGCACATGAGGTTATCAACAAGCCTAATTGGTAGAATCACTAGGCTCCCAATTTCTAGCACAGACATCCACTAGATGATGATAAAGTAGAAAGGGTTGAAAAAATACTTGGGTATTACAAAGGAGGATTCACATTCCCTATAAAATATATAAAAGACCCTAGCATGAGGGCCAAAATGTTCCTTCTAAGTTCAAAAATTTTCCCTAGCAGATGGTGTACATACATCACCAAGGCCTTCCTGTGTATCACTCACCACATGGTGTAGAGGTTCATGTTAAACATAGTAAAATTTATTGCTAAAGAGATGGTGAAGAATGCACTTGAATGTCATACATCATTAGATACCTTCAAATGGGGGTCAATGTTGATTTTAATTATGATGGAGGAAATTGACATGCTCGATGGTAACAAAGATAACCTTTGGGTCTTCTCGATATATAAGGACTCCACAGTGTTGAAGTATCAAAACTTCACCTACCCACCCACATTATCTTAAAGTATAATACCCAAGTGATGGGGTGGTGCATGAATTACATAAAGGCATTTGGGATGGAATGGTGCATCCTTGAGGAGCTTCCCAAAAATATGTTTAGAATGATAACCTTCACTTTTATGCAACACTTTTGTGTAGTGCACTTGGTGCTCACAGAAAACAATTGATTAGGTTGGTTGAAGTTCCCTTACACATTTTCTACCAATTACTTCATGTATGCACTAAGGATAATTCCCAATGTGAAACAATTGGATATCCTGGTGAAGGCCATAGATTTGGAAAGAAGTAGGTTATGGAACCAATATGTGCACTTAGGAGGAAAAGCTACCAAAGATGAGGAGGATGATTCAGATTGCATTGACCTCCATCACCTCTAGAAGGAAGTAATCATTTGGTACATACACATGTTATATTATGAGATGAAGCTGATAAAGAAGGGCATAAACACTAAGCAGGATGATGATCCCCCCTTCAAATTGGTGATGAAGGTAAGTCGGTGCAGTAGTGTAGAAGAAATCTCCCAAGAAAAACTAAGGAAAAACACTTGAAGAAATTCAAGATCACCTAAGGTTAAAGATCACCTCCAATGAATAAGTCACCCCTTCATCCCAAAAGAAAAATCACGTGACCTCTGTGCCAGTGATTACTACTCCCACCAAGAAGGAGAAGAAGAAAAAGTCCAAGGGGCTTGTTGTGATGCCAAAAATAACCTTGGTGGAAATGGAGGCACAAGAGGCACATGAGGAAATGAATGCACAAGAGTTGCATGAAGAGATGCCAGAGGAAAAATAAGTAGGGATAAGAGTTTACATTACCCAAGAAGAAAAAGTAGGAGAGGAACCTAGTGCCGAAGAGGTTTAGAAGGCCCTCAAAAGTGGCACTACTATCATGTGTGGAGAAGAAGAGAAGCCAGTGCTCACTTCATCTAAAGAACCTTCTATGTAGCCTTTGAAATCTAAGGAGGAAAATAAAGAGGGATGGAAGAAATTGGGGATGAGTGAATTAGAAATTAGGAAGGTGCTGGGGTTGGAAAATAAAAGGGATGCCATGAAGGAAAAAGGCATGAACTAGGAGGAGATTGAGAAGGTTGAGGCCAAGGAAAATAAGGTGGTTAAGGAGGAAAATGCCAAGAAAGATAAGGAAGAGAAAAAGATTATTTCAAGAACAAAACCAATTGAGAAAGTAGTAGTAAAAGTGCCTAGTGCCCCCACAACATAGTGGACCAAGTTGTAGTATAGGCATGCCCAAGTAGTGAAGGGGTGCCTAAAGACAAGGAAGGTGATATTGGAAATTTCAAAGAAAAATGGAGAGCACCAAATAAATCCAACAGAAATAAGAGGAAGGTGAAACTGGCATCAAGGAAGAAGCAGAAGAAGACAAAGGGGATAAGTCCAAAGAAGAATTCCTACATGAATAGGAAGAAGAAACCTTAGAGGAAAGTGATAAAGAGAGTAGTGGCACCAATGAAGAGGAAGAATAAAAAATAGAGATGGCTATCATAGTTTAAGAAGGCTTAGAGTTGAGCCTAAGAGAAAAGATGCAGAAGGGGTAGACATACTAAGATTTCTACATGTTTGAATACATGCCCCCCAAAGTTGACACCACTAGGATGCACCAACAACTCTCATTTGATTTTGACAACTATATGGATGACCATCATTTTGATGTGTCATAGAAGGCCATATTGCGAATGGATAAAATAGAATAAGGGTGTGATTCCCTTCTAATAAATCCATGTACCATGAGCCTAGTTAAGTCATAAAATGAACTCATCTAGATGGCATCTAAAATCATGCAAAAGAACATCATAAATGATGTTAGGTATTCAAAATAAAATAAAATCACTCTAAATTCCTTAAATAATATCCGAAAGAATTACCTTTGCGGCCTTCTTTGAAAATGACCCTTCCGAAGGGTACTTTTGTTGACCAAGTGCCCTCCGCAAGGGAACTTGTCCTTTGGGAGGCTCTTTGAAATTTTGCATTGAACCGCTCCTTTGAACCATCATAGTGAATTGCTTGGTTAAACCAAGCTGTTGAACCATTTGATTGAACCAAACATTGAACCAAAGCATTAAACCGCTTGGTTAAACCAAATGTTGAACCAAGCCGATGAACCAAGCTTTAAACCAAAATAGTTCAAGCCGATGAACCAAGCTAACTTACAATTTGCATGAAGGAATAATATCTCCTTGAGGAGATATCAACACAGTCCCAACTCCATCTTTGGTGGAAGAATTGCTGCCATTGGATTCCAGGATCCAAGCATCATCAAAAGCTGATCTCCTTTCAGATTTCTCTTCGTTAGAGATGGAAGATCCTTCCTGATTTGTACTATGCCCTACTAATTCTTCTAATGCCTTATTTGAATCAAATAATGGATTGCCAACTATAGGACTTTCATCAGCTGAGACATGAGCATCATCTGTGGTCAAGAGGTAATTACCCCTGCCTGAAGGCTCAAATAGAATTTGAGCTGTAGGGGCCGACGTTTGGGTGACCACAATTTTTACCTCAAACAGGTCCACACCTAGTTCTCCATCAATGTCCAAATGCTTATGATTGGCTTGCAGGGATTCAAAATCAGTCATCTAAATTTTGGATTTCTTGACATGATCAATCATGTCAAATGACTGGAATGGACTTGGAAGAGAGGATGGGAGTCCATCCTTTTGATTTCTGGGAGGGGGAGGACTGGTTTGCGAAGTTGAAGTAAAAGGTGCAGAGATGTTCAATGTACTTACTTCTTTGGTAATCACTAGGTCCTTTGACTAAAAAGGAAGAGGGGTTCTCTACTCAGCAATTGAAATTATTGGTTGGGGTCGCTCCTCTGTCTTCTCTTTGTCGGCTTGCTATGTTAACTGATTCTCAGACTTAGTGAATACGGTGTATGATCCTTTGATTGCTTCACCTTCACTTCTGGGTTCATTTTGGTAATTCAAGAAACCAATGTGGGAGTTGCTAGTTGATTCTTCTAGATCCTCCTTGAAGAGATCAGTGCCATTTTCTTGCTCTAACTCACATTGGAAATAGGAAACATGCTCTGTTTCCAGATATCTAACTACTGAGTTTGTTGGAGGTGCTTCAAGGGCATGATTCCTCTGTGGGGAAGGAAGAGGGTTTTTTTACCCTTGACCTCTGGCAGTGTTGCCTTGATATGGCTAATTAGGGAATGTCCTCCTTGGTATATATTTATATAGAGGAGCAGAAGACATACTTTGTGACATTTGCCTTTTCAAGGCTAGCAATTCATTTGCCAACTTTTGTACCATTGGGTCAGTGGTGCCTATGGGTGAATATTCAGAAGATGAAGAGGGTTTGCCTCTATTTGGGTCTCTCCTTATCTTTCCTACAAAGATAATGTCATCTTCTACCTTAGTGGCTAAAATTTGAGCTGCAACAAGATCTATGTGGCTAGCTCGTCTCAACAGAAAAATCACTTCAGGAAGTTTTGAATTGATGAAGAAGCATTTGAGGTTCTGAGGTGTTGACTGAGTGACCATGGAAATCCTGTGCCTCAACTTGTCGAACCTAGAAATAAAATCCCTCATAGGCTCATGAGGCTCTTTCTTCATCCAAGTGAGTTGGGCCAGTAAGGCATGTGCATCTTCTATGGGCTTGAACCTTACCTCAAACTTGGCTTTGAGTGTATCCCAGTCAGTCATTGATCAAGCTTGTAGATAGTAGAACCAGTCTGCAACAGCAGCTTATAGTGTCTCCACAAAAATCCTGACTGACACATCTTTGAATTCTACCCCTATCACACCACAAGCTATGGTGAAGGCTGCAATGTGTTCATCAGGGTGAACTATCCCATCACTAAAGAATTTGAGGAAATTCTTTCTTGAACTATGTGGGAGTTCATGCAAAGGTGGAGTCAAGTTGAGTGGGCCAAAAGAGTTAACCCAAGGGCCTCAAACTGCCATGATTTAATTAAGAAAAATAGAGATAACAAATTTGGGTGGAGTGGATAGATTACAAAACAAAAATGGAAAAGGACTGGCTCAACTTCAGCTTGAGGCTTCAAACTACGCACTCTTTCCCAGAAGCTCTGGTTTTGCAGACCAGATAAAATAATATAGGTAGATGAAGATGGTAAGTCTATAAATGGATAATGGGTAAGACATGAAATGGAATTGCCAGAGTCTGTAATAGATAAGGGTTATAATGATAATGGGTTATATCCCCAGCAGAGTCGCCAAAAACTGTTGGTTGAATATTTTGTTGATCAAAGTACTGATAAACAAAATAGGTCTGACCAACCAAAGTAGGAAGATTAGTCATCCAAATGTGTAGGTTTACCACATTAGAAGGGGAATGATCTCTCCTCTCATCAAGGGGAGGTTCCCTATAGATAAGCTATATATATATATAAATAAAAAATAATACTCAAGGGTAGGGCAAACCATCCATCTCTCTTTCTTCATAGATGATGTGTGTAAATCAAAGGAAAAACTCAAGGGAAATGATAGATAGAACTCCTCTTCTTTCAGAAGTACTATTCAACAAACCACAAGAATACACTTGGTAGTAACAACAAAATGTAACCAAAGATGTAGTAACCAGCAAATCAAAATGCAACACAAAGTCTTCACTTGAATTGCTCAAGAGTAAGATATGAAGGACAATGAAGGGAATTATGGGGGTACAAAGTCTCTCCACACTTGACTCTTTAGGACACCTTCCTGACTACTTTCACTAATTTTGCTTGTTGAATTAAAGGAATAGAAAATATATCAAGGAAAAAGACATAAGAACAATTTCCCCAACAACAAAGATATCACAACACAAAGTCTAAAAAGTCACTTGCTTTCTTATTCCAGTTAAAAAATATGATCAACAATCTGAGCTCAAAGTCTCAGTAATGCCTTTCAATTTGGGTAGAGTTTTGTTCTGATTGTCAAAAAGAGATATATTTACAATAAAAGAGAGTCCCTTATATATCCTTTGTAAGAAGGACTCAGGAACAGTAACACATCACGTTGCATTGAAAATTGTTAGGAAGACAAGCTGGAAATTAGGGGCATCTACCCATTTGTTTTTCTCAATACAGAGAAACAAGTCACGCTATTGAAAGTTTGCAACTTTCAATGTCCACCTGGCAATCTGATCCTTCCTTTATCGTTCCTCCTTTTCTGGTTAATTGAATCAGGTCCTGGATTCAATTTGTTATTTTGTTCCTTCCTCACTTCCTACTAGTCTTGGCCTTAAAGCCCATGAATGCGTTCGGGTCTATAGATTACAAGGATCAACGACTATTTTATGAGCTTTGAAATTGATGTTCATGTGCCCATCACTATGTTTTCAATGGCTAGTTCACTGTCTTGAATTTGACGTCTTCAAGGGCGTCACCCCTTGGTCCTTCTTCAGCTTTCCTATTTTGCATCCTTTTAAAGGGAAGGTGATATTTTAATTTGGTAGCTGAGAGTCCCCTGTAAGGGCGCCTGCCCTTTAGGGTTCTTCGGCGGCCTTTTCCTTAGAGTCTTCACAGATATTTCTTGTGGATATTTTCTATGGAAAATTCCCATGGGTATTTTCCCTAGGCTTTCTCCGCAGACAAATTCCCTCAAACAAAAGTCCGTAGACAAATTCTCGTGGACAAAAAGTCTGCGGAATTGTTTTGTTTGCCTTAGTCTTTACTTCTTTGGAAATTTCTTCAGGCTTTCTACCTGCAGCGCCTTTCTCAAATTCCTTCAGACAAAAATTCTGAAGAAATTGCATCTTGCTTTAGTCTTTTTCAAATTCCTTAAATAAAATCCGAAAGAATTACCTTTGCGGCCTTCTTTGAAAATGACCCTTCCAAAGGGTACTTATGTTGACCAAGTGCCCTCCACAAGGGCACTTGTCCTTCAGGAGGCTCTTTGAAATTTTGCGTTAAACCACTCCTTTGAACCGTCATAGTGAAATGCTTGGTTGAACCAAGCTATTGAACCGTTTGATTAAACCAAAGCATTGAACCGATTGGTTAAACCAAACGTTGAACCAAGCCGATGAACCAAAATAGTTCAAGCTGATGAACCAATTGAATGAACCAAGTCTTTGAACCAAGTGGATGAACTGAGCATTGAACCACTTGATTGAACCCACCTTTGAACCATTTGTTTGAACCTACCTTTGAACCAAAAGACATTGAACCAACCATTGAACCAAGCTTTGGTTCAATGGTTCAAACGAAGCCTTGAATCAACTGACAAACCATTTGATTGAACCAAAGATGAAATAAAGCATTGAAACAAAGCGGATGAACCACCTGAGTGAAACAAAGCATTGAACCGCTTGGTTGAACCAAGCCATTGAACCGTTCCTTTGATTGAACCCGCTGTTGAACTGAAAGCGTTGAACCTTTTGAACTTTGAACTCGTTGAACATTTGAACCAAAGTGGTTCAATGGTTCAACGGTTCAAGCCTTCTTTGCTTAGATTCTTGCTGATGGAGATTTTTGATTGAACCAAGGCACTGAACCAATCCTGAAAATGACCAAGTGTTAGAAACTAATTCTTTTGGTTGAACCCACTTGCAGAACCTGTGAAGCCCATTGAACTTGGCCTGCAAAGTCCATAGATTCTAGCCTGTAGAGTCTGTAGATTTCTTAGAAGCTTGAAAACTGAGGAATTTGAATGTCCAGGACAAATTTTAGAAAGGGAAGAGATAATTTTGGTCTGTAAGACCAAAATAGTTCAAATGTTGTCCCAATAATGAGTGATATTTTTGGAGAACAACAACTAGCTCCAGTTGGGGAACTTCTGTCAATTGTAAAAAAAATTGAAGGGAGTAGAATCTAGAATCTCTAGTGTCTTCATGTGTACCATTGGGATACGGAGTCGTGCTACCTAGAAATGGAAGGCATCAAAAATGGAAATAAACAAAGCAAAATAGAATTAAAAACTATACAAATATACATATGTACAGATGAAATTATCTGATACTTCAAGAATTAAAGTATTTCAGATGCTGCTTCTTGAGAGACAGTGAAAATAGTGCTCTATCTTGGTAAACCACCAGGAAAACATTTTGTCCCCATAAATGGTGATGGGCGAATGGAGCTCTCCACCAAGAAACTAATTTTATGCGTCTTCCTCTTGGGTCTTTTCTTCTTCTTGCTCCATGGCAGGACGTGGTCTTCAAACTGAAAATCATAACTCCTTGTTTTCTTAGCAAAGGGTTCCTTAGCCTGATTTTAATTTGCAGTAGCATGGTCCATTACTATAATTGGTTGTTCTTCTGGTTCATTCTAGGATATGATTGGATTGTCCACATCAAACTCCTGATAAACTATCAGCTTAGCATCTCTTTTGATGCGAAGGAGTTTGATTTCTTCATCTTAAACACTCTTTAATATGAGAAACAAAGATTCACATCCAACTATGTTGTTGGTGTTACTGACTTGCAATTTGCATGAAGGAAGAATATCTCCTTGAGGATATATCAACACAGTCCCAACTCCATCTTTGGTGGAAGAATTGCTGCCATCGGATTCCAGGATCCAAGCATCATCAAAAGATGATCTCCTATCAGATTTATCTTCATTAGAGATGGAAGATCCTTCTTGATTTGTACTGTGCCCTACTAATTCTTCTGATGCCTTGTTTGAATCCAATCTTGGATTGCCAGCTATAGGACTTTTATCAGCTAAGACATGAGCATTATCTATGGTCAAGAAGTAATTACCCCTGCCTAAAGGCTCAAATAGAATTTGAGCTGCAGGGGCCGACGTTTGGGTGACCATAATTTTACCTCAGATAGGTCCACACCTAGTTCTCCATCAATGTCCAATTGCTCAGGATTGGCTTGTAGGGATTCAAACTCAGTTATCTAAATTTTGGATTTCTTGACATGATCAATCATGTCAAATGACTGGAATGGACTTGGAAGAGAGGATGGGAGTTCATCCTTTTGATTTTTGGGAGGGGGAGGAATGGTTTGCAAAGTTGAAGTAGAAGGTGTAGAGATGTTTGATGTACTTCTTTGGTAATCACCGGGTCCTTTGACTGAAAAGGAAGAGGGGTTCTCTGCTCAACAATTGAAATTACTGGTTGGGCTCACTCCTCTATCTTCTCTTTGTTAGTTTGCTATGTTGACTGATTCTCAGACCTGGTGAATATGGTGTATGATCCTTTGATTGCTTCACCTTCACTTCTAGGTTCATCCTTGTCATCCAAAAAACCAATGTGGGAGTCGCCAGTTGATTCTTCTAGATCCTCCCTGAAGAGATCAGTGCCATTTTCTTGCTCTAACTTAGGTTGGAAATAGGAAACATGCTCTATTTCCAGATATCCAACTACCAAGTTTGTTGGAGGTGATTCAAGGGCAGGATTCCTCTGTGGGGGAAGAAGATGATTTTGTTGCCCTTGACTTCTGGTATTGTTTCCTTGATATGGCTGATTAGGGAATGTCCTCCTTGGTATATCTTTATATAGAGGAGTAGAAGACATACTTTGTGACATTTGAATTTTCAAGGCTAGCAATTCATTTGCCAGCTTTTGTACCATTGGGTTAGTGGTGACTGTGGGTGAATATTCAGAAGATGAAGAGGGTTTGCCTTGATTTGGGTCTCTCCTTATCTTTCCTACCAAGATAAGGTCATCTTCTACCTCAGTGGCCAAAATTTGAGCTGGAGCAAGATCTATGTGGATAGCTCATCTCAACAGAAAAATCACTTTAGGCAGTTGTGAATTGATGAAGAAGCATTTGAGGTTCTGAGGTGTCAGCTGAGCGACCATGGGAATCTTGTGCCTCAGCTTGTTGAACCTGGCAATAAAATACCTCATAGGCTCATGAGGCTCTTTCTTCATCTAAGTGAGTTGGACAAGCAAGGCATGCACATCTTCTATGGGCTTAAACCTTGCCTCAAACTTGGCTTTGCGTGTATCCCAGTCAGTCACTGATCCAGCTTGTAGATGGTAGAACGAGTATGTAGCAGCACCTTGTAGTGTCTCCATAAAAATATTGACTACCACATCTTCGAGTTCTACCCCTATCACACCACAAGCTATGCTGAAGGCTACAATGTGTTCATTAGGGTTAACTATCCCATCACTAAAGAATTTGGAGAAATTCTTTCTTGAACTACATGGGAGTTCATGCAGAGGTGGAGTCAAGTTGAGTGGGCCAAAAGAGTTACCCTAGTGGCCATGAACTGCCATGATTTAATTAAAAAAAATAGAGATAACAAATCTGGGTGGAGTGGCCAGATTACAGAACAAAAATGGAAAAGGACTGGCTCAGCTTCAACTTGAGGCTTGAGGCTTCAAATTGTGCACTCTTTCCCACTAGCTCTGGGTTTGTAGACCAAATAAAATAATGGAGGTGGGGGAAGATGGTAAGGCTATAAATGGATAATGGGTAAGACATGAAATGGAATTTCCAGAGTCTGTAATTGATAAGGGTTATAATGATAATGGGTTATATCCCCAGCAGAGTCGCCAAAAACTATTGGTTGAATATTTTGTCGATCAGTGTACTAATAAACAAAATAGGTTTGATCAACCAAATTAGGAATATTAGTTGTCCAAATGTGTAGGTTTACCACATTAGAAGGGGACTGATCTCTCCTCTCATCAAGGGGAGGTTCCCTATAGATAAGCTATATATATATATATATAAAGAAAATAATACTCAAGGGTAGGACAAACCATCCATCTCTCTTTCTTCAGAGATGATGTGTGAAAATCAAAGGAAAAACTCAAGGGAAATGACAGATAGAACTCCTCTTCTTTTAGAAGTACTATTAAACAAACCACAAGAGTACTCTTGCTAGTAACAACAAAATGTAACCAAAGATGTAGTAACCAGCAAATCGAGATGCAACACAAAGTCTTCACCTGAATTGCTCAAGAGTAAGATACGAAGGACAATGAAGGCAATTATGGGGGCACAAAGTCTCTCCACACTTGACTCTTTAGGACACCTTCCTGACTACTTTCACTAATTTTGCTTGTTGAATTAAAGGAATAGAAAATATATCAAGGAAAAAGACATATGAACAGTTTCCCCAACAACAAAGATATCACAGCACAAAGTCTAAAAAGTCACTTGCTTTCTCATTCCAGTAACAAAATATGATCAACAATCAGAGCTCAAAGTCTCAGTAATGCCTTTCAATTTGGGTAGAGTTTTGCATTGATTGTCAAAAAGAGATATATTTACAATAAAAGAGAGCCCCTTATATAGCCTCTTCAAGAAGGACTCAGGAATAGTAACACATCATGTTGCATTGAAAACTGTTAGGAAGACAAGCTAGAAATTAGGGGCATCTACCCATTTGTTTTTCTCAGTACAAAGAAACAAGTCATGCTATTGAAAGTTTGCAACTTTCAATGTCCACCTGGCAATCTGATCCATCCTTCATCATTCCTCCTTTTTTGGGTTAATTGAATCGGGTCATGGATTCAATTTGCTGTTCTGTTCCTTCCTCGCTTCCTGCTAGTCTTGGCCTTAAAGCCTATGAATGCATTCAGGTCTATAGATTACAAGGATCAATGACTATTTTATGAGCTTTGAAATTGATGTTCGCGTGCCCGTCACTATGTTTTCAATGGCTAGTTCGCTGTCTTGAATTTGACATCTTCGGGCACATCACCCCTTGGTCCTTCTTCAGATTTCCTATTTTGCATCCTTCTGAAGGGAAGGTGATATTTTAATTTGGCAGTTGAGAGTCCCCCGCAAGGGCACCTACCCTTTGGGGTCCTTCGGCGGCCTTTTCCTTAGAGTCTTCACAGATATTTCCTATGGGTATTTCTTGCAGATAATTCCCATGGGTATTTTCCCTAGGCTTTCTCCGCAGACAAATTCCCTCAGACAAAAGTCCGTAGACAAATTCCCGCAGACAAAAAGTCTATGGAATTGTTTTGTTTGCCTTAGTCTTTGCTTCTTTGGAAATTTCTTCAGGCTTTCTACCTGTAGCTACTTTCCTGATTTCCTTCAGACAAAACTGAAGAAATTGCTTCTTGCCTTTGTCTTTTTTAAATTCCTTAAATAAAATCTGAAAGAATTACCTTTGTGGCCTTCTTTGAAAATGACCCTTTCGAAAGGTACTTTTGTTGACCAAGTGCCCTCTGCAAGGGAACTTGTCCTTCGGGAGGCTCTTTGAACTTTTGCGTTAAACCGCTCCTTTGAACCATCACAGTGAATTGCTTGGTTGAACCAAGCTGTTGAAATGTTTGATTGAACCAAACATTGAACCAAAGCATTGAACCACTTGGTTAAACCAAACATTGAACCAAGCCGATGAACCAAGCTTTAAACAAAAATAGTTCAAGCTGATGGTTCAAGTCGATGAACCAATTGAATGAACCAAGTCTTTGAACCAAGTGGATGAACTGAGCATTGAACCACTTGATTGAACCCACCTTTGAACCATTTGTTTGAACCTGCCTTTGAACTAAAAGACATTGAACCAACCATTGAACCAAGCTTTGGTTCAATGGTTCAAATGAAGCCTTGAACTGACTGACAAACCATTTGATTGAACCAAAGGATGAACCAAGGCATTGAAACAAAGTGGGTGAACCACCCGAGTGAAATAAAGCATTGAACCGCTTGGTTGAAGGAAGCCATTGAACCATTCCTTTGATTGAACCCACTGTTGAATCGAAAGCGTTGAACCTTTTGAACTTTGAACTCGTTGAACCTTTGAACCAAAGTCGTTCAATGGTTCAACGGTTTAAGCCTTCTTTGCTTAGATGCTTGCCAATGGAGATTTTTGATTGAACCAAGGCACTGAACCAATCCTGAAAATGACCAAGTGTTAGAAACCAATTCTTTTGGTTGAACCCGCCTACAGAACCTATGAAGCCCATTGAACTTGTCCTGTAAAGTCCGTAGATTCTAGCCTGTAGAGTCCGTAGATTTCTTAGAAGCTTGAAAACTAAGGAATTTGAATGTCCAGGACAAATTTTGGAAAGGGAAGAGACAATTTTGGTCTGTAAGACCAAAATAGTTCAAATGTTGTCCCAAAAATGAGTGATATTTTTTGGGAACAACACTTTACATGTGTTATGATAGATATACTATTCACTAACATTGACATTGATACATATAATTGACATATGTTAGTTTCATTTTATTTCATACTACATAATGTGTGTAAAATTGATTGATTATTATATGTGGTACTTTGCCTTATGTTTATTTAACATACACCATCTTTCCCCATTTGTGTGTGGTCCTTGGCTTTCTATGCTTGTGAAACATTACATGTCCCTTGTATGTAGCCTTTGGTCCTTATGTGTGACATTTTTAGTTCCTATGGTTCATAATAAATTATCATACACATACTACTTACTTTTAATGCTTCATATAAAATTCAATGTTATACTCAAATTTCACGAGTCAATACACTTTCAATACTTAAAAATTCTTTACATACAACTCTATGTTTACAATACATATTCAACACTTTCAAGATATTTACATACTTCATCTACTACTTTAATGTTATATTCAATTACATGATGCAATATAATATAAAAACTCTTATATGCTTCAAAGTTACATTTATATAATTCAAATATGCAAAATATTATTTCACAATTATATATTTCACAAATGCTCTCACTTTTTATTTTGAGACAAGTGATCTACAAGATAAATAACTCATCTCAAAATGGGGCATCATATTGGGCTTATCTTGAATTCAATCCCTTACAAATAACATATTTCAACATACATTATAAAAATTATCAATATGACTCAGTATTTTCAGATTATGGGGGAATATGGCTTGCATATGTAATCCACCCTTACATTTACTTAAGCATAGATGCACACATGTGAAAAAATTATAAAGTTTCAAACATTTAAAAAGTTATAATTAACACTCTATATAATACGGGGGGCATGATTTTGGTTCATGTACTCCCCTATTTTATGTTTTTGAATAAAAAAGTTTTAAATAAATTATAGTTTAAATCTAAATCTATCTACAATGATGTGATTCATTTTTTCAAGTGGATCACATTGAGCTTAGTGATGTTCCATATCTTGGTTGCAATTAAGCAAGCCATGTAATGGATCCCACCTCTTTTTAAAATTTTCATAAGTGAGCCACATTTGAGCTTAGCAACACTTCACATCTTGGTTAAACTTTAGTGAACCATGTACTAGTTCCCTTATTTGATTTTATTATCTTCCCCTTAGAGCTTAATGACACTCAATGGGTAACACCCTTACTTATTCTTAGAGTGCTCTTCAAAATCCTCACTTATCGAGACTTGATCACTTTCTATTTCACCATAGGTTCAAATCCCATGGGTTTGTATGGTTATGGTTTAGTGACACCCAATGGCCTACTTCTCATCCTATTACCAATTTTAAAATTATTTATTCTCCTTGGCCAAGAAGCAAATAAGTTTGAAAGCACCTTATCTCCACTTGGGTTAGCTAGTAACCTAAGACATCAAACTGCTCTTTTAAAGATAAAATGTGTTTACACACTCAAGTTTTATCTCTTTCTCTTTTACTCTAGTAATTTCACTTTATTGAATCACTATAATAAATGAGGGTAGGGGAATGTAGACACACAAATTTAATCAATAAATTATTTAAAATGTTTATTCTTGACATCCTTACCTTACTTTGTCTTTTCACCATTTCATTAGCCAAAATCATTACATGAGCCTTCATTTTATTATAAATACTAATAAAATAACATGTAGACATCCATATTTCATCCCTATTATGCTCACAAACTATTCATAGCAAGTTTTTGAAGTTTCTAACATTCTGATCATAGTGTGGCCCTATCCCCTAGTGTGTCATTGTCCTCTTACCTCCAATGGAAACTTTTTAAAATCAAGATGTTCAATAACAAATATCCCTCACTTTTCATAAGGTAGACTCATTAAAATATCCAAGAGATTATTTTATAAAATCACATCAAATCCACACATTCATTACGTATAAATCATCTAGTGATCTAATTTCAAAAGCATTCTACATTTAACAAAAGAGTATTATTCTTTTCAATTTCAATTTTACTACTTTGATACAGTCATAGGCTAAATTTAAAAATGTTTTATTTCAAGTTGAGGGCATCTATTGTCAAGAATTCTAATCAAAATTTTAATTACATTCATCTCAAATTTATTACTTTCCCCAAAAGGGAGAACTACATTGGCCTAAGGACCTTTGGGATATGTAGGTAACACTAAGTCAAAAAGGGGTTTTTTGAGGATAGCTCAACCATTCCCATGTCCCCTATTTTTCCCCCGATTTTTAATTTGATATATTTTGTGTGCATGTGCATGACTAGGGCATTTATTTTATAGGTTTTCAACATGTCTATTCATCCCGCACATCGAATTAGGAAACCACACACTCTTCAATAAAAAATTATTCTATATAATGAATAAGGACAACATAGTAGAAATGGACAAAGCCACTTGGTGATATTATCCTCCTAGTGTGCTCTTATTCATGTACCCTCTAAGACTCTGATTTATGTGGTGACATGATCTTGAGTCCAATATGATTGTTTCTAAATCAAAAATCCATCTATATATTCAACAATCAATAAATTTCAAGCTAAGTACATATTTACCCTTTCACAATTTATAATTTATAACTTACTTGAAGTTATTTACTTTATTGTATTTTATTGTATATTATGTATATCAATTTATATAGTTTATTTATATTTAATTAATTAAATTGAATTAATTATAGGGTAATCAGAGTAATCATATGGTGGATCTAGTCAAAGATTCTTCATTTATGGGTACATAATTCTATCAAACTACCATATATCATCATCATGGATATCATCATACCACTCATGTTCTATAGCTGTAAATTTGATTTTTTCATGATCTTAAATATTATACATGTGCATAACATGTTGCTCTACTTTGTAATAAGTCTTACATGCTTCATTAGTAGTGATAAATTTTGAGATTTGATTTTCTCTTTTGAACATGAGAGTATTAGAAATACCATCATGACTAATATGAAGTGTACTATTTTAAAATGTGAATGTAAAACAATGATGTAATGTATCAATGGTACCTTCCATTTAGTGCAACCATCACTGAACCAATCTAGAACTTATCTGATTTTATTTGCACATAATAAAAATCAATGTATCCACAACCTTGGGATCACATGAAACTGTTAGTGTAATGTGGCCTATTGAATCTTGGTAATGTATAACTTTTTGCAACTCATTTTGATCATGACCTATGTTGTGGAGAAATTAAAGTGCACATGTATTTGTTTCTGTATCCTCACCTATTTCCACCTGTTATTTGTATTCATTTTCAATGAAAAAATATATAGTCAAAGGAGTAATTCTTGCATGCTTGTAATTTTTGCATAGTTAATCCTTATGGGGAATATTTGTAGGTGGTAATATAGGTTGTATAATCTAAATAATGCCTTTCTCTTTATATTTTTGAATTTTCTTCTGTAATGTTAAACAAGTATCAATAACATGCGTTTCTATTCTTTGAAAACCACAAAATAGGTTTCCTTCTTGATTGTTCAATCTTCTAGAAGATATATGCATAACTATAAGTAAGACCCTAAATTCCATGCCACGTAACATTTGTAACATAATCTGTGGTCTATCTTGTGCACAATAAGATTGTATTCTAATAATTGGATTTATATTCATGATCTCAATATTATGTATAGAATTTATCAAAGGTGTGGTCTATGTATAATGCATCCTACTCTCTAGAAATGTTGGATCTAATGAAGATACTAGTCCATGATGCTCCTTGTAAAGCAATATTCTATGTATTATCAATATTATATTAAGTGTCCTTAATTTTATCAATATTTAAAATTACCATTTTATTTTATCTATACTCTTACTAATTATTGCCTTGGAATCATCTTTATATTCATTTGAACCAAATAAAGTAAAATTCAAACCACATATGTAATCATCAATGCTCATTGGCATTGTATTTGTATCATCATATGAACTAGTCTTTGAATCATTTTTGGAATATTTTATGTAAAAATTAATTTGGATCTTCTAAATTGACTAGTAAAGGTAATTCATGTACATATTTCTTTGGTTCAACACTTTTAAACATGTGTTTTTTGTTTTGAAACATTTGGAGATTGTAACTTTTGACCATGTGTACTAGATTCACCAAGCTCATATGTATACATTTATTCTATAGGTATAATATATGGTGGTGGCATGATAGTACTTAGTGTTACTTCTGCTATTTATCCTCAATAATAGTTTATGCAATCTTACAATATTTGAATGGTTGATTATTGAAAGGGCACATGTACAAATATACATCATGTACAAATTGAATAAACTAATGTAAAGTAGAAGGGACAACTGCCATTGCATGTATCCATGGCCTACCTAAAAATAAATTATAGTGCAATTGATTTGGCATTACTTAAAACTAAAGAGATAATATCTTGGGTCCTACTGTGATGTCTAAAGTGATAGAACCCAAAGTTTAGTGAGGCATATCATCGAATGCTTTTATGCTCTTATATGTCTTTTGTAGAGAAGACATGTTGATACCCATTATTTGTAGAAATGTAAGATTATAAATATTTAACTCTGAACCATTATTTATCAAAAGTCTTTTTACTACTATATCTTTAATTTGAACTTGTATGAACAAGGGAAGAGTTTGACTAATAATAGAATGTGAAGGAAAACCCTCATTTACAAAAGTTATAACATCTTCAATATATTGTTAAGTATTTACAATGGAATAAAAATATGAAGGCTCTGTGTCATGTGGCATAGATACATTATTCAATGCTTTGTATAAAATGTCCTTGAAAATAGTAGATATTTGAAGTTAAGAGGGTGAGGTGCAACAAGAAGAAAAGGAACCATTTGGGCCCTATGACATCTAGTAATGACATGTGGAAATTCAAACTAAGCCATGCAATAGTAAGTATCATAGGTTTGTTCATTATTAAGTTGTTTCTTTATGTTGAATTTTATCTTTTGCATTAAAGTGTGAAACCATGGATTGACATACAACTTAAATATTTTACATGTAAGAGGAAAGCAACATGTAAGAGCACATATAAACTTTGAACGAAAAACTGATAAATGGAAGCACTCGTTATAATAATGATTAAGTCTATAAATGCTATAAATTTGATGAAAATCAAAGATCTGCAACTCTAAAAACCCTAGAAAGGATAAAAGGAAATCTTAGGGAAAACTAGGGTTTTGTGAAATGCTCTACAATAAACAGGTTCACCAATTTATTTATAACTAAAATTGGGAAATAGGAAATGCTAAATCCTAATTAAGATAAACTGAACAGAGCTAAATTAGGATGTATAATCGGAATAAATTAAACATTCACTAATTTGTAACGTACTATATTTGGAAAATATTAAAAAGGGAATTTATGCAAGAATAAACCACTTACCTGGAAATCTGAAATGTAGGTTTGAGATAGGGACTGAGAAAACACTGTGTAGTTATGCAGGGTGATTGTGAATCAAGAACAGAGCTTTACATCCACTTCAAATAATGGTGATGGTTTCAGACAATGGCACTCTACTATGTTATCCTTAGGGTGCATTATGTTGTATGGTTTTGATTTCTGAAACTTATATAATAGGTGCACCTATGCTCAATGTGACTATATGAAAGCTCTTGATACATTGCAAAACTTGTCATGTGCCTTATTCTTCATTCAAACCCTAGCTTTATGAGACAAGGAGACAAGTGATATCAAGGGTTAAAAATAGATTAGTGGTTTAAGTTGTACTAAACCTCAACACCTTGTTGTGATGAGCTTTGCCTACATGCCACTAATTCGAAGTGGGATCAAACTTCATGTAGTTCTCGCATGCTAAATGGTGTGTGAGCAACACTGATGCAACATGTTAAATGCTAGTGCAATCCTAGGTATGATTAGGTGCTTTGACAATGTCTTGTGACCTTGGAATGGTATGTAGACCTAGCTTTGTGTTGTATGGGCTATCAAGACTATGTATTGGAAAAAATAAGGAATATTCTCTCAATGTACAATTAGATATTTTGGTGTTTTTCAATCATATGAACCTTTAGTGAGAAAATAGATGAAAAATGTGATTTTTATAGTGATAAAATTGGGAATTCCTCGAATGGGACATGCAGAACGTGTAGAGGGACCCATTGAACTTAACTTCAATTTGAGAAACCGGTTGTAATTTGGCTGGAGAACATAAATGCACTTTTTGGACTGGGGCACTAGGCACGATGATCCAAATGAAGACATTTTTTAAAAATTATTGGGACAACTAAATTGGAGATTTGGATCAGTCAAGTACAGAGTTTAGGTTGTTGGAACAGAGAAATAGGAATGTTTAGTGATCAAGGTTGCTTTGTGGTAAGGTTCATCGGCATAGAGATAAAGGAATGGTGGTTTAAAACTGTGGATCTGAACATAGGTTGGGTGTACAAAAGGAGTGGTCACAAATATATTGTTTCGGCGATGAAAGTTAATTTATGGAACTATAATTTCTGGAGTGGTGCTTGTGGTTTCTTAAGTGGTGGTGAAAAGGCTCGGCTGGCATTAGCATTCCAACTAGAACAAATAGCCAAATCAAAAGAAGAATATTTTATTTTTTCATTGTTCTTGACAGGCTCCAGACCACCGATTCAGCTGAGGATGCTGTTCCTGGAAGAACATTAGTTCCCGACGGAACCTAAACCTCTGACTCGGCTGACCGATGTGTTCTTAGCACCATGTTAGTGCTCGACAGTCCAGAAAAATCTGATACGGCCGATGAAACTATTCCCAACACCTCCAAGATGCCGGATAGCACTGGCGGAGCAAATAAATCAGAAGAGTTTGCCGTTGATAAATTTGATGCAAATGAAGCTCTCGAACATGCATGGGAATATTGCCAAAAAGTCAAACTGAATGCTGGCGATGCATTTTTTATATCAGAAGGATGGTTTCATCAGAAATAGAATGGTGTCAACCATGATAATGACAACTCGGTTCTCTGATGTCAGATTCATTCGCTTGCAGGCCATTAGAACTACAATGATGGGTGATCACATTATGAGCTTTCGGGCTATAGTTGGTATCCTAACATAAAAAGAAAATCCCAAATTAAGTAGTAGTGGGAAGAATTTTTCTATCTAGAAACTATCATCGCTTGATGCAACTAATATTTCTCTCTTCCTATTTTATCAAATTTTAATGCCGAAGTCTTTATCAGGATAAGTTGACCAAATTGTAAAATTGGTAACTTTTTTTTATCATGGTCTTTGCAAGAGGAAACAAAAAGATGGAATGCCATGCCCGATTGTTATAAACCGATCTCAGGATCATATTATAAATATCATGTTGCCGCATCATGTCAAAAATATACTACCAAACGTGCATAACTAAGGGGTGGAAATCTATCAATGACAATTCGTAAGCCTTCCAAATCAGAAGGGATATATATGATGAAGCCTTTAGTAGAAATTTATAATAACAATTACAGATCCCAAGCAGTTATATATTGAAGAAATGATTGTGAGAGCACCTCCTCCTGTAATTAATGTGTGTTTTGGACGCTGCAACTAGTAATCCTTTTATATCCACCTTAATGGAGCTGCGTCCTCTGAATAGTTCAGTGTATGCAACAAATTTTGAAGAGGATTTCTTCGTGAAGGTTACTGCAAGGATAAACTTTGGAGCCAAAAATAAGGAACTCATAAGACATCTCAATGACCCCTATGACCGTATTTGGGACTCAAATGAAATTTAGCCAAAATATCTTGTTGTTGTGACCCCGTGGAACAAAGCCAGTCAGTACAACGAGGGACATTTTTTAAAACACACGCGAGCAACCTCCAAATAAAGTGATGCAAACTATAGTTGTAGGCACAGCCGGGGGTAATCTCTCGTAATCGACTAAATCTTGAAGCTTTCCCAGCTAATGGTCGAGCTTATGCATTGAGGATTTAGGTCCAACTGTTGCTCAGAAGTTTACTTTGCCGAAATCTTATGTGCCTGGTTACAGCATTATAGTTCTTAACATTGAGGAGAATGCTGGCAAGTATAGCCTTTATGAGCCAAGTTATAAACTGTCTCATTACCATTTGTTTTGTCATTTGGCTTCATGAAAACAAGAGACTCTCCACATGATCTAATTCTAAATGCACTTGAGATTGGCAGATTTATTAGAAGGGCTTCCAAAACAAGAAATCAATATATTATTGCACTGATGAAATTCAAGGCCATGTCTCCAACAAGTGATTGGGCAATTGAAAGTGGAGATCCTTGTCTTGTAGTTGAAGGGTTTGGGTTGAATGCAACTCAAATTCGCCACCAGGAATCATAAAACTCTGTAATGCTGATTTATAGCTTGTGATGTTACGCTGCTTGTACTTTCTTTGCTGCTTGGTATATTTCACTTGTAATATAGTATTTTCCAGCTTTCTCTAATGAATTTAGAATAATAAATTATATATATATTTTTATAAGATATAATAGTAATTCATATTGATTCTTTGAATTAATCAATTTAATTAAAAGTCATACTGTTGGAGTGTAAAAGTTATCTGAAATAAATAAAAATAAATAAATAAAAAGAAGGGCAACTCAAGTTAAACTCGAGTGATGCCTTAAATCAGGGCTGAGTAAAAACGTAGTTGTGTAATCAAATCACCTAGTCATCTATAGATTCATTTTAAAAAAAAGTTTTGTGAACATGATATAAATAAATTGTAAGATGAATGGATCATTTTATGAGTTTTTAAATTATTTATTATTTATAAAATTTGTATTATAGTTAATAAATAAAAAATCTATTAAAATTCATAATTTATTGATTGTGTAAACCTTTGGTTTTGTAAATTGTGTGTTGGAAATTTTAGAGGTTAAATTTTGCATTGTGTTATGTTTAATTTAGTTTGAAAGAAGATTTTGGGTTGTAAATTAATATTTCATATTATTTGATCTATCTTGTCATTTATAAAGTTTAAAGGTAGACTCCAAATCGGAACTATTTTATGGCAAACAAAATTCTATTTTATAAGCAAAAATGAGATTTTGTGTTCATTTCCAAACATAAATATATAGAAATTCTATAGAAATTTGTGTCTTGAAACCTCTTTGACGATATATTTTATTCATCCATTTTAACTATATCTTTCTTGTCTCTTTGAAGATATAGGTTTGCTTTGTTGAATTTTCTAACCTACTCCATTAAATCTGGGTCATCTAGGTGGTTTTTTGTATTTAATCTGTTGACAGTTTCCATTTTTCTTTCCTTATATTCTGTCTTTCTTTTCATTTTGAGTTTTCACCTTTCTCCCATTTTTTGCTACCTTTTTGTATTTTTTGGTTAAAAGTATCAAAAACCCAAAAATGTCACAATACGAGGGAGTTGCTCCTCTCAAATATAAACAAAAATTATGTTTAAACTTGTGATCCAATGTTTCAAGATTTATGTCATATGTAGTTGGGTGAGTTAAAGAAATAATATGAAAAATGTAGTGAAATAAAATCTTGCCAACATGTTCCAAATGAGATAAAGGTGTGGCGTTTCATTAATAACATAGAAATATATGCAATTATCTTTGAGGTTGAGAACAAATACATTTAGAAAAGTCTTAGATCATTTAGAGGGATTAGGGATCAAATAAATATTAATGAGGGGTAGGATACTTTCTAGAGTTAATAAATTATACACAAGTATAGAAAACATGTCTAAATAAAGAAAGTACACTATGAAAAAGGGTCATGTACTACTATTAGATGTCTACATAATTATTATAATTTTATGTTCATATATGAATGAATGTATGTATGTGTTAAAGTATAAAGATAAATAATTGAATCATGTACCTTCACTTAACTAGGGAAGGGTGGAGGGATCAAATGATGCTTGAGATAAGCTCCATTTATATTAGTTTTTTGATGTATTTGAAAATAATTACCAATCTCTATAAGTAGTCAATGTTGTAACAATATAAAATTTAAAATTGAAATTGAAATGAGTATAGGAATGAATACACATGCTTTGTATTGAACCAAAATCTATTTTAACTTGAAAAATAATGTTCACTATTTTATTCATCCTGATTAATTTTTTTCTGACAAGTTAGACATTTACACCACTTATATAGAAGTTTTATGAGCACAACCTACTTCTTGATAAGGGAAGTGGATACTTTTTTCTCCAAGTAAAGAACTCAAACTCCTACTTAGTAGTCTTGACTCAGTATATTTTTAAAAATGCTCTTATATATGTCCCCCTTTTGAGGTGAATGATTGAATAACCCACACCAACAATCACTCATCCCAAAAAGAATATATTTATAAGCACCATGTGTAATAATATTGTGATGAATATAATAAATAATAATTCAATGATATCTTTAGTAATGATAAAATAACAAATTCAATCAATAATGGATTGGGACGATGCTTGTGAGATACAATATTTACATGAAGGCATCCCATCAATGATCTATTTGATTGGTGGAAACCTAATCTATTGTACATAGCCTCTTAAGGTTTGATTGATTCCATACATATGTAGAATATTTAATAAATTACAAGAAATTCAAAAAATCCAAAATTGGTACCTAGTATGACATTATTATTAGATTGCACTATTTACATATATTATTTATCATATGTTTGGTAGATGGCATTTTTTTCATACACAAATATATTTCACAATATATGAGTGTGATGTAGGACATACATATTACACATGGACATATTTGGATTTTCCTCTATTCAGTGGTCATGCTGACACTGGGGGCATCTTCTTATATAAGTTTCAAGTATCATATTTTAATTTTTTTTGAAAAAATATAAAAAATAAGCATAATATAAAACATAAGGGCACAAAATATCATAGCATAAGAACCGAGCAATAAAAACAAACATCAAATAATTCCCTCATTGAAATTACATTAATTGTATTAGTTATGTTATTTTCTTGGTTATGAAATCCCATGTACAATGCTTATTCTTCCCTTGTATGGGAATTTTGTATGCTAATTTAAAAATTAGATTGGATATGAACCATGGACCCTCTAATTAGATGCATGGTAGACCAATTTGTAAGTTTTGTCTTGTTATATATTAATTTTGAAGTTATATGTATGTGTATATGTGTGTGCATGCACGCGTGTGTCTTGTTTATTCAATATTGTTTAATGCACGTTATACTGAGTTCATGTTAAATATTTTTTTAGAACAAGATTTTGAATATAATTTAATTAAATGGCACATACAAATAGATACATTTATAGGCTTTACCATATGTTTATTTAAATAATAGGTATTAAAGCCACATCACGACACTTGTTAATATTTGTTAATGGTTTCTTTCACTCATAAATATTTTTGAAGTTTTAAAAAAAATATAAAACAATATTTTTTAAATTTTATAATTGTGTAATTCATGTGTAAAATGAAGACATAATAAGTATTTTGGTTACACCTACATAATATAAAATAAATAGATATATTAATAAAATACACTAAATATAAATTGCCAATTTGTAATAATTGTAAATTCGTATAATCTTGCTTGAGAATAAAAAGTGTCATAAAAGAAAAAGATAAACTATTAAATACAAAGAAAGTAGTAGGTTTTTGTTGGAAAATTTTACTTTCAAAACATTTTAGAAAGAAGTTTTAATTTAAGATGTAATATTTTTGCAACCCATAAAAAATATTAAGAAATAAGTTTAAATTCTAAAAAGCTTCTTAGAATATATTTGATCAATTTTTTTGAATCATTTTTGAGATTCATCATTAAGATGAAAAGGATATGTTTAAATTGAGAACTAGAGTTATTTATATAGACAACTCTATTAAATTACATAGTTTCCAATAGTGGGCTACTTTCAAAGAGAGTATTAAAGGAACTAATTATTAATGTATGCACTCCAAAATAAGATATTTTAAGTGTTAAATGTATTTAATTCATTTTAGTATAGGACTAATTATTTTCTATGATGTTAGAATGTTTATGCATGCATATTGATTATTGATTTAGATTAGGGTCTTATTTATTTATTTTTGTATGTTGGGCTCTGTATTATTTTTCATAACCTTATTTTTTCCTTAAAAATTTACTTTATATTCACTTTGAATCAATAATAATAATAATACCACAATTCAATTCAAAATACTTAAAAACTTACATATTAACTATTTATTTTCCTTGGTATGACCATATATTCTCATAGATTGTCCAAAACATTGTTTTAGAGATTTTTGTCTCTCCATAATTGACTACTTCAATTTTGGTGATGATTAAGATTGAGCACTATAATACTAGTCATTTATTTTTTTGCGTCCTCTAACCCCTTTTCTTGATGTGTTTAGTTTTTTTCTGCCCTATTTGTTGACATTATAATATTTTGTGTCTCAATTTGCATGGAAATAAGGTCTTAATTTGAATTCAAATAATCCATAAGTACATGTGCATGTTATTTTATTTAGGTGCGACAAGATTTTAATTTATAAACAATCTATTAAAGTCCAAGGGTAGAATCTCATCATTAGAGCAACATATCTGTACTAAAAGAAAATTAGTGAAAGAGTATATAAAACTTAGTAGTTGCTTGCATCTCATTGATATGGATAATGATAAGGGTTGCGATTTTTAAATTATACTAGACTGTTTAGTGAATTATATGACTATTGATTTTTAACTTGTCAAATCACACAAGTCTCACTAAAGTAGGCCCCATATAACTACTCCCATTCTTTATACTCTTGTAAGGTGTTAGTGTCTTGAAGCTAATTAAAATTGAGATAAAGGAGAATAAATTATGATATATCTATAGTAAATTTTTATAAATTGAGAAAAGTTTTTTAATCAACAAGAATTAAAAAAAACAAAACCCATAAATCATTTTCAAAACATTGAATTTTACCAATATCAAACTTAGTGATTAATATTGAACTTTACCTTGCCAATTATCAACCCAATGATATTGGTCAAATTTTATAACTTCTCTAATTACTATTTTTTTAAGAATTTGCTTTGGGATTACTTCTGTATTTATTTCTACTTTTTTTTAGCCTTTGAGAGTGCATATGTAAGTTAAAGCCTAAATATTTATCTAAAAATTCTCCTTATCAAGTTTCGATAATATAGATCTTTGTTCTTACATATTTTAAATTTGTTTTTGTTATTATATTTATGTCATATTCTATTTGTGTGATTATTTACATTGACTATATTCTATCTATATTTAGACATATTATTAAGCACTTATTATTGTGCTTAGATTGATCTTATATTTTCCATTAAAAATATGATAATTACTCATCATATCTATACTTATATTGATTATATCTTATCCATAATGGGACATGCAAATAAATTATCTAAACACTAAACAAAGATTGATAATATTGTTTAAGAACATAAACTTTAACATTGATTTTTAAAAAAAGTATTTTAAGTTTGAGTTATTTTAAATTTTAATAATATAATTAAAAATAATTTTTTTAAGAAGAATATTATTTTGGTATCAAGCTTTATTAATGTATTATAAATTAATTATAAAACATAAATAAATCTACATTTATAATATTGATTTAAATATTTTAAAATTTGAAATAATTTTTACATCATATTTAATACTCAACATATAATTATGATATATTTACGTGACATTATTTATTTTATTTAGATATAATTAAATTACATCGATATTAAAATATCTAATTTTTAATAATTGTTTACAACATATTACATATACACCTAATATCATAATTTATTTTCAAAATCTCTTTCAACTAAGTTACCATGTTTTAATGATCTATTCGATTAAAATTATCTAGAGATCTAACCTAGCCCTTATCACAATGATTATATCCCTAGATTTTTTCTTAATAGATATAAAATATAATAATTTAATTAAATTAATAAATAGAAGAAATAAACAAAGATAAAAATGTTATATATTAAAAAAATTTGTAGGAGATATATCACTAAAATATGAACTTAGAAATATATACTTAATATTGTCAATAATGTCAATGTAAAAATTAGTTATGATTAAAGTATTTAGAAAAGTGTAGAAAGTTTGCTCATTGTAGGTGTTAAGAGTAGAAACATTTATTCTGGTAAAGTGTTTATAAATTGAAATAATTTTTTTGGGGGTTATTTGTTTTTCTATATTTTTGCCTCCTCATTTTTAATTTACATGTTGTGACTCTTGTGTTCTTATAATAAGTTGAGTCTTTATGGCCTAGATTATTAAGGAAAACCAATGTAAATTAGAGTTTGGGTGGTTGGTGTCCACTAAATAACCCTCTAATAGTTAGACCTCTTTTAATAGAATAATAAAATTGTTGGGAACCATAAAATAACATTATATTCCTCTCATACATCAAGAACATGTTATATAATTGATGTTTAAATGAAGTATAGCACTTATTTATTTATAAGAGATTTTTAATTTATATTTGATAATATTGGTATGTGTGTCAACTTCTAATCGCTGCACATGCGAAAGGTGAAAAAAGGTCAAATGAATCCATATATTTAAAGATAGATGAAAATACATACAAAATGGTCCTTACAATATAACAATACAAAATATCCCTAACAATAATGAGTATAGTATCATAACAAATTAAGAAACAAATTGAAAATTTAAAACTTAACTAGAATATCAATATTACTCAATTTAAACCAAATTAACTATATATAAATAAATATGTAAAACTTAAATAAATTAACACAAAACAAAATAAAATTAATTATATATAAATAAATATTTAAAATATAAATAAATCAACACAATAAAAATCGTAAAACTATTTTAAACTACTAAATATTACATACCATCAGCCTCACCAAATCTATTTATCCAATCCTAACGTCATGAAATTAGTTATGGTTAATAAGAAGCTTCAATTTTTGAATTTCGATAAATTTATACTTGCTTGGCAGATGAATAAGTCGCTATTCAAAGGTCATGGTTCTCATATGACAAGATATTTCCAAAGCCGACCCTGTGCGCGCGTTGACATAAACATGATCTCTATTCACAAATGGCGATATTGACTAGAAACCTCCAGCTTGCAAACTGAGAAAACTTTGAGGTTTGACAGTCCTATATAATGCATTAACTGATTGCCTCCCTAGGCATATGCTAATCACGGTACAAACTGACAAAAATTTGAGTGAGAAGATATTATTTTCTTATCTTGATTATAGTTTATAGACGTGATTTGAAAGGTTTATGTAAAAATATTATATCTATGAAAAGTTTGACTTTTGACATAGTCCTGTAAGATGGGTTGCCTGATTATATGCTTATGAAAATCAACGCATTCGCTTGTTATATACGATCATACCAGGTACTGCTGCAGTACGAATGATATACTTCTCTTTTTCTTGTGATAATGGCCACTTCGACGATTTACATCTCTAACTACCACGCTTCTCCGTTTGTTGGAGCAAGATTTCGAAGAATAGGCCTCTCTTATCTTCATCCGCAAATCTTCAGATTTTGTCAGCCATTAACATCTCCATGCCGAAAGCTTTATCATCAAGCGTTAAATTGTTGGGCACAAAGGAGAAGCGGCATAACACCATTCGCAAGAGTGTTGATCTCCATGTGGTTCCGCTGCCGGCAGAAACTGAAACTCCGCATAAGGCCGAAAGGCAGCTATCTCCCGTTGAGTTGAAGAGATTTGCGAGGCAGTTGGAAGAGGTGTACAGGAACAGCCCCAGCGCCTCCCCCAAGGAGCCCTTAGGCGAGGAGCGGAGAGAGTTTCATGGATCGCATAACTGACAAGGTCTTGTGGAGCCGTTAAACCCCAAGCTGAGAAGAGAGATCGTCAAATACGGAGAACTCGCCCAGGCCACCTACGACGCCTTCGATTTCGACTCCCATTCCAAATACTGTGGCAGCTGCAGATACAACCGCCATAAGATGCTGGACAAGGTACATCTGCACAACACAGGCTACAAGATCACCAAATATCTCTATGCCATGTCGGACGTTCACATGCCCAAATTCTTCGGGCGGTCCAACTCCATGGATCCCTGGAGCAAGGACTCAAACTGGATGGGCTATGTGGCGGTCAGCACGGACGAGGAAGAGGTCAAACGTCTAGGCAGGCGCGACATCGTGATCGCATGGCGCGGAACTATGACGCAGCTGGAGTGGATGGAGAATCTGCGCGACATCCTGCACCCCGTCGGAGACCTCGGCTGCCAAGAACACGCGGCCGTCAAGGTGGAACGCGGATTTCTGAGCCTCTACACCTCCAAGAACGACAACACCCGCTACAACAAGCTCAGCGCATCCGAACAAGTCATGCACGAAGTCCGCCACTTGGTGGCCATGTACACACAGCGCGGGGAGGAAGTGAGCATTAGCATCTGCGGGCACAGCCTGGGAGGCGCCCTCGCTCTTCTCAACGCCTTCGAAATAGTGTCCAAGGGGGTTAACATTAACCTCTGTGGCCCAAACCCTAATCCAAGAATCCCAGTGAGCGTGTTCTCGTTCGGGGCTCCGAGAGTGGGGAACAGCGCTTTCAGAGACAGACTAGAGGAGCTTGGAGTGAAGGTGCTGCGTGTGGTAGCCAAACAGGACATGGTACCCAAGATGCCGGGTATCATCTTCAACGAAGGAATGGAGAAATATGAACAAATAATTGGGCCATTGTTGGAAACTCTTCCATGGAGTTACAAACACGTAGGTGTGGAATTGGCATTGGATCATAAGAAATCTCCCTATCTAAAGAAGAACTCTGATCCAGTGGGGTGCCACAATCTGGAGGGTTACTTGCATTTGTTAGATGGATACGAAAGCTCGTCTGCACCGTTCCGCGGCAAAGCCAGACGGGATGTGGCGTTGGTTAACAAAGGTGCGGACATGCTGCCGAAAGAGCTGATGGTGCCGGCCAATTGGTATCAACTCGAAAACAAAGGACTGGTCCGCAACGGCTACGGAAGGTGGGTCCAGCCTCACCGAGATGCTGATGACGTGCCCTCTCCTCTGCACGTGGAGCTCTCCTCGCCCTTCGATCTTTGACATTCATTTGGTGTCATAAACGGTTTTATACACTCGACTAAAATCATTCATTCATTCATTATGAAGCTTTTATTTAATGCTTCTGTTTAAATAGATTTGAATTTAAACAGATTTCAATTAAATTATAATGTAAATAAGGGTTGTGTAGTTTTGTTAGTTTCTATTAAAATAGTGAAAATTATTTATGATTTATTGTGTATAAAATTGTAATGTAAGTGTATTATAACTATAAATGTTATATGAGAAATAATAAAAATATTAATAAATACATGTTTAATCTTGTATAGTGTAATATTTGAATAAATAATTTTAATCACATTTTTATAAGTATAAAATATAAAACATTTAAAAATAAATTAAAGTTAGAAGCATATGTTTTTGGTTTAATAACTTCATTTTAACATATACATGCTCACGCTTATATATTATAATATTTGAATAAATAATTTTAATCTTATTTTTATAACCATAAAATATGGAATATTTAAAGATAAATTGAAGTTAGAAGAAGATAAAAAGTGGAACATTTCTATAACTAACTTTCACCTAAGTAAAATTGATATTCCCTCATTTTAATTAGAAAAATATAAAATAGAAATAATATATTAATTAAAAATAATTTCAGCTTTGTCCTATGCCACACAATGCTAATACATTCAATTATTATAAGTGTGAATCACAAGAAGTGATATCAGAACTTTGATTTAGGCATATTATGTGGGGTAAAACCCTAATTTTGTGAAATCACTTTTATCTTGCAATCTATTTTGAATTTTTATACAAATATTTTTATAGTGTTGAATAATACTTTAAGGAATTCATAGTAAAAATTCAAGGTTTTTTGTTTTATTTTGAGGGTGTTATTTCTATTTTAAGGTTTGTAATAAATTCATCATATCCATCAAAATATAAGAAAATTTTATATGAAAATTTTATTGATATCGTATCAACATACAATAGATCTATAGTCAAAAGTTCAAAATTTTTAGATTTTTTTTGAGTGAATTATTGAGATTTTATAATTTTTCATATATTCATAATTTTTTGGAAAATTTTCACAAGTTTTTCTCTGAAGTTTTAATATCATACATAGAAGCTATGGTAAAAAAATAAACTATTTAGATTAGTTTTGTATGAGTTATTAAACTTTTAGGGTTTTTTCCTTAACCTTAGTTTTTTTTCTAAATCATGGTTCAAAGGGATTATAACCATTTGGAACATTTGATGGAGAGTTTTTGAAAAATGCAAAATATTTTGGAGAAGTATTTTATGGTAAAAAATGGACATGTTGGGAAAAAAGAAACTAATGATGATAACCAAGAATAAATTGTAGATGAAGAATAAGAAGATGAAAAAGAGGATGAACATAATGATGATATGGAGGGAGCTAAAAATGATTCAAGAGGAGAGTTTGAGGATCATGATGTGGAAAAAGAGGAAAAAAATAACTTTGATGATGGTGATGAGGAAGATCAGGCATTTGGTTATGAAGAGGAAGAAACATAGCATAATAATGATGATTAAAAGGCCATAGATGGTGTCCAAAGAGAGTTAGAGGATCTTGAAGAGGAGGAAGAAGGATGGGATGATAAGGTTCAAATAATTTAGCTCCATAAAAATTAGAGTCAAATTTTTAGTTTCATGGGTGCATTCAAAAGAAAATGATTATTGTGTCCGTAAACCTTGGCAACAAGTATAATTTCATCAATATGGATGTGGTCCAACATCTATAGGTTCAAAAAATTAATATCAAGTAGGCTCAAGTAGATGGTATGAATATTATAACTTTTATAGATTTGAAGATCATGATGGATAAATATGTTTTGCATTCATATTTTTGTGCTTTGAATATGCATGGTGTGGATGTGGATCTTCGATATAAATGGTTAGAGACTTTTGGAACATTCAATATTGATGTATAGAATAAGTTCATGAAGTTTTCATATGGGAAAGAAAAGGTCATTTTATAGGATATCATAGTTGGCAAGGTGTAAATAGCAGTCAAAGCAGAGCATGAGGATGAGATTGAATAAGGTGAAAAAGAGCATAAGGAGGATTCAAATGATGACATAAATGAATAAATAATACAATAAGAAAAGAACACTTCATCTACTCAAGAGATAAAGGAACCACCAAAGGAAAAGGTAGAATAAAAGGTGGATAAGGTCAAAGTATTAGATAATTTTGAGGTATGTAGACACCCACATCATCATGAGAGGAAAAAATCATGGAGACATGTGAGGGAGTGTCATACCAATAATAAATTTGGCTATACAAGAAATCAGAGTATCGATCACTAAGGTTATACATGGAAGCCAAAGAATAACTAATATGGTCAAGTATGGAATCAAAGTAGAGAAATGACTTATGGAACATGGAATTAGTGGGGGAATCACTATGACTATGAATGGAAGAATAAATACTATGGTCATGCATGGAATCATAGTAACATAACATAATATGGTACATGGAATAAAAGGAGTAATAATTATGAATTGACACCATAGAAGTATAATTATGATCATAAATGGAATCAAATTAGTAGAATGGAATTTAGAATCAAGGTTGGAGAGCTATCACCTACAAGATCACATATACAAATGGCTAGATGATCAATATTAGAGGCACGTGTGTAATAATTTAAAACAAACTCATTATTTGGTTCCTTATTATTATTATTTAGGATAAAACATGTCAAGGAGGGAAGGAATGCTATAATAAAGGTAGTTTATATTTAAACAAAAAAATACTCAGATGAAATAATGTACATAGAGAATAATATATTTCATGTACTATATTTTATGTCATTCGAGATATCAAATACATCAAGATAGGTTACATAATATAGGTAAATAAAATCCTTGATATAAGGATCCAAAACCAATCCCAATTCTACATGTCTCTCAACTATCCTAGGATAACTCACTTATCTCTTTATTCTCTCACACATATCTATCTCTCTATGTGATTTGTTCTCACAAATCACTCATACACATAATAATATTATTCTACCTATATTATTATTTAAGGATTTGATAACTCATATCAATAATAATATTACAAACAAATATAATGTGAGCATTAAAATTAGGCAATTCCTAACATTCCCCTCTTAGTGCGAACCATGGGGAAAACATTATCCTATACTACAACTACCACTAATATAAATTGCTTATGATTTACATGGTTTTTAAAGTTAAACAACAACCTTAGGGATGGTTTTATACTTGAATAACCAACAACCTACAATCAAAATATGATTTTAAACTTGACTTACCACCAACCTAAAAATAACTAGGATGGTTTTACACTTGAGTTACTACCAACCTACAAACAACCAAGATGGTTTTACACTTGGATTACCACCAACCTATAAATAAACAAGATGGTTTTACATGTGGTTAAGTAAAAATAATATACATCATGATTTTACATTACTCTATTTATTCTCATCACTATCTTACCTTAAGGATAAATACCAAGAAATAAGTTCACTTATTAAAATACTTGAACAAGTATGATCCATCTATTCTTATTTTAAAATAATTTTTTAAAAATAAGCCACAATTGTATTATGTGGCCCCATCACTTGTGGCTGGCAAGAGGAAACAAAAACATTTCCTTCCTCCATTACCTTTGACCTCCATCAGGTTCATTTCCTACTCATTAAATTAGGTTAACATGTTATTCAATGGTTTTGGATGTCACACACAAGAAATAATGTGTCTATGAGATTTTTTTTAACAATTTTTTACAACGACAACTCAACTATAAAATATGACATGATAACTTTTAACTCTCGACTCATTTTTTAATTTTGACAATAGACCCAAAAAATTAACACTTTAGAATTTTTGGGATTTTGACAATTTAGAAAAAAACAACTAACCTCAAAACTAGACTTAGACTAAAATTAAATAAATAATTATATTTTTAAAAACTTGATTGAAAAAACTTAATAATAAAAAACTATTTCTAATATTCACCTAAACAGGACTCACAAATGATTTTGACAAATGCTTCTTAGGCTTAATATTTTGACAACTTTGACACAAATGACTTTATAAAATGATAGACATTATAACTTTAATGATTAATTACCAATGAATTTTTATGATTAATTGACATACAATAATTTTTTTAAACATACTTTTGATGACTTATCCTTAATGAAAAAGGACCCTATTATAAATAAAATATTCAAACTACAATTGTAAATTTCTAAAATCATATAATTACAAAGGAAAAATTTAATTATAAACCTAAATATACTTATTAATCTAACACACTACTATAGAATATCCTTAATCTTAATATAAGAAACCATATGCAAGTGAAGATCCACCAACAAATTGAATGCACAAAGATTATGGTAGTGTTAATGCAGGTAAGAGGATGATGGAAAAGAATGTTATTGAGAAGTTTATGTAGGATATACAACTAAAATAAAACACTCTCTTTTTATCCTTCTATCCAATATAAAGAATGCATTGAGCGATAAGCTGTTAAAGTTGGACTACAAAAATAAAACTCATAGATCCATTAATGTAAATATGAGGTGATCGAGGTGGGTGTTTGGAAATAGTTCACAGGTCTGAGCATGACAATATGATTAAGTCAATAGAATGACAATTTGGAGAGGATATCTAATGTTTTATTAACAACTATATTGATAAAACTATTATTAGATATGTAGTTTCATTGTACCTAATGTCTATATTTGCATACATGGATCTAAGAATGCTGAGACCTAAATAAATAAAGAAAATCATGCCTTTCAAAATAAAACAAATGAAATTAGCATATTTTGGATTGTTAAAGGCATAAATGAATACAAATTAATAGGTGTCTCTTTCAAAATTGAAACAAAAAACTTGATATTTCGAATTCTAGCCATGTAATTAGTCATGCTTCACTCAATTCTTAGATTTGAATTGCAAACCCTCCTTCAAGTAAATTCTATTTATAGATGCTCACACATATGATTGAAAACTATTGGTGCAGATGTATATCATAGTAAATATATAAAAGTCTTCTTTTCTCATTCTCAGAGGGAAAGTACATATAACTGCCTACATTTTTTTTGTTTCTCCAAACTAGATATCAAAGATGTAACCCACTCTGATACCAAATAAAAAAGCTAGTTTATATTTAAACAAAAAAATACTCATATGAAATAATGTAGAA
Organism: Torreya grandis; assembly: GCA_037957365.1. Classification (NCBI taxonomy): domain Eukaryota; kingdom Viridiplantae; phylum Streptophyta; class Pinopsida; order Cupressales; family Taxaceae; genus Torreya; species Torreya grandis. The sequence continues at coordinate 1,100,663 of JARHVA010003876.1, read as the reverse complement.
AGAGAATAATATATTTCATGCACTATATTTTGTTTTATTTTAGATATCAAATACATCAAGAAAGGTTACATAATATAATCCCATATATATCTCAACTATCCTAAGATATTTCACTTATCCCTTTGTTCTCTCTCACACACCTATCTCTCTACATTATTTGTTCTCATAAATTACTCACACACATAATAATATTATCTTACCTATGTTATAATTAAATGAGTTGACAACTTATATTAATAATAAAATTGCAAAAAAATATAATGTGAGCACTAATGTTAGGCTATTATTAACATGCGATATACCTAGGGATATGATATATTAATGTTTATGGGTGGATGGAGATGCTGACATGTGGCACACATCCCCCTTAGTTAGTTATATGGGTGAAATATATTAGGATAAGTAACTTTTGGAATGAGTGCATTGGGTTATGGTTAGCTTGCCTTAGGATTAAGACGTTACCCATCCTTGGTTAGTTAATTAGAGGTCTATATAAAGGGGGTGAATATTATTTTACATAAAACAAGTAATTTTTGAGTATTCTATTTGGTAAAAGGATATTAGATGTCTCCCCTCAAAGAGACATTATAGAGTTATTCCTTCCTAAAGGATTATTGTATGGTATTTCACTACCTTAAGGGTATTATTCTATTTCTATATATATTAAATATTTGGGCACCTTAACCCATTAATATTTATTGTGTTGTGTTGATCTCCATTGTATTTTACATATTTCTAATTATTATAATTATGGATCATAACATATACATAAAAATGAGAAGCGATAATGGGGTACATGATCACAAATGAAAAACATGCCAATAATGCCCGATAAAGACCAATTACTTACAAATACACAAGTACCTATAATTATACAATTTAATGATTAATAAATGTCTAAGTGATACTTTTAGGTGTCTACATAATGCCTAAATTTGATGTATGTGTGTTTTCATACATATAAAAATAAAATAGACATGATATAGATAAAATATTTTGTGCTCGTAAAGCTCCTAAATCAAACTCTAATGTCTCTGTGAATCCTACAAAAACATTTACACATGGATAAGTGAAAATAATAATATGCTCATGATATATAGAAATAAAAACTAAAAATGATATACTTGGTTTGATGAATATGTGTATACCATAGTGTATTTAATTAATTATACATTATTGTATGGTTTTAAGATTCACTTATAAGATTCATTATAATATAATAATAGATATTCACTAATTGGTACACAATTATCCACAAACTATTATTAGGGAAGAATATCAATTTAGTTATTAACTTGATTGAATTTAGCTATTAATAGTAAAGTATTATTATAATAAGAATTGTTCTAAAAGAACTAACTACTCTCTAAATCATATACCTAGCCTTTTTATTAACTATATAAGAGCATATAGAGCTAGTGATTAAGGCATTCATTATGAAAGAGAGTTATTGTTATATTGACAATGTAGACTAGATTATTTTGATTAAAAGAGGTAATCATGCTACTTGTGGTAAATTTTTTTATTATTTTTATTTGAATCTTGGATTGATATATATTATTACATGTATTTATAGTGTATATCTTATGGAAACTAACATGATTCTAGACCTTATCGAGATAAGTTTCACCTCATTGTACATATACGTTTAATTTTAAGATAAATATTTTTTATTTTGAGTCTTAAGCATGGATTTTAGTGGGCTTATGCAAATACCCAATCTTATGCTCAAACCTCACACTTAGGGGGTCTTGGTTGATTAGAATTAGTGAACATAATGGGGTACTAAGGATTTGGGTAAAATAAAATTTCCCCATTTGATACAATTTTAGATGGTAATGCTTGGGCCTCAAAAATAAACTATAATTCTATGTCAAGTGTTATTTTAACCTTCATACAACATTTTTGTTCCTCCTTGGGAATTATACAAAAAAATTAAAGTGCTCATTTGACCTAAATATTTACTAGATAGTATATAATGGCTTCTACAACAAACTCTCCTTCTATGCCAAGTGTTAATTCAGTCTTTGTATAGGGTTTTTTTGGTTACCTTGGGATTATTTCAAAAATAAAATTACTCTATTTAGCTTAAAAATTTAACATATGGTATTTATTGGACTCTATAGAAAATATTACTTATGTGTTAGGGATAAAATTGGCATAATTTTTATGTTTTTAGTGTCATAAAAAATTTCACTCAAAAAAAAAAAGTTGGATTGAGATATTTTTTTGTAAGAAAGTATATTGATTGTTTGGGGGATTTTATCGAACTATAGGAGGGTTAGGATGAGGAACAAGAGGGTTAGGAGGAGTATTAGGTTAATTAACAAGAGAGTTAGGTGGAAGGTTAGGTAGAGGAACAAGAGGGTTGGTAGGATGGGGAATTTAAAATAAATAAATTACCAATTAAATAATGAAAATAACAAAAAATTATTAAAATTTAGGGTTAACAAGTGTAGATTTTTAGCAATTACTTATTTTACATGGCAGTATTATCAATTAGAAAATTATTTAGATGATTTTCAGAAATATTTGGCCCCACTAAGGCAAAATGCGATCACGGAGTGGAGGAGAGTGAGAGGAAATAAAGAATGCAAATGAAAAATGAGAAAATTTTTCATTCGGGTTCGATCGATTTTTTGGGTGATATAGGGAACATGATCATGTTATTTATTTTAAATAACATGATCATGTTATTTAATAATGTGATCACATTATGGCTCAGTAATTATTAATCCATAATTTAAATAATATTATCACATTATTGAATAACATGATCACATTATTGAATAACATGATCACGTTATGAGAAATGTCCATGGAATTATCCCCCCAACTCTGTGCATATATCCATCACACTCAAGAGATGCATGAAACACATGTATATAGAAAGTAAATGATATGTTATTCACTATCATGGAGATAAAACCATACAATCCAAAGAGATAATAAGATGGGTACATGCTGAAACATTTTTAGATTTTGGATTTTTTTGAAAATGGTATTTCTAGAATTTTTGAATAATGGAAGATCATCTTATGAGCTCATCCAAAAGATGCTCATAGGTATCTTCCCACTAGGAAAATGGTGTAATATATTGATGGTATTTTCAAATGTTTGACTCTAAAATCTAGAGTAAGGGAATCTATGGTTAAAGGGGTAGAGATAGCTTAGGGCATAAAGTTGACAAACTATATCTATAACATGCCAATGAATTTACAAACTTAGATAAATAACATTTTGAATTTATTATGTCAAGATGCTAAATATATAAAGTACATCTATACTATATATTGAAATGATAATGAACACAAGATACATAGCCAGTTTTGATGATAATACAAATCTAGATATGATACAGGAAGAAAGTGGACTAGATCTACGTTCTAGAATATTTGCTAAATTTTTTATTAAGTACTTTTGGAGCCTCAAACACTTGTGTCAGCCTGAGATCAGATGTAAGTTTTCACTATGAAATACCTACTAAAACTAGATGTGACCACCTAGAAGCTTCTAAATTTTGTATCAGCGTTGCTCTTGTTCATTTAGATATGGGTCATGGACTATCACTCTACTACACCCCTAACCTATCGCATGTATTAGGATATGAATAGCTGACTTGTGGATTAATTATTCCTGTTTGATGCTATAACACATTTATCTATGCATTCATTTGGTTAGTAAGTCGGCCTATGGAGTAACCATGGCCTAGATCGACTATATATAGGAGTTAGTGGGTAATTTTTTATCATCATATTATGAATTCTACTCTTATTGAAGCTTGTGGAGGTTGTCCCCTCGAAGTGGCTTGTATACTATCATATATTTTTATATATTTTAGTCATATTTGGAGATATTTTTTCTATTCTACTTTATTTTTAAATTAATTTCATTACAAGTGGTATCAGAGCTGCGATTTGGGTAATCTTGTGGGTGAAACCCTAATTTTTTAAATTTGGATATATATACAAAATGGTTGTAAATTTATCTAAATTTTTTTTACTTGAGGTGAGAAATAATTAAATTAATCTTACATTAAAATTTCAGCTCATTTGGATCTATTTTAAAAAAGTTATCACCATTTTAAGGTTTTTCATAAAATTGCTCTATAGTGCGCAATTCAAAGATTTTTTTTGAGTTATTTACATTTTTGGAGATATTAGAAAAATTTGGATAGGGTATGTTATTTATATGTTTTTATTTGAGGCTGACATAAGTCCAAAATTACTTGGTCAAAGTTGGGTCAAAAGTGCCAATCAAGGTTGACATTGTAAAACCCTTTTATGGCAGGTTCACAAACTTGAGGCTAAGGAAAGGGTGCTAAAACTCTAGGTAAAACTCCTAACAAGGAATAGATGGAGTTAAAAGGGGTATATACCATATCCTTTATACCAAGGTTCTCTGTCATATATCATAAAGTGAGCCAACTTGACCATAGTGTGCAAGGCATTCAAAGTGAGGTGCAAGGCATACAATCTAATATGAATATATACAAGATATTTTGGTAGATATCATGATGGATTTGAAAAATAATTAGTCAAATCATCCATCTATCACTATTACATAACCCCACCAAGGTGTTTCTCCCAACCAATCTACTTCAAATCCAACTACATTGCCACAGAGGAACCTGTTACCAAAGGTGGATATGCACAAATTTGATGGAAAAGATCCACTCAATTAGATCAACCAAATTGAGAATTTTTTTATTTGCATCAGATCCCAGGTGGGTAGAAGGTTACCATGTCATCCTTGTATCTTGAACCTGATTAATTCATTTGGTATTGATGGTTATGTGCTTAAAATAAAAAGATGACTCTCAGTGTCACCTGGTCAGTTTTCATAGAGGAGATACAATTACACTATGGCAATAGTGGGAAAGTGAATTACTTTGCCAAATAGCAAAATTTTGATAGACTGGCTCCATCAAGGATTATATTCATCATTTTTAGAACCTATCCTTATGTGTGGAGACAATTTTTGAAGAGAACTTGAATGACCTATTTTTGGGTGGACTCAAAGACCAACTTCAACATGAGGTACACATGTTTAATCCACTTAAGATTTATGATTCTATTATCATATCATGTAGAGCTGAGGAAAAATTCATAGCCAATAAGAAGCAGCCATTCACTCACTTTAAAGATCATAGGATATCGACACCAACATTTCCTCCACCTACCAGATTGACCCCTCAGCAAATTGAAGAGAAGTGTGAAAAAGGGTTATGTTTCAGTTGTGATAGAAAGTGGAGTAAAGGACATAGATGTGCTGAGAAGAAGTTATTCTACATTGAGGGATCCAATGAAGATGAAGAAGAAGATGATGCCTCCAATGATGATGAGGAAGAGATAGAGGAGGTACCTAAAGATTCCCAACCTACAATCTCTTTTCATGCACTTGCAGGTATTAGCACTCCACAAATTCTTAAGGTGGTGGGTTTCCTCAAGAAATAAAAGGTGACAGTGTTGATTGATTTGGAGAACACACATAAATTCATCAACCATGAGTTGGCCACTTGATTGAACTATTTCATCTGTCCAACACCAAAATTTTAAGTCATGATTATAGATGGTGGCACAATTAATTATTCAAGCAAATGCCATAGTATTAAGCTTGATATGGGTGAGTACAATCTCGATTCTCCTATGTTTGCTATTCCCATGGGTAGCACAAACATTATTTTAGGAGTCCAATGGCTCAGAACCTTGGGTACCATTGAGATGAACTTCCAGGAACTATTCATGCACTTTCATTCTGAATATAGAAAAAATGAACTACATGGATTACATGCAAAATCTCCACAATTGATTAGTTCATATTATATGACCAAGATGCTAATAAAGGGGGTAGAGGGAATTATTGATCACTTATGTTCCATATAAGTTCAACCCACATAAGCATCTACACATCGTGATCTACATATGATTCTTGATGATCACCCATCTATTTTTGGGGCCATGCCAAAAGGACTACCACCAAAAAGAGAACATGATAATGCCATTCAACTACTTCTAGGGAGTCAACCACCAAATATCAAACCATATAGATATCCATATGCATAAAAGAGTGAAATTGAAAATATGGTCCATGAGATGCTAGAGGCAGGGATCATCCAGCATAGCAAAATTGCATATTCATCACCAGTGGTCATGTTGCAGAAGAAGGATGACACATAGAGGATGTGCCTAGATTATAGGGAACTCAACAAGTACACCATCAAAGATAAGTTTCCTATTCCAATAATTTATGATTTACTTGATGAGTTTCATGGTGCTAATTATTTCACAAAATTGGATTTTCACTCGAGGTACCATCAAATTAGAATCAAGGATGAAGATGTTCATAAAACTACTATTAAAACACATGAGGGCCATTATGTGTTTTTGGTAATGCCTTTTGGTCTTACAAATGCACCAGATACTTTTCAAAGCTTGATGAATACTATTTTTAGGCCTTTTTAAGGAAGTTTATGCTGGTTTTCTTTGATGACATATTGATTTATAGTCAGACATGGGAAGCACATTTGCAACATGTGAAACACGGGTTGATAGTTTTGGAGAAATATCAGCTTTATGTGAAGCCATCCAAATGTGCTTTTGGATTATAGGAGGTAGAGTACCTAGGTCACATTATTTCCCATGAAGGTGTCAAAGTTGATCCCCAGAAGATCAAAGCTATGATGGAATGGCCCATGCCAAAAACTCTCAAAAACCTTTGAGGGTTCCTAGGAATAACATGTTACTACTAAATATTTGTGAAAGGTTATGGCAACATAGTGGCTCTACTCACTACATTTATAAAGAAGGATGCCTTCCATTGGAATGATACCACCACCAAAGCATTTTATAAACCAAAAGTAGCTATGTGCACCACTCCAATTTTGGCTACTCTAGACTTCTCAAAGACATTCATAGTTAAATGTGGTGCTTCTAGATCTGGGTCAAAAGTGGTACTATTGTAGGAAGGATGACCCATTACATTTGAGAGTCATCAATTCAAAGGTAAGAATCTACAAAAATCTATCTATGAGAAAGAAATGATGGCTATTCTTCATGCAGTTAAATAATGGAGGCCCTATTTGATGGGTAGACACTTTTAGGTGAAAATGGATCATGATAGTCTCAAATACTTTTTGGAGCAAATATTATCATCTGAGGAATAAAAAAAGTGGGTAACCAAAATGTTGGGTTATGATTTTGAAATCATCTACAAGAAGGGTAAAGATAATGTAGTAGCAGATGCACTATCCAGATCGGATACATCCATAGAAGCATTACTTTGTGCAATGCTCATGTTGCAAGCAGATTGGGTGGATGAAGCCAGGTTAGAATGGGAGTAAGACAAGGATACATAGGTTTTGATTCAAAATCTTTAGCAAGGTACTTTATCCTCTGACAAATTTGAATGAGAAGGTAATGTCATATGGTATAACAGTAGGTTATACTTGTGTAAAAATTTAGAGCTTAAGCATAAGATTATTGCAGAGTTGCATACATCTCCAATTGGGGGATACTCAAGGTTCTTGAAAACTTATAACAAAATTAAGAAAGAATTATTTTGGGAAGGACTCAAAGGAGATGTACAATTTTTTTTGGCATAATGCTTGATATGCCAACAGAATAAAGGTGAGACAATTAAGACCCTCGGTCTGTTACAACCATTAGCAATTCTTGGTTAAAGGTGGGAGGAGGTTTCCATTGATTTCATCACAGGGTTGCCTTTTTCTGAAGGTAATAATGTTATCTTGGTCATTGTGGACATGCTTACAAAATATGCCCATTTTTGTGCTCTCTCACACCCATTTTCAGCAAGTATAATAGCAACTATTTTTTTGTAAGTAGTTCTCAAATTACATGGAACCCCAAAAATAATTGTAAGTGATCATGATCCTATTTTCACTAGTAATTTCTGGACTAAACTATTTTCCTATTTGGGTACTCAGCTAGCTCATAGTTCATCTTATCACCCCCAATCTGATGGACAAATAGAAGTGGTTAACAAATGTTTAGAGGGGTATCTTCATTGTTTTGTATCAGATAAAGATGAACATTGGGTTAAATGGATACCACTTGAAGAATGGTGGTATAACACATCTTTCCATACCTCTTCTAAAATGTCTCCATTTCTAGCACTATATGGTTACCATCCACCTTCCATCACTTCTTCATGAAAGGTGCAAACCAAGGTTCAAGATCTGGAGGAGCACATTCAACATCAATAAGAGGGTTTGGCTAGTTTGAGAGAGAATTTGGCCTTATCACAAAATAGGATGAAGCAACAAGTAAAAAAAATCATAATGAGCAAAATTTTGAGGTGGGTGACTAGGTATTTGTACGTTTGTAGACTTACAAGTAGATGTCCTTGAAGCTATAGAAAAAGGACAACAAACTTGATCCTAAGTATTATGGCCCTTATCAGGTTCTACAAAAAATTGGAAGTGTGGCTTACAAGCTTGAGTTACCTCATTTATCTCGCATACACCTAATATTTCATGTTTCCTATTTGAAGAAGGTCATTGGATAGAAAGTTTCAACCTAGACAAAACTCCCAGAACTAGATGAAGAAGGATGAGTCATTTTGGAACTAGAGAAGAACCTCCAAACACATACTAATAGGTTGAGAAATAGAGAGATTAGGGAATATCTAATCAAGTGGTAGAACCTGAGTAGTGAAGATTCAACTTGGGAAGGTGAAGATTTTATTTAACAACATCCAGAGTTGTTTAATGTTGAGGATAAGGTTGGTTTAAAGGGGAAGGGCATGCTACGCCCCTAACCTATCGCATGTATTAGGATAGGAATAACCGAATTATGGATTACTTATTCCTCTTTGATGTTATATCACATTTCTCTATGCATTCATTTGGTTAGTAGGTTGGCCTATGGAGTAACCATGGCCTAGATAGACTATATATAAGAGGTAGTGGGTAATTATTTATCATCATATTGTGAATTCTACTCTTATTGAAGCTTGTGGAGGTTTCCCCCTCGAAGTGGCTTGTCTATTATCATATATTCTAATATATTTCAATCATATTTGGATATATTTATGCTATTATACTTTATTGTTGAAGTAATTTCATTACACGCTCCTTGTCAAATGATAAAACCCTAGTTCTTCATCTTCATAGTGAACTTGGAAAAAATGGGTTAGTGGGCTCATGGTGTCTATCTAATACTAAATAACCCTATATTATTGGGTGTTATATACATAGCCACTACTCCTAAGAGGGCCTTAAAATGATGTAGTTCTCCCCTAATGTGTTGGCTTGTGTGTGCACAAGGGTGCAATATGTGGAAATAAAGTATAATATTGACCTAGCATGTAACTTGGCAAATCAGGATCTTGGGCAATAAGGAATGAAGATTTATAGGATATTGACCTATAAAGTATTATTTTTTAGGTCTTGATAGGTGAGTTTAGAATGAAGATTGATATTGAATATATACCAATACTATTGGGAGAATATCTCACATAAAATCACTTAGGATGACCATAGGTACACACTTCATTTGAACAATTGATGACTTTAGGGCACTATATGCTTATGTCAGGGTAGGACCCCTGCATCAACATAGGCATCTAGTTGGGATGCAAGTGTTCAGAGAGTAGGAAATAGGTATAGGTCTCAAACTTGTAAAGATGCATAATAAGTAGGTTAAAAGCATTCTAGGAAAGATAGAAGTCATAGGTCATTAAAATGATACTGGTCAAATTAAGAGATAAGAAATGAGCATAGATAGATAGTAGATGTGATACTTGTATAATTAGGAAAGGTCTAAAATTGAGAGGAATAGTCAAGGTCAAAGTTTTCCAAGTGTAAAATACTAAGGTCTTATATAATTCATAAATATCATTTACAACCTCTTCCCTCTTTCCATCCTATTCTCCCCTTTTAACTATCTACATTTCATACTTTTCAATGTTTGCATATGCAAAAAAATGAAAAATATATATCTATATTTTTCTTGTGTTTTAGATTTGTAGAAGAAAAATAATGAAGTGAATATATCTCTCGAGTATAACCATATGATCTCCATGGGCATAAATCAAATGAAAGATTTACATTTATGGTTTGAAGGTCTTTTAGGAGATTAAAAGATTTATAAAATAAAAAATATTTCATTGATATAAAAGCCCTCAAACTTGTATTCAATATTGCATTGACAAGCTCACCCATAGCCATTGCATTAATGACACCTTAGTTTGAACCCCTGCTTGGTATTCAAAACTTCATTTTTCATGATTATGAGTCTAGTTAGATATATTATTCTCCATCATGTGTACCTCCATGTGATAGTGTGCAATGGCCATTCTAAAACATTTGACAAAAATAAAAAAAGGAAATCTCCATCATGTTCTCATAATCTTGAATGAAGACATGGTCCCTAGGTTTATGAATCAACAAAATGGCTTCAATACCACAACATAAAAGGATATAATATATCCAACCTATTTCATGGTAACATTTCCCCTCATCAGTAGCATCAACATTTGTAGCTTGATCATCTCAAAAACTTGCTCCACATCTTAAAACTTTCCTCCATTCTATTTTGTCACTTTTCCATTCCAATGGAAAAACCATGAAACATTGCCTACAATTTTAGTTTTTTAGGGTGTGTGTGTGTGTTTTAATGAAATTCATGGTTTTGGCTTATGTATAGTGGTTTTAGGTTTTAATTTTTTTACTTTTTTAATATATAAATAAATAAATAAATAAATATATATATATATATATATATGTATATATATATATATATATATATATATATATATATATATATTCTTAAATTTTATATTTCTTTAAATTTTATGTTTTTAAGTTCTATTTATTTTGTTTTAAGATTAGTTATCAATATTTAGTCACATTTAAAATGTTATTTTTTAGAGCTTATTTTGTTTTATATTGTTTTATTTTTATTTTTTGTGTTTTATGTTACTTTAGTTTTATGTTATGTATATATGTTTTTATGTTATATATATACATATAACATTTTAAATGTGACTAAATATTGATAACTAATCTTAAAACAAAATAAATAGAACTTAAAAACATAAAATTTAAAGAAATATAAAATTTGAGAATATATATATATATATATATATATATATATATATATATATATATATATATATATATATATATATTCTCAAATTTTATATTTCTTTAAATTTTATGTTTTTAAGTTCTATTTATTTTGTTTTAAGATTAGTTATCAATATTTAGTCACATTTAAAATGTTATTTTTTAGAGCTTATTTTGTTTTATATTGTTTTATTTTTATTTTTTGTGTTTTATGTTACTTTAGTAGATGATTCTTGTAATTTATTTTCAGATGCATTAATATTATTTATTTTAGTAAATAGTATTTTAGTTTTATTTTATTTTTGTGCTTTATGTATGAGTTTAGTGGGACTCATTTTTTTTTAATTAAATCCAATAGTATTCAATTTTTATATTTGTGTCATCACTTAGAGTCAAGTACATTTAAAGTTACAAGTTTCAAATAAGCCTATGAAGTTATTTGTCAAATAAAACAAGATATTTAATCAATTAGTTATATTACAGACAAATTTTTAGTTGAATCTGATGTCCACATAGTCAAAATTATAGTTGGGTGGTAAATATAGAATTTTTAATCCACATGCTTCTTATCCTCATATGAGCATTAGGGGGGATGTTAGTAAAAAATATATTATTACTCACATTAGTAGGTGATCAACAATAATTGTGTTTGTAATATTTTAGTTGACTTGATAATTCAACTCACACAGATAGGATTGTGAGAGAGAATAAGAGAGGGATTTAGGGGAGAAAATAAGAGATCATGGAGATTTCAGATGAGAGTTGACTCCTTGATTTTAAGAGATCAAGTCTCTAAATTATGTACATTATCTCATGAATAACTCAAGTAATTATGACTAAAAAATCATTTTTGAACAAATCTCAATAATTTTTTATCAACAACAATACTAAATGAAGAAGATTGTGTTTCTAAAAGTTGACTTGAAGTAATTATTACAAGAAGGTAGCCAAAACTAATAAGGGTTATATTGGTTCATAGAGCACCTATTAGGCCCCTTTTTAGCTAAGTATAGATTCACACCAACTCAATAGATATCTCGGTGCCAGAAAATCACTTGGTATGATTGTCATTTTTGCATCTTTTGCACCAAATAGAGAAATCATTACAGACCTAATACTAGTTAGAAGGTGGTTACTTGGCACCTATTTTTTTAGGGCATCTTCTTGAGTGGTTGCATATGGTGACAACAACATAAAGGGTGCAAGGTGATGGAGCCGATAGAATGATCAACTAAGGATTCACTTTAGCACCTAGCGTGTGCCCTATACCCTAGCATAAATATGTTCCTATCTGATATAAAGTTGAGCTTGATCCATTGAGCTAAAAAGATAATCATGATGTAACAAAGCCTTATAAAATTGGTTCTAGACATAGTGACTCGACTACCATTAAAACTTAGGATTATTATGGATGCCTTTGAGGATTTATATTGTAATACCCAAGCTCACCTGTGATCCCCTGGGCCATTAGTAGCTTTAGATAAGCATTCACTATGTTCTTCATAATATGAATGGTACTCTATATTTGGAGCATTAAGCAAATAAAGAATATTGGTTGCTATAATACATGGTGTCCTTAATTAAATGTATTTCACTTTAGTATTGAACTGTGTAATGTTTACAAAATCTATAATGGTTAGTTTTAATATATAAACACTAAGTTTAAGTAAGATTTTAGTTCAAATCATTAATGGCATCCCTTCTTAAGTGATGACATTAGTATAACCTATGAATTAGCCTAATTGTAAAAAAATTAATGTGCCCAAGATTTGATACCCTTGCTGGGAGAAATAGCCTAGGCAAAAACCATTAAATTAAAGTAATTCCCTTGACCCATCAAAGTGTCTAAATGACACTTAGCTTAGTAACACAAAGGTTTTCATCCTTGAGATCATAGGACTAGCTCGATATAGGCTTGTGCCCCTATGATTAGAACTAGTTCTCTAAATAGGCTTTGCACCTATAGACCATTAGACTCTAGCCCAAAATAACTTATGCCAATGAATCTTCCAAAAGCCTTTGTTAAATAACCAAGTCTCATTAGTAATGCATTGTGCCATGGCATAATTAGCCCAATGTAGGCCCTGGTTCTTTCTCGACTGTGCTTTGGGTGAGTGATTAAGGCTTACGCCTTACATGAATTGATGTCAACAAAGTTGAGTGAAAAATGTTCAGTGCTATAGGTGTATACTATGCCTGTGCCTAGTTATAACAAGTCTAAAACTGACTTGGGAAACCAGATAAGTGCCTAAACCCCATGGATAAATGAATTGAGACCCCAATTAAACTACAACATTTTGGTTCCATTGCCAAGACCCATGTTGAATTTTATTGTTGTGATTATGCAACATAATAACACTCCAAATATCCCTTGAAAACATCAAGCATTAGTTGTAATATGTGGAAGATAGATTTGTACTAATGCATTCATCCTATAAAGGATGGAAGATGAGGAAGTGGGTCTATAAAAACATGTATCATGCTCTATATGAGGTCTTATTTTTAAAACTACATAAGTATATGTATCAATGAATGACTACTTATGTGACCCATAAATTCCAAAGCTATGGAAAACACCTTGAGTGGATGAAATAGCACCTATAGAGGCTTAAGAACCTATATGCCACTTGGACTAGAGTAGTAGACAAATGGTGTCAAGGAATGCTGAATAGTTATATAATTGAGTTCACAATGTTGACATACTCCTACCTTGAAGAAGCAAAGTATTAGTTTTTGTGTGAACCCAGAGGTACATTTTTGAAAGAGTTTGGCTTAGAGTTTAAGAAAAATTATGGTGGATTAAGTATTTGAAACCATGAGAATGGAAGTCTAAAGTCCTTTCATGTATGAGTAACACAACAGGGAAGAAGGGGGTGTGTAGGTGAAGCACAATAGAAGGGGATGAACAGATTGACATTTGAGAGCTCAGGTGATAGACTTATAATAAGAGAAGGCACACGTTGATGGAATATCTAGAAATTGAAAGTTTGAGAGAACCCATAGAAATTAGGAAGGGCATGGGGAAGGATATCTTGAATTGTATTAGTGTAAAGAGGAGATAAATAATGAAGCCATAGATCGAGTTCAATAGTTTATAGGTGTAGAATGTTTTGGGTCCCTACATAATTTGACCATTAGAGATGTGTTGGATATGCCTACCCCCTTTGAACCTATGGTATAAGATCATATGTTATATACCTCATAGGAAAAAATAAGAGTGATAACTGACCCTATTGTCAACATAGACTTTGACCATTTTGCAGACTTGGAATATAATTTTGTGTTTAAAAAATTTGTTCCTTACAAAGAGTTAACTGAGGATGACTCTAGATGTTTGGGTGATATATTGAGAATATAAGACATGATCACAAGCATTCCAACTCAACCAATGCCATATTTTAAAAGTAGCTAACAACCCAAAGGAAGTGCCTTGATGCCATAAGTTAGTAGTATAGTGCCATCATCATCTATGATACCAGTAGTAACAATAGGACCAACACCTAATCCACTAGTTGGAAGTGTTAGAGGGTCATCACCAAGATAAGTACTAGGGGGATAAGCACCTCAAATTACATATCTATTACAAGATGGCCATGAACTTGATAGAGTATCATGGCATAGAGAATACCATAGAGCATGTGCTAAAATGTGAACTATAGTGGCACACTTAGGGCATAACCCAATCTAAGTGTAAGGTAAACTAGTTCAGGACAACTCTACTTGATCATGCCCATACTTGGTATAAGAAATTTGATCCTAACTAGGCTATGGTTGACTGCAACACCTTGAAAGAAGCATTCTTTAAAGAATTTGATAAGCCCAAGTTTGAATAATAGAGAATCACCTCACTCAAGAAAATTAACAAAGGACTATCAGAGAGTGTGTAAAACTCTTCTTTCCAATCTTCCTTATGATATTCACCCCTCACAATATGTGTAATAGTCTGTTGGAGGATTACTATTACCATTCAGAAGAGTGTTTTTCATGAATACATTCATAAAACCTCATGAAGCATTTGAATCCATACTCAAAGCCAAGGTAATTAGAAGTACTGCCACTGTAATCATCTCATTCATGGAGGAATAGATTATATCCATGGCCAATCAACTCTAAAAACTTACAGTTAGTTCATCACAAGATGCTCGAAGTAGGTTATGGTGTATTGATTGTGAAATAGAAGGGCAATATAGGAACAACTACCCTCGAAGTAATATGTACACATTTATTGTAAGCTACGAGGTTTGTCATGAGTTGAATGATGTTCATAACTTCCCTTTATTTCAATGCACCAGTTAAGTTAACATAACCATCTATTTTTGGTTATGTGACACTTACACTCATACGAAAAGTAACTACTAAGTGATTAATGAGATTCATGAAAACATGGAAAGAGGCACACAACAGTCCACTATAGTAATCAGGGGGCAATCTAATCAAGGTAATGAAGGCTATGGCCAGTAAAATATAGGATATGGGATGCAAAGAGTTACCATAGGGTGAGGTGGAGGATGTGGTGGAGGAAGATTCTGATCATGATCATGTTATAAGTATGGTTTGACTAATCACTATCAACATGATTTACCTACACATCCAATTTGTGGGTATTATCAAGGAACACATAAGCTCGAGGAATGCCCTGATGTGTAAAAAAAATTAACCCAAAGTAGGTCTGACATAGATAAGGGTGCAGGAATGATCAGACACAGGCCTAAAGTAGAGAAGTGATCTTCAAAGGCATAACTTACCCATATGGAGCCAATCAAAATGCATGCAACTACTCACAGTGGATTCACCACTCATCTACTAGTTGTACTAGCAATAAAGTTGTGTATGGAATATGGGGAATAGAGTTGCACTAAGTGCATAATGTAGCCTAATCCCAAAGCTATGTCTTACCCATACCCTACATGCTATAAATATGTATTGTAGTAGGCTATGAGTGTGATTTAGAACTTGCAAGGAGATCACTAACTATCACAAGACCTAGAGGCATAAGTTACCACCTATTATAAGAAGAAAGATGGTCAAGAAGCTGAGATACAAGAGTTCATAGAGATCTTGTGCCTCTTAAAAATAAAAGTGATGCTACCCCTATTAAAGAACTTACTTTTAGAGCATGCAGTGTAGAAACTAGTTGAAGTCATTGTGCCATGCATGGAAAGGGTGTGAGAAGTTAGGCATACCCAGAACGTGGAGTATGATAAAAAAAACTCTTGGTGAATTCCACCATTGATGGTTGGTCTGTATGTGAGGTCTTTATGGACATAGGTGCTGAGGTTAATATATTGAGAAAGAATGCATGGGATAAGATGAGTGGGCCATCCTTGAGGCCTTCCCATCATGTAATTTTCATGGCCAAAAATTACAAGATGAAACCAATAAAAATTCTAAAAATCACCATTGTAGACATCATGGGCATTGAGTTTTGTGCTAACTTTGAGGTAATCTCTTTAGCTGAACAAGATAATTATCCAGTGTGACTAGGAAGGCTATGGTGCTCCACGAATAATGTTGATATGCACTTCAAGAAGAACTATATGACCTTTAAAAATGGTAAGGAGAGGGTATTAATCCCCATCTCAAGTGACCAAAGAACCCCCATGTAGGAAGTGTTGATCTTGAAGATGAGATTAACCATATGTACAACAACATGATGTAAGGAAATAAAGAATATCAACCCCAATGACTAAGGAGTAATTTTTTTGGGAAGATAGATAGTCAACCTTAGATACCACCAAAATTGCTTATGACCAATGGGTTAAAGAAGCCTATGAGATGACTATTTGAAAGTGCCACTTAGTAAGTGTGAAGGCACCAAAACCTATGAGTATTGGATGGGTCTAGATTGATTACACTTCAAAGAGATGGGTCCCTTACGATAGAAATAAGGGAAAGAAAGCATTTATCTTGAGAAAATGTAAACTTAACACACTCCCAAGATATAAGGGGAGTAATTATATGGAAGAATATGTCTTCTACGTTGAATCATGCATCCAAAAGGAGGTAGATAGAATGGGCACACTAGTGTATACTTTAAAAAACACTACCACTCATTGGTGAGAAATACAAAGGCCTAGCTTACCAACTTGGAAAGATGTAAAAGTATCCATCTGCACCAGATGTAAGATAAGTAATGATGATCTAATTTTTTTTGCATACTCTGATGATTCAGACCCAATAACACACATGCACTTGTGTAAAGAAATATGGATTGACTATGGTGATAATGCCTTATGGAACTTATGAGTGTATGCCTTCTATAAAACCTTGAAGATGTGGGAACTTGCATGGTATGTGGTCAATGAAATGCATCATGAGATATCCAATTGGGATGTATTGAAGGAGAATTTTGTGCACACCTTCTCCTTTTCCTCATATAATCTAGAATTGATTGAGCCATTGCAAGTAATTTGAGGAGTAGTGTTTGAGGATACTAAAAGCCTATAGGAGTGCCTAAAATATATGTTCAGGGAGAAAGGATTAGCACTCTTGACTTTATTTGAGGATCAAGTGCTCAATAATGGCTCAAGTTATAAAGACATTAATGTCTATAAGGTGCGTAACTAGACATCCTTAATAATTAAAAAGAAGATAGTGCACCAAATGGATGATAACAACCCTGATGCAAAAGATCCTACTCATTTTCACATAAAAACATTTGAGGGAAGTAGGTAAGTCGAAGACTCACATCAAGAGAGGAATGAACCATACTACACATCACTCAAAACTACCTAAGTAGACATCAACTCAAAAGGGGAACCAAAGATGGATACTTTGGGTGTATATGGGTCTAATACAGAGCTGACATAAATTATGGATCTCTTGAAGGAGTTATAAGACTTGGCCCCTCAAAATTATCGAGACATGAAGGGCACCCACCCATCCCTTGGGAAAATGAGCATAAAGCTGGTGGATAGTGCAAGACATATCAAGAAGCATCCCTATAGAATGAATCCAAATATTCATGCCAAGGTCATGATGGAAATTGATAGTATTCTAGCCTTAGGAGTGATCTACCCAATGTAAGATTTAGAATGGGTGAGTCCCATGATGATTATCATTAAGAAGGATGGGTGAATCTGAATTTATATCTATTATAGAATGTTGAATGCCACCTATGTCACTAAACTCTTCCTGACTCTATTCATTGATGAAGTCTTGGTTGGTTTTGTAGGCTATGAAATTTACACCTTCACTGATGGGTTGTCTAGATACCATCAAATCTAGATTGAAAAGGAGGACATTCCTATAAAAACCTTTATGACTAAATGGGGTTGTTTCACTTATAACATGATGCCTTTTGGAATAAAGAATGCAACATCTGTGCTCTCTAGAGTGGTGATCACTGTATATGAGGACTTCATCCACAAGTTTATCTAAGTATACCTAGAAGACTAGACTATGCATGGGCTTGTCAAGGACCATTGTGATAACCTGCACCTAATGTTTGAAAGGTGCATGCAACAGCATATATCTTTGGACCTCAATAAGTGCATCTTCATGACACCCTTTGGAACCTTGCTTGGGCATATCATATATAAATATGGTCTACTTATTGATCCCACAAAGATTGTAATAATCATTCAGCTCTAGACTCCTACATAGAAAGATGTTCACACCTTTTTTTGCCATTTTGCCTACTATAGAAAGTTAATAAGCAGATATGCAAATATTATGGCACCGCTAGAGGAGCTCTTGTTTAAGGATGGCCCATTCTATTGGGAAGTAGTGTAAGAGGATACTTTTGAAACTCTAAAGCTCAAGTTGGCTAACATGTCTATTCTATAATTTCTTGACTAAATGAACCCATTCCACATCCATGTTGATGCATGTAGATCTATAATTTGTGAAATTCTAGGTTAGTCCAACGAAGGGAAAATGGATCATCCCATCTCCTTCACAATCATAAAATTAACCCAACCAGACTAGAACTATACAACAACTAAGCACAATATGCTCTCCATGGTCTATGCCCTATAAAAATTTAGGTAATACTTATTGGCAACCCCATTCATCTTCTTCATATACCATGAGGCACTTAAGTACCTTGTAAATAAGCCCATTCTCCATGGGTGCATTTGCAAATAGATAGTTCAGTTTAAAGAATTCTAATTCTCAATTGTCATCAAGATTGGAAAACAAAACTCATGCCCAAACCATTTATCCCACATCAACTCTAGAAATGTAGTAGTGAATATTGAGGATGACATGCTAGATACACAAATTTATAGAGTCCAATGTGTCCCTAAAGACTTGGTAGAGATAACCACTTTTCTAACATCTAGACCTGTGCCCCAAACTATGATAACCAAAGAAAAGAAGAAGCTCATAGTTTGTACCACCCCCTTTCAGATCATCAACAAGGAGCTATAAAAATTTAATTCACAATGAATTCTTGTGCCAATGTGGCTTAGAACACAAAAGGGACTCCATTTTATATGAGATGAATGAGGGGATATCAAGAGGCCATTGTACTAGAGATGTAATGATGTGCAAGGTGTTACAATTAGGCTTATGGTGACTAAGTCTGTCCCAAGATGTAAAAGATTGTGACAAGGCATGTGACATATGCCAGTGCATAAGGAATCCCAACCATCAGGATGAGATACCTCTCATGCCCATTCTTGACTAGGTGCCATTCAAAAAATGGGCCATTGATTTTGTTGGGCTGATCACTCCTATAATAAGGTACATAGGCACAAGATATATTTTGGTAGCTACCAACTATTTCACCAAGTGGGAAGAAGTAATGCCAACCAAAAACTACATATCCACCATAGCCATAAGGTTCATATGGGAGAACATCATAAGTCACTATGGGTGCCCACTCAATTTGACTATCAATAGAGGCACACAATTCATTAATGAAACTATGTAGATCCTACTAGTTGAATACATGGTAGCATTCCATAAGATAACACCTTGTCATCCAAAATTGAATGGCACAGTTGAGGCATTTAACAAGATCTTGGGGACATGCCTCATAAAGATATGCAACATTGGTTGAAAATTTTGGGATGATCGAGTATCGACAATACTATGGGAATATCACACAACCTACAAGAGCCTAAATAAATTTACACCATTCCAACTAGTTTTTGATGTAGAGGAAATTCTATTGATGGAGTTCATGGTGCCATCATTGCACATTACATGTATTGTTCATTTAGATGACCAAGAATAATTAAGCGTAAGGATGGAGGACTTAGAGCATTTGGATGAGGTGTGTGCCCAAGCAAGATGTTTCCAACAGAGAGAGAAGGTGTACCATAAATTATGGCATGGTAAGCATATTAAGCACAAAGTAATGATTGAAGGAGCACTGGCTTTGCTTTATGACTCCAAGTACCTCAAACACCCAGGAAAACTCCAAATTAGGTGGATGGGTCTATATGCCATCCACAACATGTTGGAAATTGGTGCATGTAAGTTGTTTACATTATCAAATGAGATTCTCCTTGAGAATTTTAATGGTGACTAATTGAATCCTCATAGGCAATAGGATGGCATTTACACCATCAAACACTGACATCTTGGTCATAAGTTGTATGTGTTGTGTTGACCCAAATAATGTTTAGCACAAGCCAAACATTTCCTTATGTTTTATGTTGGTGATAAGTAAATAAGTGAGGCAATTTTAGGCCCACAAAAGAATTATTTTGGAATTTCTGTGCATAACTCCTATCGGGTGAGTTGAGCATGGATGCTTTCTAAGTGCAAGAGGTGAGACACCTAAGTTTTTCAGCACATGGATTTTTTCAAACTTACACAAATACGAGTACCAAGTCACGTAGAGAGGTGCATAGGATGCTAATTAAAATTAAGATAAGAGAGAGGGCATAAGATGCTAAGTGTCTATTCACTAACATTGACATTGATACATATAATTGACATATGTTAGTTTCATTTTATTTCATACTACATAATGTGTTTGAACTTGATTGATTATTATATGTGGTACTTTTCCTTATGTTTATTTAACATACACCATCTTTCCCCATTTGTGTGTGGTCCTTGGCTTTCTATTCTTGTGCAACATTACATGTCCCTTGTATGTGGCCTTTGGTCCTTATGTGTGACATTTCTAGTTCCTATGGTTCATAATAAATTATCATATATATACTACTTACTTTCAGTGCTTCATATAAAATTCAATGTTATACTCAAATTTCATGAATCAATACACTTTAAATACTTAAAAATTCTTTACATACAACTCTATGTTTATAATACATATTCAACACTTTCAAGATATTTACATGCTTCATCTACTACTTCAATGTTGTATTCAATTACATGATGCAATATAATATAAAAACTCTTATATGCTTCAAAGTTACATTTATATAATTCAAATATGCAAAATATTATTTCATAATTATATATTTCACAAATGCTCTCACTTTTTATTTTGAGACAATTAATTTACAAGATAAAAACCTCATCTCAAAATGGGGCATCATATTGGGCTGATCTTGAATTCAAACCCTCACAAATAACATATTTCAACATACATTATAAAAATTATCAATATGACTCAGTATTTTCAGATTATGGGGGAATATGGCTTGCATATGTAACCCACCCTTACATTTACTTAAGAATAGATGCACACATGTGAAAAAATTACAAAGTTTCAAACATTTAAAAAGTAGTAATTAACACTCTATAATGGGCATGATGTTGGTTCATGTACTCCCCTATTTTATGTTTTTGAATAAAGAAGTTTTAAATAAGTTATAGTTTGAATCTAGATCTATCTACAATGATGTGATTCATTTTTTCAAGTGGATCACATTGAGCTTAGTGATGTTCCACATCTTGGTTGCAATTAATCAAGCCATGTAGTGGCTCCCACGTCTTTTTAAAATTTTCATAAGTGAGTTACGTTTGAGCTTAGAAAAACTTCACATCTTGGCTAAACTTTAGTGAACCATGTACCAGTTCCATCATTTGATTTTATTATCTTCCCCTTAGAGCTTAATGACACTCAATGGGTAACACCCTTACTTATTCTCAGAGTGCTATTCACAAGTGAAAGCATAACCTTGTTTAAATCAAAACCTTCACTCATCGAGACTTGATCACTTTCGATTTCACCATAGGTTCAAATCCCATGGGTTGGTATGGTTATGGTTTAGTGACACCCAATGGCCTACTGCTCATCCTATTACCAATTTTAAAATTATTTGTTCTCCTTTTCCAAGAAGCAAATAAGTTTTAAAGCACCTTATCTCCACTTGGGTTAGCTATTAACCTAAGACATCAAACCCCTCCTTTGAAGACAAAGTGTGTTTCCACACTCAGGTTTTATCTCTTGATCTTTTACTCTAGTAATTTCACTTTATTGCATCACTATAATAAATGGGGTAGGGGAATGCAGACACACAAATTTAATCAATAAATTCTTTAAAATATTTACTCTTGATATCCTTACCTTACTTTGTCTTTTCACCATTTCATTAACCAAAATCATTACGTGAGCCTTTATTTTATTATAAATACTAAGAAAATAACATCTAGACATCCATATTTCATCCATAGTCATCCCTATTATGCTCACAAACCATTCATAGCATGTTTTTGAAGTTTCTAACATTCTAATCATAGTGTATCCCTATCCCCTAGTGTGTCATTATCCTCTTACCTCCAATGGACACTTTTTAAAATCAAGATTTTCAATAACAAATATCCCTCACTTTTCATAAGGTAGACTCATGAAAATATCCAAGAGATTATTTTATAAAATCACATCAAATCCACTCATTCATTACTTATAAATCTAGTGATCTGATTTCAAAAGCATTCTACATTTAACAAAAGAATATTATTCTTTTCAATTTCAATTTTACTACTTTGAT
Source organism: Torreya grandis (assembly GCA_037957365.1). Taxonomy (NCBI): domain Eukaryota; kingdom Viridiplantae; phylum Streptophyta; class Pinopsida; order Cupressales; family Taxaceae; genus Torreya; species Torreya grandis. Next base: position 1,077,713 of record JARHVA010003876.1, on the reverse strand, counting down.
ACAATCATAGGCTAAGTTTAAAATTTTTTTATTTTAATTTGAGGGCATCTGTTGTCAAGCATTCTAATCAAAATTTTAATTACATTCATCACAAATTTATTACTTTCCCCAAAAGGGAGAACTACATTGGCCTAAGGAACTTTGGGATATATAGATAACACTAAGTCAAAAAGGGGTTTTCTGAGGATAACTCAACCATTCCCATGTCTCCTATTTTTCCCCCACTTTTTAATTTGATATATTTTTTGTTTATGTGCATGAATATGGAATTTATTTAATAGGTTTTCAACATGTCTATTCATCTCGCACATAGAATTAGGAAACCACACACTCTTCAATCATAAATTATTCTATACAATGAATAAGGACAACATAGTAGAAATGGACAAAGCCACTTGGTGATATCATCTTTCTAGTGTGCTCTTGTTCGTGTACCCTATAACACTCTAATTTATGTGGTGACATGATCTTGAGTCCAATATGATTATTTCTAAATTAGAAATCCATCTATGTATTCAACAATCAGTGAATTTCAAGCTAAGTACATATTTACCCTTTCACAATTTATAATTTATAGCTTACTTGAAGTTTTTTACTTTATTGTATTTTATTGTATATTATGTATATCAATTTATATAGTTTATTTATATTTAATTAATTAAATTCAATTAATTATAGGGTAATCAAAGTAATCATATGGTGGATCTAGTCAAAGATTATTCATTTACGGGTACGTAATTCTATCAAACTACCATATATCATCATCATGGATATCATCATACCACTCATGTTCTATATTTGTAAATTCGAATTTTGCATGATCTTAAATATTATGCATGTGCATAACATGTTGCTCTACTTTGTAATAAGTCTTACATGCTTCATTAGTAGTGATAAATTTTGAGATTTGATTTTCTCTTTTGAACTTGAGAGTATTAGAAATACCATCATGACTAATAAGAAGTGTATTATTTTAAAATGTGAACGTAATACAATGATGTAATGTATCAATGGTACCTTCCACTTTGTGAAACCATCACTGAACGAATCTAGAACTTATATGATGTTCTTTGCATATAATAAAAATCAATGTATCCACAACCTTGGGATCACATGAAACTGTTAGTGTAATGTGGCCTATTGAATCTTGGTAATGTGTAAATTTTTGCAACTCATTTTGATCATGACCTATGCTTTGGAGAAATTAAAGTGCACATGTATTTGGTTTTGTATACTCACCTATGTCCACATGTTATTTGTATTCATTTTCAATGAAAAAATATATAGTCAAAGGAGTAATTCTTGCATGCTTGTAATTTTTGCATAGTTAATCCTTATGGGGAATATTTGTAGGTGGTAATATAGGTTGTATAATCTAAATAATGCCCTTCTCTTTATATTTTTGAATTTTATTCTGTAATTCTAAACAAGTATCAATAACATGCCTTTCTATTATTTAAAAACCACAAAATAGGTTTGCTTCTTGATTGTTTAATCTTCTAGAAGATATATGCATAATTGTAGGTAAGACACTTAATTCCATGCCAAGTAACATTTGTAACATAATTTGTGGTCTATCTTATGCATGATAAGCTTTTATTCTAATAATTAGATTTATATTCATGAGCAAAATATTATGTATAGAATTTAGCAAAGCTGTGGTCTATGTGTAATACATCCTACTCTCTAGAAATGTTGGATCCAATGAAGATACTAGTCCATGATGCTCCTTGTAAAGTAATATTCTATGTATTATCAATATTATAGTAAGTGACCTTAATTTTATCAATATTTAAAATTACCACTTTATTTTATCTATACTCTTACTAATTATTTCCTTGGAATCATATTTATATTCATTTGGACCAACTAAAGTAAAATTCAAACCACATATGTAATCATCAATGCTCATTGGCATTGTATTTGTATCATCATATGAACTAGTCTTTGAATCATTTTTGGAATATTCTATGTAAAAATTAATTTGGATCTTCTGAATTGACTAGTAAAGATAATTCATGTGCATATTTCTTTGGTTCAACATTTTTAATCAAGTGTTTTTTGTTTTGAAACATTTGGAGATTGTAACTTTTGACCATGTGTACTAGATTCACCAAGCTCATATGCATACATTTATTTTATAGTTATAATATCTGGTGGTGGCATGATAGTACTTTGTGTCACTTCTGAGATTTATCCTCAATAATAGTTTATGTAATCTTACAATATTTGAATGGTTGATTATTGAAAGGGGACATATAAAAATATACATCATGTACGAATTGAATAAACTGATGTAAAGTAGAAGAGACAACTGCCATTGCATGTATCCATGGCCAACCCAATAATAAATTATAGTGAAATTGATTTGGCATTACTTGAAACTAAGTAGATAATATCTTGGGTCCTAATATGATGTCCAAAGTGATAGAACCCAAATTTTTAGTGAGGCATATCATCGAATGCTTTTATGCTCTTATATGTCTTTTGTAGAGAAGACATGTTGATACCCATTATTTATAGAAATGTAAGATTATAAATATTCAAATCTGAACCATTATTTATCATAAGTCTTTTTACTACTATATCTTTAATTTGAACTTGTATGAACAAGGGAAGAGTTTGACTAATAATAGACTGTGAAGGAAAACCCTCATTTACAAAAGATATAACATCTTCAATATATTGTAAATTATTTACAATGGAATAAAAATATGAAGGCTTTGTGTCATGTGTTATAGATACATTATTCAATGCTTTGTATAAAATGTCCTTGAAAATAGTAGATATTTGAAGTTAAGAGGGTGAGGTGAAAGAAGAAGAAAAGGAACCATTTGGGCCCTATGACATCTAGTAATGATAGGTGGAAATTCAAACTAAGCCATGCAATAGTAAGTATCATAGGTTTGTTCATTATTAAGTTGTTTCTTTATGTTGAATTTTATCTTTTGCATTAAAGTGTGAAACCATGGATTGACATACAACTTAAATATTTTACATGTAAGAGGAAAGCAACATGTAAGAGCACATATAAACTTTGAACCAAAAAATGATAAATGGAAGCACTCATTATAATAATGATTAAGTCTATAAATGCTATAAAATTGATGAAAATCAAAGATCTGCAACTCAAAAAACCCTAGAAATGATAAAAGAAAACCCTAGGGAAAACTAGGGTTTTTTGAAATGCTCTACAATAAACAGGTTCTCCAATTTATTTATAACTAAAATTGGGAAATAGGAAATGCTAAATCCTAATTAAGATAAACTGAACTGAGCTAAATTAGGATGTATAATCGGAATAAATTAAACATTCACTAATTTGTAACTTACTATATTTGGAAAATATTAAAAAGGGAATTTATGCAAGAATAAACCACTTACCTGGAAATCTAAAATGTAGGTTTGAGATAGGGACTGAGAAAACACTGTGTAGTTATGCATGGTGATTGTGAATCAAGAACAGAGCTTTACATCCACTTCTAATAAGGGTGATGGTTTCAGACAAGGGCACTCTACTATGTTGTCCTTAGGGCACATTGATGTATGGTTTTGATTTCTGAAATTGCAATGTGACTATATGAAAGCTCTTGATACATTGCAAAACTTGTCATGTGCCTTATTCTTCATTGAAACCCTAGCTTTATGAGACAAGGAGACAAGTGATATCAAGGGGTAAAAATAGGTTAGTGGTTTAAGTTGTACTAAACATCAACACCTTGTTGTGATGAGCTCTGCCTACATGCCACTAATTCGAAGTGGGATCAAACTTCATGTAGTTCTCGCATGCTAAATGGTGTGTGAGCAGTAATGATGCAACATGTTAAATGCTAGTGCAATCTTAGGTATGATTAGGTGCTTTGACAATGTCTTGTGACCTTGGAATGGTATGTAGACCTAGCTTTGTGTTGTATGGGCTATCTAGACTATGTATTGGAAAAAATAAGGAGTATTCTCTTAATGTACAATTAGATATTTTGGTGTTTTTCAATCATATGAACCTTTAGTGAGAAAATAGATGAAAAATGTGATTTTTATAGTGATAAAATTGGGAATTCCTCAAATGGGACATGCAAAACGTGTAGAGGGACCCATTGAACTTAACTTGAATTTGAGAAACCGGTTGTAATTTGGCTGGAGAACATAAATGCACTTTTTGGACTGGGGCACTAGGCACGATGGTCCAAATGAAGACATTTTTAAAGATTATTGGGACAACTAAATTGGAGATTTGGATCAGTCAAGTACAGAGTTTAGGTTGTTGGAACAGAGAAATAGGAATGTTTAGTGATCAAGGTTGCTTTGTGGTAAGGGTCATCGACATAGAGATAAAGGAATGATGGTTTAAAACTGTGGATCTGAACATAGGTTGGGTGTACAAAAGGAGTGGTCATAAATATATTGTTTCGGCGATGAAAGTTAATTTATGGAACTATAATTTCTGGAGTGGTGGTTGTGGTTTCTTAAGTGGTGGTGAAAAGGCTCGGCTGGCATTAGCATTCCAACTAGAACAAATATCCAAATCAAAAGAAGAATATTTTATTTTTTCATTGTTCTTGACAGGCTCCAGACCACCGATTCAGCTGAGGATGCTGTTCCTGGAAGAACATCAGTTCCCGACGGAACCTAAACCTCTGACTCGGCTGACCGATGTGTTCTTAGCACAATGTTAGTGCTCGACAGTCCAGAAAAATCTGATACGGCCGATGAAACTATTCCCAACACCTCCAAGATGCCGGATAGCACTGGCGGAGCAAAGAAATCAGAAGAGTTTGCCGTTGTTAAATTTTATGCAAAAGAAGCTCTCGAACATGCATGGGAATATTGCCAAAAAGTCAAACTGAATGCTGGCGATGCACTTTTTATATCAGAAGGATGGTTTCATCAGAAATAGAATGGTGTCAACCATGATAATGACAACTCGGTTCTCTGATGTCAGATTCATTCGCTTGCAGGCCATTAGAACTACAATGACGGGTGATCACATTATGAGCTTTCGGGCTGTAGTTGGTATCCTAACATAAAAAGAAAATCCCAAATTAAGTAGTAGTGGGAAGAATTTTTCTATCTAGAAACTATCATCGCTTGATGCAACTAATATTTCTCTGTTCCTATTTTATCAAATTTTAATGCCGTAGTCTTTATCAGGATAAGTTGACCAAATTGTAAAATTGGTAACTTTTTTTTATCATGGTCTTTGCAAGAGGAAACAAAAAGATGGAATGCCATGCCCGATTGTTATAAACCGATCACAGGATCATATTATAAATATCATGTTGCCGCATCATGTCAAAAATATACTACCAAACGTGCATAACTAAGGGGTGGAAATCTATCAATGACAATTCGTAAGCCTTCCAAATCAGAAGGAATATATATGATGAAGCCTTTATTATAAATTTATAATAACAATTACAGATCCCAAGCAGTTATATGTTGAAGAAATGATTGTGAGAGCACCCCCTCCTGTAATTAATGTGTGTTTTGGACGCTGCAACTAGTAATCCTTTTATATCCACCTTAATGGAGCTGCGTCCTCTGAATAGTTCAATGTATGCAACAAAATTTGAAGAGGATTTCTTCGTGAAGGTTACTGCAAGGATAAACTTTGGAGCCAAAAATAAGGAACTCATAAGACATCTCAATGACCCTTATGACCGTATTTGGGACTCAAATGAAATTTAGCCAAAGTATCTTGTTGGTGTGACCCCCTGGAACAAAGCCAGTCAGTACAACGAGGGACATTTTTTCAAACACACACGAGCAACCTCCAAATAAAGTGATGCAAACTATAGTTGTAGGCACAGCCGGGGGTAATCTGTCTTAATCGACTAAATCTTGAATCTTTCCCAGCTAGTGCTCGAGCTTATGCATTGAGGATTTAGGTCCAACTGTTGCGGAAATCTTATGTGCCTGGTTACAGCATTATAATTCTTAACATTGAGGAGAATGCTGGCAAGTATAGCCTTTATGAGCCAAGTTATAAACTGTCTCATTACCATTTGTTTTGTCATTTGGCTTCATGAAAACAAGAGACTCTCCACATGATCTAAAATTCTAAATGCACTTGAGATTGGCAGATATATTAGAAGGGCTTCCAAAACAAGAAATCAATATATTATTGCACTGATGAAATTCAAGGCCATGTCTCCAACAAGTGATTGGGCAATTGATACTGGAGATCCTTGTCTTCTAGTTGAAGGGTTTGGGTTAAGTGCAACTCAAATTCGCCACGAGGACTCATAAAACTGTAATGCTGATTTATAGCTTGTGATGTTACGCTGCTTGTACTTTCTTTGCTGCTTAGTATATTTCACTTTTAATAGTGTATTTTCCAGCTTTCTCTAATGAATTTAGAATAATAAATTATATATATATATATATATATATATATATATATATATATATATATATATATATAATTCACATTGATTCTTTGAATTAATTAATTTAATTAAAAGTCATACTGTTGGAGTGTAAAAGTTGTCTGAAATAAATAAAAAGAAGGGCAACTCAAGTTAAACTCGAGTGATGCCTTAAATCAGGGCTGAGTAAAAACGTAGTTGTGTAATCACCTAGTCATCTATAGAGTCATTTAAAAAAAAAAGTTTTGTGAACATAATATAAATAAATTGTAAGATGAATGGATCATTTTGCGAGTTTTTTAATTATTTATTATTTATAAAATTTGTATTATAGTTAATAAATTAAAAAATTTATTAAAATTCGTAATTTATTGATTATGTGTAAGCCTTTGGTTTTGTAAACTATGTGTTGAAAATTTTAGAGGTTAAATTTTGTATTGTGTTATGTTTAATCTAGTTTGAGGGAAGACTTTGGGTTGTAAAGTAATATTTCATACTATTTGATCTATGTTGTCATTTATAAAGTTTAAAGGTAGACACTAAATCGGAACTGTTTTATGGTAAACAAAATTCTATTTTATAAGAGAAAATGAGATTTTGTGTTCATTTCCAAACATAAACATGTAGGAATTTTATAGAACTTTGTGTCTTGAAACCTCTTTGATGATATATTTTATTCATCCATTTTAAGTACATCTTTCTTGTCTCTTTGAGGATATAGGTTTCCTTTGTTGAATTTTCTAACCTATTCCATTAAATCTAGGTCATCTAGGTGGTTTCTTGTGTTTAATCTGTTGATAGTTTCCATTTTCCTTTCCTTATATTCTCTCTTTCTTTTCATTTTGAGTTTTCTCCTTTCTCCTATTTTTTTTTTTACCTTTTTGTACTTTTTAATTAAAAGTATCAAAAACCCAAAAATGTCATAATACAAGGGAGTTGCTCCTCAACAAAAAAAATAAAATAAAAATAAAAATAAATTAAACTTGTGATCCAATGTTTCAAGATTTATGTCATATCTAGTTGGGCGACTTAAAGAAATAATATGAAAAACACAGTGACATAAAGTCTTGCCAACATGTCCCAAATGAGATAAAGGTGTGGCATTTTATTAATAACATAGAAATGTATGCAATTATCTTTGGGGTTGAGAACAAATACATTTAGAAAAGTCTTAGATTATTTAGAGGGATTAGGGGTCAAATAAATAGTAATTTGGGGTAGGATACTTTTTAGAGTTAATAAATTATACACAAGTATAGAAAACATGTTTAAATAGAGAAAATACACTATGAAAAAAGATCGTACTACTATTAGATGTTTACATAATTCTTTTAATTTTATGTTCATATATGACTGAATGTATGTATGTGTTAAAGTATAAAGATAAATAATTGAATCATGTACCTTCACTTAATTATGGAAGGGTGGAGGGATCAAATGATGCTTGAGATAAGCTCCATCTATATTAGTTTTTTGATGTGTTTGAAAATAATTACCAATCTCTATAAGTAGTCAATTTTGTAATAATGGAAAAATTGAAATTGAAATTGCAATGAGTATAGGAATGAATACACATGCTTTTTATTTAACCAAAATCTATTTTAACTTAAAAAATAATGTTCACTATTCTATTCATTTTGATTAATTTTTTTTTCTGACAAGTTATACATTTACACCACTTATATAGAAGTTTTATGAGCACAACCTACTTCTTGATAAGGGAAGTAGATAATTTTTTCTTCAAGTAAAGAACTCAAACTCCTACTAAGTAGCCTTCGCTCAGTATATTTTTAAAATTACTCTTATATATGTCCCCCTTTTGAGGTGAATGATTGAATAACCTACACCAACAATAACTCATCCCAAAAAGAATATACTTAAAAGCGACATGTGTAATAAGATTGTGATGAATATAATGAATAATAAGTCAATGATATTTGGAGTAATGATACAATAAAAAAATCAATCAATAATGGATTGGGATGATGTTTGTGAGATAAAATACTTACATAAAGGCATCCCATCAATGATCTATTTGATTGGTGGAAACCTAATCTATTGTACATAGCTTCTTAAGGTTTGATTAATTCCATACATATGCATAATATTTAATAAATTACAAGAAATTCAAATAATTCAAAAAAACATAAAAACATTCAAAATATTTAAAAAATCCAAAATTGGTACCTAGTATGACATTATTTCTAGATTGCACTATTTACATATATTATTTATCATATGTTTGGTAGATGACATATTTTTCATACACAAATATATTTCCTAATATATGAGTGCGATGTAGGACATACATATTACACAGACATATTTGGACTTTCCTCTATTCAGTGGCCATGCTGACACTGGGAGCATCTTCTTATACAGGGTTCAAGTATCATATTTTATTTTTTTTTGAAAAAGATCTAAAAAATAAGCATAATATAAAGCCTAAGGGCACAAAATATAATAGCATAAGAACTGAGCCCTCATCACAAAGATTATATCCCAAGATTTTTTCTTAATAGATATAAAATATAATAATTTAATTTATTTAATAAATATACGAAATATAGAAGAAATAAACAAGGATAACAATGTTATATATTAAAAAAATTTGTAGGAGATATATCACTAAAATACGAACTTATAAATATATACTTAATATTGTCAATAATGTCATTGTAAAAATTGGTTATGATTAGAGAATTAAGAAAAGTGTAGAAAGTTTGCTCATTATAGGTGTTAAGAATAGAAACATTTATTCTGGTAAAGTGTTTATAAATTGAAATAATTTTTTTTTGGGGTTATTTGCTTTTCTAGATTTTTGCCTCCTCGTTTTTAATTTACATGTTGACTCTTGTGTTCCTATAATAAGTTGCGTCTTTATGACCTAGAGTATTAAGGAAAACCAACATAAATTAGAGTTTGGGTGGTTGGTGTCCACTAAATAACGCTTTAATAGTTAGACCTCTTTTAATAGAATAATAAAACTGTTGGGAACCATAAAATAACATTACATTCCTCTCATACATCAAGAATATGTTATGTGATTGATGTATAAATGAAGTATACCACTTATTTATTTATAAGTGATTTTTAATTTAATTTGATAATATTGATATGTGTGTCGACTTCTAATAGCTGTAAATGCAAAAGGTGAAAAAAGGTCAGATGAATCCATATAACTAAAAATAGATGAAAATACATACAAAATAGTCCTTACAACATAACAATACAAAATATCCCTAACAATAATGAGTATAATATCATAAAAAGTTAAGAAACGAATTGAAGATTTAAAAATTAACTAGAATATCAATATTACTCAATTTAAACCAAATTAACTATATATAAATAAATATATAAAACTTAAATAAATTAACACAAAATAAAATTAATTATATATAAATAAATATTTAAAATATAAATAAATCAACACAATAAAAATCATAAAACTATTTTAAACTACTAAATATTACATACCATCAGCCTCACCAAATCTATTTAACCAATCGTAACGTCATGAAATTAGTTATGGTTAATAAGAAGCTTCAATTTTTGAATTTCGATAAAATTATACTTGCTTGGCAGATGAAAAGTCGCTCTTCAAAGGTCATGGTTCTCATATGACAAGATATTTCCAAAGCCGACCCTGTGCACGCGTTGACATAAACATGATCTCTATTCACAAATGGCGATATTGACTAGAAACCTCCAGTTTGCAAACTGAGAAAACTTTGAGGTTTGACAGTCCTATAAAATGCATTAACTGATTCCTCCCTAAGCATATGCTAATCACGGTACAAACTGACAAAAAATTGAGTGAGAACATATTATTTTCTTATCTTGATTATAGTTTATAGACGTGATTTGAAAGGTTGCTGTAAAATTATTATATCTATGAAAAGTTTGACTTTTGACATAGTCCTGTAAGATAGGTTGCCTGATTATATGCTTATGAAAATCAACGCATTCGTTTGTTATATACGATCATACCAGGTACTGCTGCAGTACGAATGATATACTTCTCTTTTTCTTGTGATACTGGCCACTTCGACGATTTACATCTCTAACTACCACGCTTCTCAGGTTGTTGGGAGCAAGATTTCCAAGAATAGGCCTCTCTTATCTTCATCCTCAAATCTTCGCATTTTCTCAGCCATTAACATCTCCTGGCCGAAAGCTTTATCATCAAGCGTTGAATTGTTGGGCACAAAGGAGAAGCGGCATAACACCATTCGCAAGAGTGTTGATCTCCATGTGGTTCCGCCGCCGGCAGAAACTGAAACTCCGCATAAGGCCGAAAGGCAGCTATCTCCCGTTGAGTTGAAGAGATTTGCGAGGCAGTTGGAAGAGGTGTACAGGAACAGCCCCAGCGCCTCCCCAAAAGAGCCCTTAGGCGAAGAGTGGAGAGAGTATCATGGATCGAATAACTGGCAAGGTCTTGTGGAGCCGTTAAACCCCAAGCTGAGAAGGGAGATCGTCAAATACGGAGAATTCGCCCAGGCCACCTACGCGGCCTTCGACTTCGACTCGCATTCCAAATACTGTGGCAGCTGCAGTGACAACCGCCATAAGATGCTGGACAAGGTACATCTGCACAACACAGGCTACAAGATTACCAAATATCTCTATGCCATGTCGGACGTTCACATGCCCAAATTCTTCGGGTGGTCCAACTCCATGGATCCCTGGAGCAAGGACTCCAACTGGATGGGCTATGTGGCTGTCAGCACGGACGAGGAAGAGGTCAAACGTCTGGGCAGGCGCGACATCGTGATCGCATGGCGCGAAACGGTGACGCCGCTGGAGTGGATGGAGAATCTGCGCGACATCCTGCACCCCGTCGGAGACCTAGGCTGCCAAGAACACGTCAACGTGGAACGCGGATTTCTGAGCCTCTACACCTCCAAGAACGACAACACCCGCTACAACAAGCTCAGCGCATCCGAACAAGTCATGCACGAAGTCCGCCGCTAGGTGGCCATGTACACAGAGCGCGGGGAGGAAGTGAGCATTAGCATCTGCGGGCACAGCCTGGGAGGCGCCCTCCCTCTTCTTAACGACTTCGAAATAGTGGCCAAGGGGGTTAACATTAACCTAAATGGCCCAAACCCTAACCCTAGAATCCCAGTGAGCGTGTTCTCGTTCGGGGCTCCGAGAGTGGGGAACAACGCTTTCAGAGACAGACTGGGGGAGTTTGGCGTGAAGGTGCTGCTTGTGGTAGCCAAACAGGATATGGTACCAAAGATGTCGGGTATCATCTTCAACGAAGGAATGGAGAAATCTGAACAAATAATCGGGCCGTTGTTGGAAACTCTTCCATGGAGTTACAAACACGTAGGTGTGGAATTGGCATTGGATCATAAGAAATCTCCATATATAAAGAAGAACTCTGATCCAGTGTGGTGCCACAATCTGGAGGGTGACTTCCATTTGTTAGATTTATACGAAAGCTCGTCTTCCCTTTTCCCCGGCAAAGCCAGACGCGATGTGGCGTTGGTTAACAAAGGTTCGGACATGCTGCCGAAAGAGCTGATGGTGACGGCCGATTGGTATCAACTGGAAAACAAAGGACTGGTCCGCAACTGCTACGGAAGGTGGGTCCAACCTGACCGAGAAGCTGATGACGTGCCCTCTCCTCTGCACGTGGAGCTCTCCTCGCCCTTCGACCTTTGACATTTATTTCAGAGGATTCATGTTCCTCCGTTTGGTCCATAAACTCTTTGGTTTTGTACACTTCACTAAAATCATTCATTCATTATGAAGCTTTTATTTAATGCCTTTGTTTAAATAATTACAATTAATTTTCTGAAATAAGATTAATAAATGATAAACATAAAGTTTAAAAAAGTATTTTAATTTTTGAGATATAATTGTTAAATGTGATAACAAAAAATAGTGTTATGAGGTATGATAATGAGAATCTTAAAAATTCATGTCGAACAAAAGACTTTATCAAAATTGTGAAGTTTTATTTTTAATCACTATATCCATAACAAGTATAATTATAGGGAGTGTGAAGGGGGTGTAAATTTTCCATAACCATGTGCATAAAATATGGGGCTTTAAGAACCTTGCTCAATTTTTTAAAATCGTGTGTTGATCACTAGAAAATTGCCCTTCTTCTCCAACCTTAATTGGATAGCCAACCCTAAATGGATAAAGAAAATGATGTATTTTTGGACCTACATTACATGAAGGAAAAAATGAACTTTGATATTTTTCAAAACCCTCAATAATGTACAATATTAAAAATGACACTCTAATAAATGTAATAATTCTTTATCCAAAAAAACCAATGTAATGCAATGTGTCACTAATATGAACTTTATTATTACAATGAATGCCCTCTAAATACTCAAGTTTGATTGAACTCTATAACATGCTTGTAAATTCTCAATAGATTATTGTGATAATATATCTTAGATACTTTTTCAATTGATCTCTAGATTCCTAAATGCATAAAGATGTTTTGTATATTTTTTGATATCGTGGCCATGGGGTAAAAGTTTAGAGAATGATTGGGCTTGCCACTATAACTCCACTCCATGCAAATGAACTACTCCATGATGAGCAGATAAATTGAGTCTTAAATCCATGACTACCAAGTCTAGGGCACTTTAATGAAAGCTTATCCACTAGTTGGGCAAACCCCGTAGGCTAGATACTTGTGTATTTATATATGACTTGAATTTAGATTAGAACCCTTTTGGCTTCCAAATACACATCAAAACACTGAAAAGGTAGTCAAGACAAGACCATAAAATCTCGAGACTTCCTAATCAACCCGAACAACCACACCCCAAAAACATACTAAGTTGACATTTGTTTTTGGTCATTCTTCTTGTACATAGAATTCTTGTTACTAATTTTAGTCCCATATATTTATTTGTCTAATGGATGTCATTAAAATCATTCATTCATGCATTATGAGGAAGGAAGGACTTGAAGCTCTTAAAGAACACTTTAGTTTGTACATATTTAAAATTTTATGTACGCGTGCTACTTACATATAAATGGATTTTAATCAAATTGGAACATAAATATTCATAATTAATTTTACAAATAAGATAAATAGATGATGAAAAGAGGGTTTAGAAATTTATCCTGATTTTGTAGAGATTTGAAGATAGTTGTTGAAATATGACAACAAAAATTAAAGGTTTGTGGCAAAACTAAAATAACCTAAAAAATAATATGAATGGAAACTCTTATAAAAACCATCAAGTTTTGTTCCTAGTTTCCATAACCATAATAAATACAAGTTTGGGAAGTGTTAGGGAGGTGTAAATTATTTTTAAAATTATGTTCATCATATCTATGGATCCAAAATTCTTGCTAATTTTTTTGAAATCTCATATCAATCACTAAGAAATTACACTTCCTCTCCAAACCCTAAGTGGGTAACTAAACCTAAAAATGATAAGGAAAATGATGTTTTTTTGAGTTTTCATTACATGATGGAAAATATGAGCTTCTTCGATATTTTTCAAGCCCATCAATGATGTATAATATAAAAAATGATACTCTAATAAATGCAATTTCTATTCAGCCAAAAAAATTAATGTAATGCAATGTATCACTAATATGAGCTTGAATGCTACAATGAATACTCTCTAAATTATTGTTTGATTGAACTCTAGAATGCTTGTAAATTTTCAATAGGTTATTGAGACAATAAATGTTAGATACTATTTTAGATGATTTATAGATGCCTAAATACACTAAGATGCTTGTGTATTTATAGATGCTTTGAAATTAAATTAGAGCCTTTTGGTGCAAAAACTGACATTAATTGATCAAAAAAGCATACAAGACAATACCCAAACGTAAGCATGCATTTGATATGTTTCAAGGGGGACCACTATGGATATATTTTTATGTACCTAAAGATATGATATATTAATGTATATGAGTTGATGGAGATGCTAAAATGTGGCACACATCTCCCTTAGTTAGTTATATGGGTGCAATATATTATAATAAATGAGTAACTTATGGAATGAGTGCATTAGGTAATGGTCAGCTTATATTGAAATTATGAGGTTACCCATCCTTAGTTAGTTATTAAGAGGTCTATTTAAATGGGGTGAATATCATTATAAATAAATCAGGTAAGTGTTAAGTTTTCTATTTGATAGAAGTATATTAGAGGTTATCCCCTCAAAGAGACATTGTGGAGTTATTCCTTCCTAAAGGAGCATTGTATGGTGTTACCCTACCTTAAGGGTATTATTCTATTTCTTCATATATTAAATATTTGAGTATATTGGCTCACCAATATCTATTATGTTATGCTAATCTACATTATATTTTGTATATTTTCAATTATTATAAGTGTGTATCATAACAATTGGTATCAGGCTTTGATTTAAGCACATTATATGGGGCAAAACCCTAATTTTGTGGAATTGATTTTATTATTGTAATCTATTTTGAATTTTTATACAAATGTTTTTATAGTGTTGAGTAATACTTTAAGGAATTCAAAGTAAATATTCAAAGTTTTTTGTTCCATTTTAAGGGTGTTATTTCTATTTTATGGTTTGTAATAAAATTTTCATATCCATCAAAATATAAATAAATTTTATATGAAATTTTTAGAATTTTTTGAGTGAATTATTGAGATTTTATGATTTTTTGTATATTCGCTCTAGAGGCCAATTTTTTTTTGGAATTTTCAATATCATACATGGAAGCTACAATAAAAAAATTGGACTATTTAGATCAGTTTTCCATGAGTTATTCTAATTTTAGGGGTTTTCCCTTAATCCTAGTGTTTTTTCTAAATCATGGTTCAAAGGGATTAAAATAATTTAGAACATTTGATGGAGAGTTTTAAAACAATGTAAAATATTTTGAAGAAGTATTCTATGGTAAAAAATGGACATGTGGGGAAAGAAGAGACTAATGATGATAACCAAGAAGAAATTACAAATGAAGAATAAGAAGATGAACATAATGATGATGAGAAGGGAGATATAGATGATTCAAGAGGAGAGGTTAAGGATAATGATGTGGAAAAAGAGGAAGAAAATAATTTTGATGATGGAAATGAGGAAGACTAGGCCTCTACATATGAAGAAGAAGAAACATAACATAATAATGATGATTAAAATGATAAAGATGGTGTCTAGAGAGAGGTAGATGATCTTGAAGAGGATGAAAAATGATTAGATGATAAGAGTTCAAATAATTTAGCTCCAAAGAAATCAGAGTCATTTTTCTAGTTTTATGGATGCATTCAAAAAAATAAGATTATTGTGTCTATAAACCCTAGAAACAAGTATAATTTCATTAACATAGATGTATCCCAACATGTATAGGTTCAATCAAATAATATCAAGGAGGCTCAAGTAGATGGTAAGAATATTCCAATTTTTGAAGATTTGAAGCTCACGATAGACAAATATTTTTTGCATTCATATTTTTGTGCTTTGGATATACATGGTGTAGATGTGGATCTTGGATATCCATGGTTAGAGACTTTGGGAACATTAAATATTAGCTTTCTCAGTTTATTTTTAGTTAAGTCTTATTTTCACCATATTTATTACTATTTTTAAAAAGGTTTAAAAGACACATAAATTATACAAATTATTACTATAATTATTATAATATTATTGAATAATTTATTATTCTAGACCCTTAACTAAAATAGGAATAAGACTCTAATATTCCCAAAAAATTTAAATCATTTGGTGAACCTGACTTACTTCATTTACGATAAAAACCCTAGGTACCCTCAAAAAAATTCATTCTATTTTTTTCTAGTATTTTTATACTTTTTATTGAATATTTATATCAAAATTTTACGTTTAAATTTTTAAACTTACCATAGTAATTTTAAAAAGCATTTATTTCAAACCCTAGTTGAATTTACTAGGTCCCTTTCACACAAAAACCCTAGAAACCCTAGGGTAAATTGCTTGCTAAGTTTTCCAACATTTTTATAATTTTTTTACCTACATATTTTAATAAAAAATTTAAATTTAATTTTTAAAACTCACCATAGTAATTTTAATTTTTTTTCTTTCAAACCCTAGTTGCCTATACTAAGTCTTGGTATTTTTCTAATATTTTTATGATTTTTTCCTGCATATTTAAATCAAAATTTCTAGTTAATTTTTAAAAGTTACTATAGTAATTTAAAAAAATATATATTCCAACCCCTAGTTGAATTTACTAGGTCAGTTTGTTTCTTTGTGGTATCACCTTACATGTTTGTGAGCTTCATATCATTTTTATGCATATTCCAGTTTATTGTTTTTAGGACTTTACATTTATTTTATTCAGTACTTTCCTTTCATCAAAATTTTCTTGTAAAACTTATTGTAAAAAATTCATTCCATTTTTAATTTGTTTTCCTACTTTAACAATGACCCAATATACCAATTTTGACAAAACTGATAAGAGGGAACTTCAAGACCATTTAACTAAACATCTTGATATGCAAGATGGCATGCTTAAAATACTACAAGAAGAACAAAAAAAAGTGAAATATGGTCAATCCTTTCAAACCATAGACCACCCAGTTGTAAATAACACTATGGGGGCAATTATGTCTCAACAACCCCTTATAACTGCTCAACCTTCTTATGAGGCAACATCAGTTATGAATAGTACATCTTTGTCTCCTGACATGGCTACCCTTGTGTAAGAGATACAATCTCTTCAATCTAAATTGATACATATTGAGCAAGGTGCCTCTAGACCTACATAGGATTTGGATTATTTTGCTCTACTACATACACCATTGACATGCCATGTTGCTTCTACACCCTTGCCACTAGGTTTTGTTCAACCTAAACTTACTCTATATTATGGTAAAGGTGATCCAGAGACATACTTCAGATATTTTCAAGTAGCATGCTTAGACTATGTGCCAAATGACTGGTTACTAACCAAGCTATTTTCATAAAGTTTAAAGGATTATGATTTAAAATGATTTTATAGTCTACTAAATCAATTAGTCAATGCATTCAATACTTTAGTTGATATGTTCCTATCTCATTTCAGCATTAACATAGGTGACAAGGTTTATTATTCCAAAGTTTCACAATAGAAACAAAGGTCAAATAAGCATCTTACAGATTATGTTCTTAGATATAAGACTATCTTGGATAAAATGACTAACCCCATGTCCGATCAAGAGTTACAGGATCTCTTCAAATAGAGTATTCTACCAATTTTGCATGAGACAATAATGTTTAAAAGGTTCTCTTTCTTCACTGAGTTATGTCATACACTAAATGAAATGGAAGTCAAACTAATTTTAATGGGCAAACTTAAGTACACAAGCATATCATAAACAATAAATAAGAGTAATAGTAAAGTCCCATATAAATTAAATGTCAATGATAGCAAAAGTTAAAATCAACCAATAGTTAATGCAATTTCAGAGCCCCCTCAGTGAGTGGTTTTATTCATGCCTCCTCGATGAACTTTTACCAATCTACCAGTATCTCCAGCCAGAGTCTTACAACAAATATTGGAATGTAACATCATATCTCTCTCTCCTATTCAGGAAGTTGATCTAACACATATTCTTCTATGGGGATATGATCATAATGCATTTTTCCATTTCCATAAGACACTAGGCCACATAATGAATAGATGCATCAGTTTGAAACACAAGATACATGACTTGATAGATGGAAATATTATTGATCTTGGCACTCCTTTTGAGCCTCCTCAGGAAAAGAAAACATAGGATAAGGATTTTAAATTTTTCTCATATCCCTTCCCATAACATTCTAAACAAGAGATAGGGGATACATCAGGTGTTCACCATGCATATCATGCACACCCTCCACTAGCTATATACTATGTACCTTCAGTTGAGTCACATCCTTTGAGCAACATGATTGGTGTGTATAATTCTAGAGTTCCAACTAGACCTTCCATCTCCTTCTTAGAGTAGGGGATAGTTGAGTATGATTAAGATTACTATGAACTCTTTAATAGAGTTTACATTAATCATCATCCTATTCATAGTGTCCTCATAAATAATAGATCTAGTGTGAACATGTTCACTTTAACATTACTATTGTATTTAGGATATTCAAAATAGGATATTACCCTAATGGATAAAGTTATTATCAGATTCAATGGGCACATACAGAGTTCATTGGGTAAGATTGTACTTCATCTACAAGTTGGTCCAACACATATTTCCACACAATTTACTATTATTCCTATTGTAGGAGCCTTCGATATGTTACTTGGTTGACTATGGATTCAGAAACATCATGCAGTGCCTTCTATAGTTCACAGATGCATGAAATTCATTCATGTTAATTAGGATGTTATAGGTGATGGAGTCCATATGAGTTACCACTCCCCACTTCAGAGCCATTTGCCACTTTATAGTCACCAGTTTTAGCTTTTCCACCAGTTACAATTCTTCCTCTAGTTCAAATTTAGACACAATCAAGGCCTTCCTTGCTAGCATAGAGAGTTCATACACTTCCATGAAGGCCTTTTTTAGAGCAACCATAGTTTTAGGACTCTAGATAGTTTCCAACTATGGTATTCAAACCCAGGGTAGTATCATTGAGGTCTCATACCTCTACACATAGATCACATGTTCAAAGAGCTTATCCTACCACTATATGGGTCCCCAAGAGCCCTACAATTTTATCTACTTCTTAGAGTTATGGGGGGACCCCACATATGGTTTTCACTATAGATATTTTAGAGAATTTATAATAGACATAACTTTTAAAGTCACAATCTCAACCATTCCATCATGCTTCATGATCACACACGATCCTTTTCCTTGATATAAGACACCATGATAGGGAGTCTCTCATGAGACTCATCGGTTAGTATCATTTTTTCTCCATCTTGATTGTAGATAGATTCTTTTCAATTTATTTTATATAGTCTTATTATGATTGATTGTACATAGCTTATTTAAAATAACTCAAAATACCAAATACATTCAATTATGCCAAAAAACAAAAAGATTCAAATAAATCAAAAACACCAAAAATACCAAAAACATTTCAATTATATGCATTATCCATGCTTTACATTTCTACTGCCATGTTAGACTTACATTTTTCTATTCTATGTTATTGTATGTTAATTTATCTACATTACCATACTTCACTTGATATTCTTTGAGTGTGTGTAGAGACACCCATATCCTTGATTGCTTTACTCTACCTATTGAATGGGAATTCTATTTTCACATTCAAGACATACATCAACATATCTACCCATTGGGGGCATCTTCTACATGACTACATCATCCAAGTTGTGTCATTCTTACATCACACACTCTATTTATCATGTTGATGTACATTAGTTACTAGCTTACATAGACTATTCTATCAACACTCACTATTATATAACACTTGTGTATTTATTAGCATCTACCTAGTTTTGTACTCCAAGTCTTACATACTTTCACTTCTTGTTTTGATTAGTTAGATGTGATTGTATTTATTGTATTTAAATGTCTTCCTTTCTTGATTCACATATCTAGATGTGATTGCATTTATTAGTTCCTATTTATCTCTTGTGTGTACATTAGGAAATTTTCCAATGTCCTTTGCTTCTATTCTTATGTGTACCTTAGAAAATTTGCCAATGTCCTTTACTTGTAATCTTCTATATGCCTCTAGCCCTCATGCCAACCTTGTTTGTTTTTAATTGTATGTGTATTTGGCATATGAACATGCCTTGTATGAATATTTTCCAAGTTTTAGTGATATGTGCTCATTTTCCTTATTTTATTGGCCTCTTAGCCACTCTTGTATGCTTCTTACTTCTTTTCATGCATCCTTGTTTACTTCTCAATTGTATGCAATGCCATGATTCATATCATGTATTATCTCACTTTCTTGGATCCTATGATGGACATCATGATCCATCCTTCCTTGACAAGTAATAACTAACCAATTTTTTTAGTTTTGGTTCAATATATTTCACATTATATTACATTGTTACATCTATCTAAGCATACCCATGTTGATCTAACAATGTTCAAAACAAAATATGTTATATCTTGAGACTTATTTTTAATTATCATTGTTATATCTTGTATTTCATAGCATAACACACTTCTAGGGCTCTTTCTTCTAAGGGCAGTCATTATAGGGTCTTCATTCCTACTCTCATAGGAAGGGACAATAATAAAGGGTTTTGTCACAGATATTAGAGCCCTTTATCGATAAAAAATCAATTTTTAGAACACTTAGAACAATAATCAAAGTTCAAACTAAGAAGAATAGACCAGAAAAAATAGTGATGACTATAGAATAGTGATCAAAATCAGCAAAGGACAAGAGCACCAAAATTGGATTACAACATCAGACACTAGGGTGTCCTATTTTTGGTGCTCTTATCTAAATAGCAAAAAACATAGATTTTATAGAAATAGATAAAAATGTAAGTTTAGTTATAGTTTTGTCAGATACAGATTAGTTTAGATTCAATAGTTTTAGCATAGTTTTTCTCAAAGAATCTAGATATGGGGGTATCATGCATGGCATGATGGTTCTCATTTCTAGATTTAGATTGGGTAGTTGGTAGAACTTCTATATAAGAATCCATGCTATAAACATTAATGATTGGGGGAATTATGTGTGGCACATTTGAATTATTTTATTTATAAGTTCATTTCATTAACTAGGTATTCTCAGTAGGTGTGTGCCTTATTTCATCTATAGGTGGTTAACATCATTCTCAAGTGGATTTCAGATAAGCCTAGTTCCTAATTTTGGAGTGGCTTTCATACAAGCCTAATATCCACCTTTTGATGTGGACAAGATTAGCCTAGTTTCTATTACACATTTCATTATCCATGCCACATTATCATATTTTAGAGCATTCATGGGCTATAAGATCCATCTTATATGATACACAATCGTATCGATATCAGTTATAGCTTCATGTAGTGGGTAAAAATAAAGCCAAAGGAATAGATGACCTTTCTATTCTTGAGGCACCTACTTAGATGGATTGGACACAAAGTCCAAACATTGATCAACACATGCAAGATCACATAAATTCCCTTGGTGGGTGATGACGAAGACAAAGGGCTAGCCTTCGCATTCTTGAGCCACTCTCGAGGAATTAAGAACTCAACTCCATTTATGATATTACTTTGGTTTAGTACATAACCAATATTATCCAACATCATCCAACATCACTAATCATCACTTAATAATATAATATATTTACACTTCTCAGTGTGCTCTCTATGCACACTCAACATCACACATCTTCATGGGCTTCACCCTTATAGGTAAGTTCAGGTATGCTTTCTATTTTTCTTTTATCCTAGTATTTCACTTTTATACATCACTAGAATAAAGAGGGGGGAAATGTAGTCATATAAAATTTCCAAATTGGTAGTTTGAGTGTGGCTTGTGACACCCTATCAATAGCTCCTTTTTGCATGCTCTCATGAGCTTTTTAGACACTTTTTTTTCTCATTTTCAGTCATCCGTACACTTTTGAACCCTAATTATAGCTCACCCAAGCTACATTTCCTAGTCTAATCCTATCCCCCCAAGTCCCAAACCTATAGGATAAGATCACCATACCTAAACTATAGCACTGGACCCTAGGGTGTCTAATTTTTGGCTCTCTTGTCCAATCACATTTTGATCCCAAATGATCATTTTAATTTGATTCCTATCCTTCATTATGTTAGCCTAGCATGAATGCATTTAACCTGTGACCAACATTTATCCTATAAGATCCCATTCAAAGGTCATTTATAAAGGGAGGTGATAAATATTATAAATCAATCAAGAATACAAGCAAACTACTAAGTTAAATTTCCCTATTCTCTACATACAATCACCCAACACAACTACAAACACATTCAAAATCTCATACCAATCCATAGTCACCTCAAGAACTCTCAATTTGGCATTTCTACAAATTCATAACACGATTTCACAAAGCACATTTAGGTGGAATAACTACATATGGCTTGATCCCTCTTCAGAGTATTGGTATGTAGGCAATGTGCCCACACAAGGGGTGTGGATTACACATTTAGTGCATCTTAAACACACTAAAACCCCCTCTTTCTCAAGTTTTATTAAGAACAATAAAGGTCTAGAGTTTTAAAAATTAAATCAGTTCTATAAGGAGTTCCGTTGACATTTAACACTTAAGATTTCATAGGCAAGGTAAATAAGGATAATGAACAAAACCAAAAAATTCAGATCTTTATGACTAATTTGAACAACATAAGCAGGAGTAGACTATAGTACCAAACCCTAAAGTGTCCTATTTTTGGTGCTTCTATCCTCTCACCAAATGAAATCTAGATTCTTATTTATGATACTGTCTCAGTCCTTCATAACCAGTTTCAAGCCTTGTTTCATCTGTCTCAGTTTGTTTCTATCTAAGTCTTATTTTCTCCATATTTACTTCTATTTTTAGAAAGGTTTAAAAGGCACATTAATTATATAAATTAGTGCTATAATTATTTTAATATTATTTATTGATTTATTATTCCAAAACCTTAACTAAAATAGGAATAAAACTCCAATATTCATAAAAAGGTTAAATCACATCTAAAGATGACATGGCCCATGTAGCTCCGAGGACATGCTTAGTGGCATGGAAAGTAAAAACAAAGACAAAATAACTAGATCATAATTTTACAAGGATGGAAATAATTAATTGATTATCATTTTTTTCAATGCCACATTATTTTAACTATAACATGAGTAATTCAAACTTTTTAAAGAGGTCCTTCATAGTGTCAAAATCGCTTTGGCTCAACCGATGATCTCATTTTACAACTCACTACATCTCATTATATCCTATTCCCCAAAGAATTTTTACAATGTGTTCTATATTTTATTATGAACATATATAGATTCAATATATGTAGACATTCATATTTGGTACAAGCATAATTTAATAGCATGTTTTGTAGATTCTTTGCATATATACATATCTTGACTAAGGATTAGATATCTAGTCACATGGATGCTTATGGACCTCTTCAGTTCTATTTTTTTTCAATTGGTTTACTTACCACTTAGGCCTGTATGTTATTTTATTACCCTTTATCCAATGTATGCTAGGGATCCCTATTTATTATTTTCTATTTTATGTATGTTTTTAGCACCTATAGACTTACGTCTATTTTGGACACTAGAATTGATGTTAGTGTCTAAATAAGACACAACTATCTAGTCTTATATTTTTAATCTTTTTCTGTATATTTTAATTTATGATCATTTGTATAAACCTCTTTCCCAATCCTATTATTATATTTTCATGTGTCACTATATCCTAATCAAAAATCAAGAGGTACCTATATATATATATATATATATATGTTATAATATAATTACATTAACTATTAATTTGATTACACAATTACCAAAATAGAAAGTACTACATATTTAAATCTATCAAACTACATTATGATAATTAATAGAATATCTGAAGCATTTAAAAGGTTAAATAAACTATTTCATATTTACCAAGGGTTACTCTAAGAAATATCATGTAGTCACATAGTTATAATTTCACACACATACCTAGGAGGCATAACTACATGTCAGTCTGAGGCCTTATTTAGAGTATCAACTATGCAGGCAACACTTAAAAAAGAAACAGGGTTACTAGGGTTAGCTTGAGTCATGTGCTAACCCATTTTTACCAAGTTAAAGGAAGTTTGATGAATAATAACTAGGGTTTTACTTATTAAATTAATTTTTTGCATAGACAAGTGCAATCTGCACCGTAGGGAAATTTTAAAGTTGATAACATAGGCTTGGTGTAAATTTGAATCCATTATTGTGCATATCCTTGACTGGAAACTTATGTCAGATGTAAAAACTTATGTTAACACTACTATCCCTATCTAGCTCAACCATTTTGTGGGAAAATAAATTTAAAATGTAGAATGAAAAAGGTCAAAATATATAATGTAATCTTGTGATGATTCTTGATCACTGTCATACCTCAAAAAATAATATCAAACAAGATAAGCTCTCTTATCCTTTTTCTTCTTTGTACTTATTTTACTTAGTAAATTAGGAAAAATATATACTATTGCCTATTATATCCTAAATTTGAATATTGTCATTCCTTTCAAACAATGTATCAGTTTTTGTATTTTCTATGAAAATTCCCCAAAACCATAAAAACTTTGGTGAACCCATCCTTTAGTATTAAATCAAACCCTAGTTTTCATGTAGGGTTTTCTCCTTCAAAATAATTTCATTTCAGATTTATGTATATTATTTTTAGATCTAGTTTTCTCTTCCTACTTGTATGGGCATAGTTTAAGAATGCTTAATTACATAATTGTTTTGGCACTAGTGATTGTGTGTTTCATAATTTTATTAAATTTTAAAATCCTTATAGATTCACAAATATAAGTATATGCATGAAAGCTTCATTATGATCATTTCTTCAGTCCACTTGATGATCAATGTATTGTATATGAAGTTCTTATAGGAAAAAAAGGATAAAGCCTCTTTTTCTTAAAACTATGATAATGAATGAACCAATGATATAAATGCAAATTTAAATCAACAAGGGGGTGGAATTTATTCTTATGCTTATGAATGTGATGATATCCCTCTTGGATATGGCAATTCTCCCATTTCTCTATTTTATGATGATGAAGAGTCAATATGTATGTAAAATGGTAGCATTCCTAATATTTCAAATCATAATGTTGAATGCATACATCCTTTAGTTACTTCAAAAATTGAGTTTGCTCTTTCCCTTTCCAATGATGCAAATGTCTAAAATGTTAATTTTTCCTCTATCTCTATTGATGAAAATATGGATGAAATAAAATGTGTGACTTCCAAGTAATGCTCATGTTGAAAATTATATGATTTATTTGGACGACTCAAGTGAAAATAGTCAAATTTGTTCTACCCCTTTAATTTATGGTGAACAACATGCATGTCCTATATCTCCCATTGAATTACCTAAAAAATTAAAAAAAGTACATATGAAGATCCTAAGGAAATGACTACAAAACATGCATTATTTGGGGACATATATAAAATTCCAAGTATATTTCATGTCTTTTTAAAATATCAAGTAATGTAATTCAAATAAAATCAAAAGTAACCTTGCATCTTTTCCCCTCCTTCCAAAAATAAAACCAAAACTAAAAGTGGTATTGTTCCCTCCTTTGCACTATCTGATACAAAAGACTAAATGTTTACAAATGAAGTTTTCTCATCTACTCGTATTGAATGCCACAAGATTTTAAATAGTGTAACACCTTTTAATGATAATATTACAATCCTTTGTGCAATCCAACATGATATACTCACCTCTTTAATCATGGATACACCTTTAAAAAAAGTTGTACAACCTTGTGATGATCCTCCTACTAATAGTGAAAAGTATTTAATTATTACTATGTTCCATATTCATGGTAATTTATAACCCCTAACAAAATCTTTAACCAATTTTGGTGATATGTTATCTACTATAACTATCATGGGAATTTTACAAAAATAAGTTAATAATATTTAACTTCAGTGTATAACTACCATGGCAATTTTGCAACAATAAGATAACAATATTAAGATACAAATTTGTTCTCATGAGGCTATATATTGAGAAGAATATATTAATAGAGAAACCTATTTCTAAGTGTAGATGATATTTTATGATTATGTATCACCTCAATCTTGTACACTTAGAAAAATTAGACCTTGGCTATTTCTCTTAGTTCTACATTGTGTTTGCTTTTTCAAGCCTCACATTTTCTCTATCTTGTGCCCTTTGGACTATCTATTAGTTTGATTAGTCTTATATTGATGATACAAAATCCTATCTTGTAACAAATGCTTAAAGTGTAATTATCTTACACCTCTATAATTTTTAAGCCTATACCTATTTTTTTATTCCCTAAATACTAACGTCTGAGATAAAAAATAGGTTTGATGTTACTATCATGTCCTGATGCAAGTGTTTAGTGCCCTAAAGTCATAAAATTTATAAATAAAATGTATCCTAATGGTCAGTCTAAGTGATGTAATGTGAGCTATTACTATAAATGGATTGATATAAATACAAGAACAAACCTCATTCATTCCTCATTAGGAAATACTTAAAAATTAGATTAAAGAGCATTCAATTGAGTAAAATTTCTTTATTTGTTTTTATTTTCATACCAGTCATAGGTAAAAAAAATATACAAGTTTGAATTAATAAATGAGTAGCCCAAGAGCCTAATTTTTCAAGTTACAATATAATTCATTATTTTAATTACTTTACACACATTTCATGATTCAAATACAAGCCTACATGTAGGGGAAATTTTAAGGCCCTCTTTTAGAGTATTGTATATGTAGGTAGTGCCATTTGAAAATAGTGTCATTAGGGTTAGATCAAAACCATGTGCCTACTAACCAATTTTATCCCAATGTCACATTAAAGAAGGAAATTTAGGGTTTTAATATTTCATAGGGAACAAATATCCATGACCTAGATCTAAATGCAGTAAAATGAAGGTGAAACCAAATCCAAAATCATCCAAGTGGTCACATTCTATTTCAATAGATATTTTATAAAGACACTATCATCAAACTCAAATAGTAGCATCGACGTACATGTATAGGGTTCATGAAACTGTCTAGATAGCCAAAGACACTAAATCCAAAATCTAACAATTATTCCAAAACTATCTTCCCACATGCTTTCAAACTATTTTAGATCTATAACTATATTATCATTAGAACAAGCTAAGTGCATCTCCTCTTTGTCATTTATATATCTAACATAGTTTTACTTTCTATATTTAAACTATCTCAACATAGTAAATTTAGTGTATGTTTATATCTGAGTTTAACATCTAATTGGCCTACTATAGATCTAATTATCACCCTTGTGCCATTTCATTTATCTATTCTTTACCCTAATTTTAAAGTGAAATACATACCTACAACATTTCATTTTAGGGAACTTGACATATATGAATGCAATTTTTTTTTCTTAAGGTTTTAGAATTCTATAATTTGTTGTAAACTTTAAACTTTTCATTTAAAAATCAATGGAAAATATGAGTGAAAAAACATAATTACAAATGAAAAGATCAAAAATCATTAATTACTCATCTCAATAATAACAAGGGATTAATATATGTATTTTTTGTAGGTTACAAAAGATGAAATAAGTAAACACGATAAAACCAAGGATACCTCACCTATTAATGGTGAATCCTTAAAAGTTAATATAACTTATACCACACTTATAAATACACCTACATCTAATGGGGGGCATAGATTATGTGTTTAAACCTTTATTCCCTTAATCTACTATTGATACATCTATTATGGACTTACCCATTATTTCAACACAAATACCAGTTTAAATGCCTATTAGTATTCAAAACATGTTTTCATCCTCATTGATGACTAATAAACTTTATAATATAACTCACACTTGGCCTATAATTCAATCCTTCTTTCAAGTTATAAAAAACATAGAAGACAAGATTAAAAATACTGAACATAAAACATTAAAATACCCCCATGTTATAGATTTGTAAGATGTGTTGCATAACCCTCTTGCACTTGAAATATATTTACACCCTTTTTTAACTAAATTTGTTGCACCTAGGTTCAAATTTTATGACAATAAGGGTGATCTTGAAAAACATCTTCTAATGTTCTATGTGACATGCCTTGACTATTCTTCAAAAGATAAAATTTTTACCCTATGATTCCTAAGAAGTCACAAAGACTATGATTTAAGGTGGTTCTCTGATCTACCTCTCCAATCAATAAAAGCATTCAAACCTCTTTCAGACAAATTTTTATCAAAATTTTCCATTAACATTTTCAAAAAGGTTTCCTATGCCAAAATTTCTAAAATCAAACAAGGAACCAATGTACCTATCAATGAATATGTCTTGAGATATCAGATAATGCTAGCCAAAATGATGAATCTGATGGTAAAAAAGGAGTTACAAGATATATTCAAGTAAAGTTTTCTTACTCCTTTGAATGAGTCTATTGTATTTAATATGTTTTAATCTTTTGATGACTTATGCCATGTTCTACAAGACCATGAAATTAAGCTTATATCATCGCATAATCTCAATTATGTAACCACACCAGTTTTATCTACATCTAGTAATTTTTTCTCAATTAAACCAATTTATAAGGTAAAATCTTCTGAGCTTAAAAAAGAAACAATCACCATGGTTAGCACAATTGAACAACAACCTAATCAACTTGTCTTATATAATGCACCAAGGAGACATTTACATGTTTACCTAAGTCTCTAGATTTATTACGCTTGTGGTTACTTGAGTGCCAACTTATATCTATCCCTCATCCTATTGAGGTTGATATCAGTTGACCTCTACCTAAAATATATGATGTGAATTATTATTGTGATTATCATCAAAGATAAAAACATTCTATGAGTAGATGTTTTACCTTGAAGTAGAAGATCCAAGATATTATCAATGACCAAAAGCTTTCATTTGAGTATCCTTCAAAGGAATCAGGTTCACAACCTAACGATCACCATAAACATAAAATAGTTTACAATATTTTACAATACCATTCTAAAAAGGAACCAAGAGTCCAAATGGCATATAATGCACATCCTAGTCCATCACATTATAGATAGACACTACATGGGATTATTGGTAATTACACATGACATATACCTCTTATGGTTCAAAGACCTTCTATTTCCTTTGATGATATTGAAATTAAGGATGATGACTCTAATATTCATTCCCTATTTATTTTAGCATACCTTAATAAACACCCCATACATAGTGTTATGATTGATAATGGTGAAAATTAAAATGTTTATACCATGACATTACTTATGCATCAGGGTTATACTCATCATGATTTAAAATTACATACCATATCAATTAGAGCATTTGATGGGACCTCTCAGAAGGTTCTTGGTGAGATTAACTAATCTTTATAGGTTGGTCTTGTACATGTGGTTAATATCATTTTAGGTATCCCTTCCACAAGAATCTTTGATATATTTTAGGAAGTCCTTTGACGCACACTCTTCAATCAATACCTTCTATAGTGTATGTGTTAAATACATTAATTTCAATCATGTAATTATAGTTTCTAGAATTCCATATGAGTATCCTCTTGAATAGAAGAAACTTAGACAACTAGCTATCAATCCTATTAAGGCTAATCCACTATAAAAGTGTAATCAATAAGTAATTCCCTTTACTATGTGGTTGGTACTTAAGAGACCATTACATCAAAGACATACAATAAATTCCATGGAATCCCAATCCTATATTATAAATCATGTTCATAAATCTAGAGCACATACACATTTTTTTATTATTGATATTCTAAATAAATAAACAAACACTCAATTATTGGTTCTAAAAACACCTACTCTAATTACTATTATTATTAATTCATGATCATTGAGTTGTATTTTACATACATAGAACACCATTGATACCATAGTGATAGATGTTACACCTATATATACTTCTATGTAATGTACATGAGGTATTACACCAAATTTATAGTGGGTATATATTTATGACCATCAATTTTATGTAATCATAGGATGATATTTCCTATATTCTAAAAATACCAAAAAAAACATTCAAAAACATAAAAAACACTTCCAACACTTAAATATTCTAGTGGATCCTTGAAATCCATGTGGTACTTCCATATTGATGGACCACATATTTAGTTAATCCTATATGCACATATGTGTCACACTTATACTTGAGTGTGATATAGGCATATACATATTCATGATACACTCCTATTTTTTGATGTTGGGATTTCCCTCTACTCATGTCATATGAACATTGGGGGAATCAAATTCTTTGATTTTGATACACATAGGTTATATGTTTAGATGATCACTCTACACTATCATGTTTGAGATTACATATGTACTTACACATGCCTATTATACATGCTTATATCTTAAATTAGGTACTTAATATACTATACACTTGATGTATATTTATAACACAATATATCCATAGGCCATAATGACATATTTATGTTGGTTGTTTATGATTTACTTTATGCACTTGTTTGAGTGTTTTGTCTTGTTTATTCGAACATTTGAATATGTTCCTTTCATTGTGGCTGTCATGCCTATGTATGCTTTCATTTAAATTTACATCATGTCATTATTTGTGGTTTGGACATTTGAATATGTCATTCTTGATTTCATAGACATTCAACTAAGTCATGTCCCTTTGATTGTGTGACATTTGAACATGTCCCTTATTTGTGGTCTCCTTGGACCATTTCTTATTGACTTCTTTTTTAGTGTTCTTGTGTGTATGTTTGTTTGATTGTTGAGATTTTACTATTATTATCTAGACATTATCATGATATTTATCATGATTATTAGGCTTACCTATGATCACATTAGTTATATGCACTTCAATGATATATTTACCTAGGCATGTTCCTCATATATGTTACATCATTATATTCATAGATTTTACAGTTGTCTTACCCTGTTGAGGTGAGGTAAATCCCAATTCATATTTTTTTTGTCACCTCAATGGGGAATATTAATGGGGGAATGCTTGGGAAGCATATTCTCCACACTTGGCACAATTCTCAGATTCAGAGGGGGCATGCTTTGGAAGCATGTTCTCTACACTTATTTAGTATTTGTTACTTATATCAATTTGAAAATTTAGTGGGGCCATGTCATATGGGAATGAATTTCACAGATTTTTAATTTTTATATTTAGTAGGGGTATGATTTGGAATCATGTTCTCCATATTTATTCACTATGTGGTACTTATATCAGCTCACATATTCAGTGGGGGCATGCTTTAAAAGTATGTTCTACACACCTATTTGGTATTCAAAATATCTAGTT
The DNA here is from genome assembly GCA_037957365.1 of Torreya grandis. Classification (NCBI taxonomy): domain Eukaryota; kingdom Viridiplantae; phylum Streptophyta; class Pinopsida; order Cupressales; family Taxaceae; genus Torreya; species Torreya grandis. The sequence goes on along the minus strand of JARHVA010003876.1, from coordinate 1,046,507 downwards.
TATAGTAGGGGAATGTTTTGGAAACCTGTCCTCCAAATTGGTACTTATACCAGTTTCATATTTCTTCATATATATATATGAAGGGAATTATTTAGAAGCATGTCCTCCACACTTATATAGTTATCAAAATTGGCCAAAGCACAAAATTATATGATTTAGATTCATAGTTGTGGAAGAATACTATACATTGGTACCATTGTTATACACAGTTTCAATGTGGTACATATCTAAGGTGTATATGCTATGCAACATGTGCCTAGTATTAAAAAATCTAAATCATTTTTAGATTACAAAACCATTGCATGTACTAATACCCTATGTATTTTTATAGACCATATTGAGTCAATCTACTATAGTATTCGGTTTACCTTTAGGTATGATTGAGGTGATGAAATCACTCAATCTTTAAAATTTTTTAGGTTTGAATTGATCATTAATATTCACTAGGTTATAACTACCATTGGGTTATACGATTGAGATAATCTCAACTTCCAAGTGGTAACTCAATTTTGCACCAAAGTTGGGGGTATGTGCCTTCCAATCTCTCTCTCTCTCTCTCTCTCTCTCTCTCTCTCTCTCTCTCTCTCTCTCTCTCTCTCTCCCTTCCTGGATATATTAAATTTAAATATTTATCTATATTTATCCCAATCTAGGTTTCATATCCTTACAATGATATATATTTTTTAAAACAACTTACCAATAAGTAAGAAAATTACATTGACACACAGATGTACTCCTAAACCTTCCCTTTTCAATTTCAATCAATTTACAATACTTTTAATCTATATTATATGCACTAATTTTACACTATAAAATGTTCTTGGTTAGAGGTTATTCACCAAAAAAACACTCAATTTTAAGTCAAGCAAAGACAAGGTGTGCATACACACCCAAGTACTTATTCCTTTACTTTAAATTATAAATTTCATTACTAGATTAGAGAGGGGGAAATTTAGATGATATTTTGTAATTATGTATTACTTTAGTATTATACACATGGAAAACTCAGACTTTAGTTGTTCCTCTTAGTTATACACTCTCTTTTCTTTCACAAGGCTCACATATACTCTATCTTGTGCCCTTTGAGATATCTCTTAGTTCAACCAATCTTATATTGATAACACAAACATTCTATCTTTCTTATATTTCTTAAAATTTACTTATCTTACACCTCTACAACTTATGAGCTTGCAACTATTTTGCTACTCCCTAGACATTAATGTCTAAGATAGATAGTTGCATCGACATTACTATCCTACCCTGACACAAGTGTATAGTGCCCTAAATTCATCTAGTTTATATATGAAATGTAACCTATTTTTTAGCCTATGTGATTTAATGTAAGTTATTAATGAAAAAGGATTGATATAAATAAAATATCAACCCTCATTCATTCCTCATTGGGAAATGCCTAGCATTCAGACCAAAGAGAATTCATAGAGCTTTCAATTGAGAAAATCTTCCCTATTTATTCCTATTTACATATCAATCATATTTATAACACAACTACATGTTTGAATTACTAAATGAGTAGCCTAAGAGCTATATTTGCCAAGTCACAAACTAGGTCACAATTATACTTAATTTACAAATATTATATGATTCACAAACAAGCCAAAATGTAGGGAAGAACTACATGAGTTTGAGGCCTTCTTATAGAGTATCAGATATGTAAGTAGTGCCATTTGATAGTAGGTTCATTCGGGTCATCTTGACACCATGTGCCCACTAACCCATTTTCCCCCAAGGTCACATTGAAGATGAAAAGCTAGGGTTTTTTCATTTCATAATGAGAAATTATCCATGACCTAGATTTAAATGAACCAAAGTGAAGGTGAAGCCAAACCCAAAAGCATCTAGGTGGTTGCATATTGTTTCACTATATATTCCATACAAGACACTATTGCTAGACTAAGAAAGTGATGTTGATGCAACCATCCAAGGCTGATGCAATTGTCTAGATAGCCTAAGACACTAGATCTAGAATCTAACAATTATTCCAAAATTATCTTCCCACCTAGTTTCAAAACATTCAATATCCATAATTACATTAGTATTAGAACATGTTAAGTATTTCTATTATTTGTAATATATATATATATATATATATATATATATATATATATATATATATATATATATAACATTGTTGTAATTCTCATATTTAGATTATCTAAGTATAATAAATTTAGTGTAAACTTATACCTGACTCTAACATCTAATTAGCCTACTATAGATCTAATTATCACATATTTAATTTCTATATTATTAACCCTAGGCTTAAATTGAAATGCACACCTATAATATTTCATTTTAGGGTTAAACATGTTAAATTCTTTCTACACTTAGGATTAGAAAAGGTCAACACATAACCAATGAACACCTGATCTTATCCTTGGTCACCTTCTTGTGTCTTTTGAAGTGTCTCGATAGCCAAAGAGGAGGTAGGTTGTCCTTAGGTAGTGAGACAACATGTTTAAGTAATCATTCATGTCAAAAGTGTCATAGTGGCTCTATCTCATCATGTTTAAGGATTATGTCAAGACATCATTTTATGCAAATTATGTATAGGATTATGTGGAAAGACTTGAATTATTCCTTGTGATCTAAATGAACTCATGGAGGGTGATCCAACACACTATAACTTATAACAAATCATATGTTCAGTTGAGCATGCTAAGAACTTGCATAAATTAGGTTATAGTTCAAGAGAAGGGGCCAATTTGAAGAAAGATGATGAATCTTTTTTAATCCTTAGCATGTTTTAAGGTATTTTAGAAAATGTTAAGGTAACTATCAATTAATATTTCACTTGAGATCATGCATAATTACTTTCAAAGGGTATTCACACCATGGGAATATTATTATTGTGGACCCTAGGACACCATTAAATAATTATTATAGGTAAAATACATTTAAATGGGTCTCATTATAATCCTAATTCCATTATAGAGTGATTTCATATGCAAAAAGGTCTTCTTTTAGAAGTTAAATGCTTTTATCCACCACCACAGGGGTCCAAACATATGAAAATATGAATTTTCATCTTCCCTCCAGAAATAATACATATTTTGGACACATTTTTGACTCCTCATTTCCCTCTTCCTACCCACCAATAGAATTTCAATATCTCAAACTTGATAAAATACAGGAAAGTGATGTTTTTCGGCATTTTTAGACTTGTACGACCAGATCAGAGTCAAATGAGGTTAGGAATATTTATGTAAACTCATTTTATAAATAAAATAATATAATACACGAGTTTTAGAGTTAGAAAGGTCAAAAACTATCCCTTTCCCTCCATCGTTCTTCTTGGTAGCCTTGGATAGCCATTCGGGTTTATGCTTAGTCCATACAAGAGAGAGAAAATGGTGAGCTAATATATTGAGAAAAAGAATGGGGTCTTATAAAATTTATATTTTTGGAATTATTTTATATATTTATGACTTCTTATTTATGAACAATGGTTAAGAACCTATGCAATCAAATTGGTCTTCTACATCTACACAAGGTCAATCTTTAAATGGTTTTGATGTATTTCTAATTTGATTGATGAAAAAATGCTTGTATGTATCTTATAAAGGTCATAATAGTCCATATAATTCATTATCTACCGATAGTTCACTTGTGTGAGATCATTAGAGTAACAAACCTGCATGTTGTCCCAAGTTGCAGGTTGTAAGGAGTGATTTCTTGATGTTACAGAGCCTTTAACGCATGAATTTAGAAGTGAGTAGTTGTTTTATGAGCTTATGGGTTTATTGTAACCATTCAAGTATTATTTTCCTCCCAAGAATAATGGAGTCATAAATTAAAATTCAACTCTTTCAAAGTCCTATTTTCAATGTGACGGTCATGCATATTGTGTAATCTCCTTTGCAAGTGTGAGCATGGTGTCATTATGATAACTGTAAAGAACCATGAGGTTATTTAAAATAATACATGATATTAATATATTATTAAAACTATGTAGTGTTTCCCTCATGATACTCACTACCTCATACTCACAGAACCCATTCTCATCCTTAGCCCTTGATATACATGCTCTTATTTGAACACCTATAGGTTTGATTGTAGATGGAGAATAAGCTAAGAAATCAGTCATATTTTATGGTGTCTTCAATGTGTGTAGAGTGAATTTATATTTATAAAAAAAATATAAATGATGATAAATGTTGATAAGTGGGGATAATATTATCATGAATGAAAAAGATCACTCTTTTACGCAATCAGGAAACTAGGATTTCCACCTACAACCATGAGAAGATAAAGGATATTGAGTTTTGAATGGTTTGAATATGAGAATCAGAGGTCAATTAATGGATGAGAATAATATTAAAATATGTTTCCATCACTACATTAAACCTTAGGTTTCAAACAAAAGTAGAATGTCTGCACTCTTCCTACACATAGATTTGAGAGCACCTATAGGCAGGATCTTTAAGTAAGAGAGTGAAAGTGTCAGGAACCATGTATAAAGGTGAAATAAAAGAGTGAAAATAAGTTCTATTATTTTTTTATAAATTTTATTAGTCTCCATTGAAAACTTTGGTCCTCTAAAGAAAAGAAGAACCTTGATAGGATAACTAGGCCTAGTAGGCCTAAATAGGCAATCATAGGCATATATATGGAAATTAGAGATAAATTACGCTTTTGTGAGCATGATGAGGATTATAATTCTAAAAAATATAAATAATTATGTTTATATATGGGAAATAAATTATAAACTTATAAAGTTGAGAGGGAATCTCTAGAATTAGACCTCTATGGTCAAACTAGCCTAGAGACCCAATAACCCTAAGCAAGAGCTAATGGGGTTATAAGAGATCTATGGAGGAGGAAGGGTAAAGAGGAGAATTAGAATAGGTAATTTAGGGTGGAATAAACAATTATTAGGTGTTATAAAAAAAAACCCAAACTCTTTCACACCTCCTCAAGCAAATGCACCTCTCTCAAGCTCTCAATTAGGTTGGGCAATCAACTTTAGTCATCTTCTCATGTTTAAAACTGTATAGAGATATTGCATAGGGATATAAGATCATTATTAAATATGTAAGGGTATTTATTATTAATAATAATGTAATATATTCTCTCATAAAAAATCCTAACTCTATGAATCATCATTAAGACCTCCAACCGCCTTAGAAACACTGTTTGCACTATTTTGGAGCTCAAAGAGGACATAGTTTTAATTAGTACTTGAAGAAGTAGTTACATGGTACTGAATGGAATTTTTATATTATAGAGGTTATTTTTTAATAATTTTTATTATAATTTGTTTGTAATTAGTCCACCTAACTCTATGATCATTTTAAAGACTATTGGAGCCTCTAAACTCTTGTTAAACCTCTCATAGTGACTTGATGGAGAAAATGTGTTTATTAACACCATAAAATTCAAAGTTTTGACATTAGAATGGTTTTTATGGTCTTATAAATTATAATTATCACATAAATTACCTATTGGTTGGAATGTGTAGAGTGTATGGTATACAGATTGGTCTTAGAGAGGATTGTTATAGGCCTAAAGAGTGTAGTTTTGAAGTCTTCTCATGGAATTGGATTAGGTGACACCTAAGGGAGTATGTTAGAGAAATTTTTATCCTTAGGTAGTGTGGTAGGATTAACCTAAATTTATTATGAAAGACCCAATGGAATAATTACAATCTTTAAATTATTTCATCTGATGGTCATCCACAACTATGCCTAAATGTTTAGTTAGCTGACAATGTACATTATGAAGGAAGAAGAAAGTGGATTAACCAAGCCAAAAAATTGATCCAATGGATTTATAGAGTAGGTTCCATACTCTCAAAGGTGTTCAAGTGATCAGATAATTCCTTTTGAGGGAAAAAGATATAAACACTATCATTAGGTATATTGGCCTAATGCCCTTCTCAAAGCATTACTACTTGAAGACTGGAGTTAGAAGATAATAAAGGGTTGGATAGGACCTAAAAAAATTAATTATATCTAATGGAGTTATCAATTTGTAATAAGCATTGGTTTGCATAGGAGAGCTCACAATTGCCTATTTTGGCCTAAAATTGCCTTAAGAGTGAACAAAATGCAAAATGGTCACTTGAGGAGCATCTTCTTATGCATAGAACTATATAGAGGATTTTCATGGAGTTATGATAATATGGGTAAGGTTAAGGGCCAATGTTTCTATAATTTAGTGGCATTATTTCATAGGTTAAAGGCCTAACCTTTATGAACTATTGTTAAGAGTCTAAACCTCCCTAAACATCTCTAAAATCCTAGTAGAAGCTCAATGGGAAAGATATTGAGAAATTTTAAATAAAATGAGTTGATTTGGTCTTGAATAAAATTAAATCAAATTGTGTACTCTGAAAATTCCCTACTCATGGCATTAATTTGTATAAATAGTTATATGGATGCACCAAAAACCCTATTTTTACAAGATTTAGTGGTGAATCCAAGGTATAGAGTTAGATGAATAATTGAAGATAATTAAATAATATTTTGAGAATTTTATTCCACAATCTCATGTCATAAACTAATATCAATTCCTCTTGGAAATGATTTTATAGGCATGGGTTAAAGAGGCAGTCTAGAGGTGCTAGTGAAAGGTGACCTAGTCACCTAATTGAGCAAGAATTATAGGTGTGAATTGTTTAAAAGGCATAAATAATGGTATAATATGATTTTTTATACATAAAACATGACCACCTACCTTTTATTAAGGTTCTATGAAAGTCTCATGGCCATCCAAGAAACTAGCATCACGTGACTAGGCCTAGTTTCCTAATAGGATTATTTAGTCAACTAAGGGAGATGTATATTAGTGTATAAAGATGATAAGAGAGTAAATTAAAGTCCATAAAAATAATTTTAAATAATTGGTATAGGATATTAGTCACATTTAATAACTGTTATGGAGAACATGGCAGTTTCTTAAGGCTTATTAACATGCAAAAAGGGGAGGTAGACTGTTTAATGACCCATGAAGGCCAACTAGACCATAATTACACCATTATAACTATAAAAAGAGGAAGTGGTTGTATATTTTGGGTTTATCATTATTTTAATGGGGTCAACCAAGATTGAAGGAGCCTCAACTAGACCATTTCCTACACCATACTCTGATTAAAGGCCATCAACCAACAAAGGTAATGCATATGGGAGATCAGAGAGTTATTACTAGTACTTATTCATGGTTTTAATATATGGTTTAATAAATGAGGGTAACTATTACCTCTTCCACACACTTCCACATTGGATTCTTCCTCTCTTCCCCTCTATTATTCTATAAATTAAGGCTAAAAAGCCATTATATTCATCCCTTGACTGAGTATGAATAAACTCTACACAAATTGTACCTTTTAAACCTTAAAATCAATATAATTAATTTTTAAAATTATATATTATATCTTATTATGTTTCATAATTCTTTATTTTCATAAGTGTTAATTTTTATCTTCCTTTGTAGGTCCTTGTTCTCACCTAATTGCTAAGAGATTGACCTAAACAGGGCATATGATGTGTGAAAGTATTACTGATTGTGATTTAAGTGAAATATAATTGGTATTGTCTTGAATTATACCTCTAATCATCACCATAAAGTTACAACCATCTACCATAACCTTCATGTGAAGTGTTGATACTTTGGGATCGCTTAGAGAGAGTGGTCTAGGCATTAGTCCTTATCTAATTCACAAGTGTTGTTGAAGGGTCAGTTAGAGTGGACATAATATGTTAGTTTATCACCTCCCATATTTTAGGTTTATTTTATGCATTTTCCATCCATTTTGATCAACAATTCATTAGTTTTAGGAATTGAGCCGATAAATGATGCATTAGGGGAGCTAGCCCCAAAACTAGAGGTTCACCTCACAACTAGGCTACCCACACCTAGAGTTGATCTTGTTTTGTTAACTACATAAGGCAAGTATGAAACACCACTAACTTAATGGTACAATCTAGATTGAAAATAGTTTATGTCGTGCCTAGTGGGATAAGGATTCAAATAATTAGAGCAATTAGTTATGGCATTTGGTGATCTTAGGGAGCTTCAAATACCATAATGAAATATTTATAGTCAAATTTCATGCCAAAAGTGGTCAAAATGTCTTCACAAAAAGGTAATGAAGCTAATTTTTTTGAATTATCCTTTTATTTTTATAGGAAAAAACATCACCCTAGGTCTGATCCTAATCCTAAACCCCCTACTTCTCCTAATCCTTCTCAACAAAGTACTACTACAACCCCTAAAAATCTAATGGATACGCTTAGAAACCAATATTTTATGCCCTTAAATAGTGGAAACCCTTTTAACCTGAACCAATTTTATGATATCCCTTCTACTATGCTTAAAAGTCTTCCATACTTCATAGGAGAAAACTCTACCACTCTTATTAAACACATTGCAGACATATCCAATCTCTACTTAGTACACAATGTGACTCAATAAAATGTTATAATGAGTCTATTAGATACTTCATTGAGATGTAAGGCACGTCAATGGTATATAGGTTTACCACCTACATCTATCAATACTTGGGATGAGTTTGGGGAACACCTATGCAAGCACATTGAGGATAGAAGTGACCACTTATCTATAATGGAAATATTAACCACAATCAAAAGGGATCCTAAAGAGTTTATGGTGGAATTTAACTATATATTTTATAAAACTTGGGATAATATCCCAATGGGGTCAAATCCACTCCTAATTATTCCTTTTTGTACTATTTGAAAGACCTCAATTCTGATGTATCAGTCATGATATAATCCATGAGAGGGAATACACTACCTAATGCCTATGAAGTGGATATAAGGGTATAAAAATATCTAATACAAGAAAGTAATCTTAATCCAAGGCCTATCATTACTTTTTTTCCATAGATACAACCTCTTGTGCCTACCATTGCTCTCCCCCCAATGCTGACTAATCATGATCAAGCAGATGCTAGTCATGTAGATAGATTGTTTAAACTTGAAAGGTTTCTCAAGGCAAAAATAAACAAGATAATGGCCTTAGAGGGGTAAAAAATTTTACCTTATAGACCATATCAATCCCCTTATCAAGATCCCTACCAACCTTATCAGTTAAATAGGCCTTCATATCAACCTAATCCTCAAGGTCAAGGGTAGATCACTCAAGAAAGTCACTATAATAGTTTCAATCCCAATTTTTCTAGCACTTATAGAGCACTATTTCCAACTCAAAACAAAGTTTTGATCATTAAGGTAAATGATATACACAACTTGGGTAGTCTCATAATAATTCAATCATTCTAAGTGAAGATTCTTGCCAAACCTCTCTTATGCAACCTAATCAAGCTTCTCCTATGCAAGAAAATCATCCTCCTACAAAACATAAAGAAGTCTCTTATGTTCAACATGGAGAGACTCCCTCCATGTCTTAATCTAAAATGTCAAACCAATATGGAATGATTGGGAGTAAGACATAATTAGAGACTACTTTTATCAACTTCTAATAAGGAAAAAATTCTTTTGAATAATGTGCAACGAATTATCTTGGGGGTGTGAACAAGGAATACGTAGAGGGGAGGTTAGTCTTGTGTTATTGTAAGAAATAAAAACACAAATAAACACACTAAAATCCTAACACCTCTAGCCTATACACTAGGGAGAGCTTAGGTAACAATCAAGCATATGAAAACACAACTAAAATATAAAAGCATACCTTATTTTACCTTCCTTGGAGCTCCAAATGGATTGTTGAAATGGCTTGCTCAGCTTGTGCATCAAGAAGTCTTCATCAATGGATCTTTTTTAGCTTCATCTTTCTTTAGCACCTTGAGTTTGATTAATTGGCTTAAGATTTGATCATGGTAACACTACTTGCAAGGCATTTGGATATTACAGAACTACATTAAGATATGTTTTTGAAGATATTTGTACATAATAATTTTGCACCAAAATATCTTAAAATTAATAGGCATGGCCTTATATTTATAGCCTCAAAAATTAAATCTCACCCAGGGTGAGTTAAGGTTCAGTTTAAATATGGAATGGGTTTAAACTAACCCTAGGTGAGTTGAGACTAAATCCAATTTAGTTAAAATTTGTCATGTAATTATGATTCTCAATTACTAAGCATGGCTCTTAAATTAGATATTTTGGAAGAGCTTGATAACTCATAAAGGCAATGATAAAAAGACTTGATATTTTGAATTTTAAAATTTCCAGTTTTAGATATTCATTAATTTCAAATGGATAATTAAACTAAGCATTTAATCTTGTTTAATTATATAATTCAATTTGATTAGTATTTTATATCTTTTAAGATTTGATCAAGTATCCTGCTTAATAGGTCCATAGGACAAATTGATAGTTGTTTAAAAGATTGATTTTCCCACATGCAGTTATAATCAGTGGCATAATGAGATCCTCCAGTTGGGTAAGTAAAAATGATGATTTATCTAAAGGTAGTTATAATTATAGGCATAACATGATAAATAGATAATGATTTTACCAAAGAAAATTATAATCATTATCCAAAGGGTAAGTGATGCAGGAGCATCTTGGGAGTGCTTAGATATGCTAGAAATATGGTTAAAGATTTCTTTCGAAAAAATTATTTTAATTCAAAAATCCAAATCATGGACACTTGTCAAGAGGAGAGGATAGGCTTATTTGAGTATTGTAAAGGTCAAATTTAGTTATTGACAACCGTGTTATCATCTAAAATCAGGAGAGTCAGCCATAAGTGGCGTAGGTTAGGTGTAGCTGAATAATTCTATGTTAAGAGCATATTGTTGAGAATTTTTAGGAGTTGGTTGAGTGGTATTAGTAATAAATTAGGACTATTTCAATATTGTGAGCAGTAGTGTAGTAAGTAGTGTAGGAGGTAGTATAGGAGCAAGGCCGGGAAAAGGACTGCATATTGATAGACTGTAATATATTTGATGAGAGTAATGATTATGGTGGGTATATATCCTTTCTGGATAGAAAAAATGTTGGGTCTGTATTTGGGTTTATATTACATGCCCATTTGTATGAATCGATGAACCTGTGAATTAGACATTAATGCTGGGCTGTTTAAATTCTGGGCCATTCTAAATATATGTTAATGTTGGGTTGTTTCAATGCTAAAGTGTTTCAAACAAATGGAGTCAAGTGATGGTTCTGCAATCTGAATTTTGGTTAAAAATTTTGTGCAATGTTAGATAAGACCGAACCTTAGAGAGGGACGCAAGCCCAAAATCTAGCGATCTGTGTAATTGTGGTCATTGGTTATCATGGCAATGGGATGCAGCCCAAATAAGAAACGTATGGAAGTTTAAATTTATAGATATATGGTAATGAGTGTTGTGACAGAGATGTATGTCTCCATTTGATAGCTATAAGACAAATTGAAGGAGGAGGAGTTTTATGTTGTGAGGCCAAGCCGATTGGATCTCTCCATCTCGAATGCAAGGGGAAGATAACGCCCATTCTGCAAGGTTCATAGAGTCAAGGGAAAAGATTCAATTTTACAACATTTTCTCTATACAGTCTTGAGAGGTGTAGGCAAAGTTCATTTTTGGGTATGGCTATAGAAATTCACCAATCGATGGTGGTTGAGCAGAGAGATACAATTAGAGGTGGTGCCCAGTTCACAGAGGTCGTGAAGGTTTAGAAAGGTGCAAGAAATTGAATCTCATCATAGAAGATCGAGTGAGTCTGTATATTGATGGAGGATGAATCTTGTTAGCCTAGCTATTCATTTGCATTGGGGCATGGTCAATCTATAAAGAATGTCACTGAGAGTTGATAATGGGAATCACTTGTCAAGAATATATTGGCTGGACCTGAATATGGGAAACGTCTAAGGAGATCTACTTGTATAAATCAGTGTAATTGTAGAAATCGAAGTAAAAGCAATGGCACTTTGAGTCTGATGTCGTGCACCCTGGTATGATAGCGCACCATTTGGATGGAGAGTTATTGTTGGATAAGGTAAGCGCAGCATTTTTGCATCATTTAGGCTTAAATCTATAGACTGTGTAAGAGAAGGAGAAAACTATGGAGTCTATAGGCATAAATCTACAGACTCTGTAGGCGTAAATCTATGGATTGTGCAAGAGAAGGAAAAATCTATGAACTCTGCAGGCTTTAATATACGAAGCACAGAGTGAAGTGCAGAGTCATGGTTTTGATTTGGTCTTTGGATTATTGATGCTTGGCTCTTTACAGTTGTAATATTTGATTTTCATATCGGCTTGTAAAAGTATTTGGAGGCAGCGATTGGATTGGGAAGTAAAGAAGATTATTTAAATATCAGTCTAAGAGCTAGTTCATCAATTGGTAGCAGAGTCCCCAGAGTCATCTTAGCTCAGCTGGTAGAGCTGTTGTTGCATAATGGATCAGTGCATTGTTTTGTAAGAAGGTGATATTTTCACCATTTGGTATCAGAGCGCAAGGTTCGAGTTCTTGGAGAAGCAGCTACATCAAATAATTAGGTATGGATGTTTTGTGAAAATATTGTTTTGAAGAAATTGTATGTTGGCAAATTGTGTTGGGAAGGTGAATTGAAGCTTGACAGGAAATAAAGGTTCTTGAAGACCTTGAAAGAGAAGATTAGTGACAAGAAGAAGATCCTCCTAGACAAGATGGAGGTATAAATAGCCTTGAAAGGTAGATGGTTTGATTTGTTGTACCTTATTTGCATTTGTAAAGTTGGAAAAGGTAGATATTTTTTAATTTTGATGAAGAATAGATATAGCAGTAAGGCTTGAAAGGTTTGAGAGAGAAGTGAAAAACTTTGAAGTGGAAAGAAAGGAGTGAGTGGCAAGAGAGAGTCCAAAAGCCATAGAGGCTTGAAGAACAAAGAAAGAGGGCTAGTAAGCTCCTGGAAAAGAGAAAGGAAAAGTTTGTACTCTTCTAATCAATTTTTGGCATAGATAATGTATTTTGTGAAGTTACAGGTTCAAGGCAGTCAAGCCATTGAGGCTTAAGAGGAGAAGAAGCCAAGGAAGGCTTAGTGAAGAGCCAAGAGAAGCTCTAGAAGAAGAACAAAGGGAATTGCTCAAGAAGAAGAAGATCCAAGAAGATGCCAAATGGGTGCATATGATAGAAGAGATGACTGTTGTAAAGAAGAAAGCATAACCAGTGGAAGGGGTTAACATCATAAAAGTTGGTCCTGAGGTGCTCATAAAGATGTCATATCAAGAAATATAGTTTCCCATGGAGTTCTTGATAAGAGATAACTTGATGTCTTTCAAACATACCTTCCAGCTTAAAAAATAAAACCACTACACCTCAATCAATACACAAGATCTAGTAAAAGACTAGGTAGTTGATACGAGGGCCAATACAAAAGCATTCATAATGTTGTTTGATGTCTCCATATGAGACAGACTTGTGACCACTAGCACAAATCAACTCTATAAGTTACCATGTTTTGGGAAGCTAGAGGAACTCATATAATTCCTTGTTTTACATGTCCATGGATATCACTTCTACTTTATAGAGAGGCACATGAGGTTATCAACAAGCCTAATTGGTAGAATCACTAGGCTCCCAATTTCTAGCACAGACATCCACTAGATGATGATAAAGTAGAAAGGGTTGAAAAAATCCTTGGGTATTAAAAAGGAGGATTCACATTCCCTATAAAATATATAAAAGACCCTAGCATGAGGGCCAAAATGTTCCTTCTAAGTTCAAAAATTTTCCCTAGCAGATGGTGTACATACATCACCAAGGCCTTCCTGTGTATCACTCACCACATGGTGTAGAGGTTCATGTTAAACATAGTAAAATTTATTGCTAAAGAGATGGTGAAGAATGCACTTGAATGTCATACATCATTAGATACCTTCAAATGGGGGTCAATGTTGATTTTAATTATGATGGAGGAAATTGACATGCTCGATGGTAACAAAGATAACCTTTGGGTCTTCTCGATATATAAGGACTCCACAGTGTTGAAGTATCAAAACTTCACCTACCCACCCACATTATCTTAAAGTATAATACCCAAGTGATGGGGTGGTGCATGAATTACATAAAGGCATTTGGGATGGAATGGTGCATCCTTGAGGAGCTTCCCAAAAATATGTTTAGAATGATAACCTTCACTTTTATGCAACACTTTTGTGTAGTGCACTTGGTGCTCACAGAAAACAATTGATTAGGTTGGTTGAAGTTCCCTTACACATTTTCTACCAATTACTTCATGTATGTACTAAGGATAATTCCCAATGTGAAACAATTGGATATCCTGGCGAAGGCCATAGATTTGGAAAGAAGTAGGTTATGGAACCAATATGTGCACTTAGGAGGAAAAGCTACCAAAGATGAGGAGGATGATTCAGATTGCATTGACCTCCATCACCTCTAGAAGGAAGTAATCATTTGGTACATACACATGTTATACTATGAGATGAAGCTGATAAAGAAGGGCATAAACACTAAGTAGGATGATGATCCCCCCTTCAAATTGGTGATGAAGGTAAGTCGGTGCAGTAGTGTAAAAGAAATCTCCCAAGAAAAACTAAGGAAAAACACTTGAAGAAATTCAAGATCACCTAAGGTTAAAGATCACCTCCAATGAATAAGTCACCCCTTCATCCCAAAAGAAAAATCACGTGACCTCTGTGCCAGTGATTACTACTCCCACCAAGAAGGAGAAGAAGAAAAAGTCCAAGGGGCTTGTTGTGATGCCAAAAATAACCTTGGTGGAAATGGAGGCACAAGAGGCACATGAGGAAATGAATGCACAAGAGTTGCATGAAGAGATGCCAGAGGAAAAATAAGTAGGGATAAGAGTTTACATTACCCAAGAAGAAAAAGTAGGAGAGGAACCTAGTGCCGAAGAGGTTTAGAAGGCCCTCCAAAGTGGCACTACTATCATGTGTGGAGAAGAAGAGAAGCCAGTGCTCACTTCATCTAAAGAACCTTCTATGTAGCCTTTGAAATCTAAGGAGGAAAAGAAAGAGGGATGGAAGAAATTGGGGATGAGTGAATTAGAAATTAGGAAGGTGCTGGGGTTGGAAAATAAAAGGGATGCCATGAAGGAAAAAGGCATGAACTAGGAGGAGATTGAGAAGGTTGAGGCCAAGGAAAATAAGGTGGTTAAGGAGGAAAATGCCAAGAAAGATAAGGAAGAGAAAAAGATTATTTCAAGAACAAAACCAATTGAGAAAGTAGTAGTAAAAGTGCCTAGTGCCCCCACAACATAGTGGACCAAGTTGTAGTACAGGCATGCCCAAGTAGTGAAGGGGTGCCTAAAGACAAGGAAGGTGATATTGGAAATTTCAAAGAAAAATGAAGAGCACCAAATAAATCCAACAGAAATAAGAGGAAGGTGAAACTGGCATCAAGGAAGAAGCAGAAGAAGACAAAGGGGATAAGTCCAAAGAAGAATTCCTACATGAATAGGAAGAAGAAACCTTAGAGGAAAGTGATAAAGAGAGTAGTGGCACCAATGAAGAGGAACAATAAAAAATAGAGATGGCTATCATAGTTTAAGAAGGCTTAGAGTTGAGCCTAAGAGAAAAGATGCAGAAGGGGTAGACATACTAAGATTTCTACATGTTTGAATACATGCCCCCCAAAGTTGACACCACTAGGATGCACCAACAACTCTCATTTGATTTTGACAACTATATGGATGACCATCATTTTGATGTGTCATAGAAGGCCATATTGGGAATGGATAAAATAGAATAAGGGTGTGATTCCCTTCTAATAAATCCATGTACCATGAGCCTAGTTAAGTCATAAAATGAACTCATCTAGATGGCATCTAAAATCATGCAAAAGAACATCATAAATGATGTTAGGTATTCAAAATAAAATAAAATCACTCTAAATTCCTTAAATAATATCCGAAAGAATTACCTTTACGGCCTTCTTTGAAAATGACCCTTCCGAAGGGTACTTTTGTTGACCAAGTGCCCTCCGCAAGGGAACTTGTCCTTCGGGAGGCTCTTTGAACTTTTGCATTGAATCGCTCCTTTGAACCATCATAGTGAATTGCTTGGTTGAACCAAGCTGTTGAACCATTTGATTGAACCAAACATTGAACCAAAGCATTAAACCGCTTGGTTAAACCAAATGTTGAACCAAGCCGATGAACCAAGCTTTAAACCAAAATAGTTCAAGCCGATGAACCAAGCTAACTTACAATTTGCATGAAGGAATAATATCTCCTTGAGGAGATATCAACACAGTCCCAACTCCATCTTTGGTGGAAGAATTGCTGCCATTGGATTCCAGGATCCAAGCATCATCAAAAGCTGATCTCCTTTTAGATTTCTCTTCGTTAGAGATGGAAGATCCTTCCTAACTTGTATATGCCCTACTAATTCTTCTAATGCCTTATTTGAATCAAATAATGGATTTCCAACTATAGGACTTTCATCAGCTGAGACATGAGCATCATCTGTGGTCAAGAGGTAATTACCCCTGCCTGAAGGCTCAAATAGAATTTGAGTTGTAGGGGCCGATGTTTGGGTGACCACAATTTTTACCTCAAACAGGTCCACACCTGGTTCTCCATCAATGTCCAAATGCTTATGATTGGCTTGCAGGGATTCAAAATCAGTCATCTAAATTTTGGATTTCTTGACATGATCAATCATGTCAAATGACTGGAATGGACTTGGAAGAGAGGATGGGAGTCCATCCTTTTGATTTTTGGGAGGGGGAGGACTGGTTTGCGAAGTTGAAGTAAAAGGTGCAGAGATGTTCAATGTACTTACTTCTTTGGTAATCACCAGGTCCTTTGACTAAAAAGGAAGAGGGGTTCTCTGCTCAGCAATTGAAATTATTGGTTGGGGTCACTCCTCTGTCTTCTCTTTGTCGGCTTGCTATGTTAACTGATTCTCAGACTTAGTGAATACGGTGTATGATCCTTTGATTGCTTCACCTTCACTTCTGGGTTCATTTTGGTAATTCAAGAAACCAATGTGGGAGTTGCTAGTTGATTCTTCTAGATCCTCCTTGAAGAGATCAGTGCCATTTTCTTGCTCTAACTCACATTGGAAATAGGAAACATGCTCTGTTTCCAGATATCTAACTACCGAGTTTGTTGGAGGTGCTTCAAGGGCATGATTCCTCTGTGGGGAAGGAAGAGGGTTTTTTTACCCTTGACCTCTGGCAGTGTTGCCTTGATATGGCTAATTAGGGAATGTCCTCCTTGGTATATATTTATATAGAGGAGCAGAAGACATACTTTGTGACATTTGCCTTTTCAAGGCTAGCAATTCATTTGCCAACTTTTGTACCATTGGGTCAGTGGTGCCTATGGGTGAATATTCAGAAGATGAAGAGGGTTTGCCTCTATTTGGGTCTCTCCTTATCTTTCCTACCAAGATAATGTCATCTTCTACCTTAGTGGCTAAAATTTGAGCTGCAACAAGATCTATGTGGCTAGCTCGTCTCAACAGAAAAATCACTTCAGGAAGTTTTGAATTGATGAAGAAGCATTTGAGGTTCTGAGGTGTTGACTGAGTGACCATGGAAATCCTGTGCCTCAACTTGTCGAACCTAGAAATAAAATCCCTCATAGGCTCATGAGGCTCTTTCTTCATCCAAGTGAGTTGGGCCAGTAAGGCATGTGCATCTTCTATGGGCTTGAACCTTACCTCAAACTTGGCTTTGAGTGTATCCCAGTCAGTCATTGATCAAGCTTGTAGATAGTAGAACCAGTCTGCAACAGCACCTTATAGTGTCTCCACAAAAATCCTGACTGACACATCTTTGAATTCTACCCCTATCACACCACAAGCTATGGTGAAGGCTGCAATGTGTTCATCAGGGTGAACTATCCCATCACTAAAGAATTTGAGGAAATTATTTCTTGAACTATGTGGGAGTTCATGCAAAGGTGGAGTCAAGTTGAGTGGGCCAAAAGAGTTAACCCAAGGGCCTCAAACTGCCATGATTTAATTAAGAAAAATAGAGATTAAAAATTTGGGTGGAGTGGATAGATTACAAAACAAAAATGGAAAAGGACTGGCTCAACTTCAGCTTGAGGCTTCAAACTACGCACTCTTTCCCAGAAGCTCTGGTTTTGTAGACCAGATAAAATAATATAGGTAGATGAAGATGGTAAGTCTATAAATGGATAATGGGTAAGACATGAAACGGAATCGCCAGAGTCTGTAATAGATAAGGGTTATATCCCCAGCAGAGTCGCCAAAAACTATTGGTTGAATATTTTGTTGATCAAAGTACTGATAAACAAAATAGGTCTGACCAACCAAAGTAGGAAGATTAGTCATCCAAATGTGTAGGTTTACCACATTAGAAGGGGAATGATCTCTCCTCTCATCAAGGGGAGGTTCCCTATAGATAAGCTATATATATATATATAAATAAAAAATAATACTCAAGGGTAGGGCAAACCATCCATCTCTCTTTCTTCATAGATGATGTGTGTAAATCAAAGGAAAAACTCAAGGGAAATGATAGATAGAAATCCTCTTCTTTCAGAAGTACTATTCAACAAACCACAAGAATACACCTGGTAGTAACAACAAAATGTAACCAAAGATGTAGTAACCAACAAATCAAAATGCAACACAAAGTCTTCACTTGAATTGCTCAAGAGTAAGATATGAAGGACAATGAAGGGAATTATGGGGGTACAAAGTCTCTCCACACTTGACTCTTTAGGACACCTTCCTGACTACTTTCACTAATTTTGCTTGTTGAATTAAAGGAATAGAAAATATATCAAGGAAAAAGACATAAGAACAATTTCCCCAACAACAAAGATATCACAACACAAAGTCTAAAAAGTCACTTGCTTTCTTATTCCAGTTAAAAAATATGATCAACAATCTGAGCTCAAAGTCTCAGTAATGCCTTTCAATTTGGGTAGAGTTTTGTTCTGATTGTCAAAAAGAGATATATTTACAATAAAAGAGAGTCCCTTATATATCCTCTGTAAGAAGGACTCAGGAACAGTAACACATCATGTTGCATTGAAAATTGTTAGGAAGACAAGCTAGAAATTAGGGGCATCTACCCATTTGTTTTTCTCAATACAGAGAAACAAGTCACGCTATTGAAAGTTTGCAACTTTCAATGTCCACCTGGCAATCTGATCCTTCCTTTATCGTTCCTCCTTTTCTGGTTAATTGAATCAGGTCCTGGATTCAATTTGTTATTTTATTCCTTCCTCACTTCCTACTAGTCTTGGCCTTAAAGCCCATGAATGTGTTCGGGTCTATAGATTACAAGGATCAACGACTATTTTATGAGCTTTGAAATTGATGTTCACGTGCCCATCACTATGTTTTCAATGGCTAGTTCACTGTCTTGAATTTGACGTCTTCAAGGGCATCACCCCTTGGTCCTTCTTCAGCTTTCCTATTTTGCATCCTTTTAAAGGGAAGGTGATATTTTAATTTGGTAGCTGAGAGTCCCCTGTAAGGGCGCCTGCCCTTTAGGGTCCTTCGGTGGCCTTTTCCTTAGAGTCTTCACAGATATTTCTTGTGGATATTTTCTATGGAAAATTCCCATGGGTATTTTCCCTAGGCTTTCTCCGCAGACAAATTCCCTCAAACAAAAGTCTGTAGACAAATTCTCGTGGACAAAAAGTCTGCGGAATTGTTTTGTTTGCCTTAGTCTTTACTTCTTTGGAAATTTCTTCAAGCTTTCTGCTTGCAGCTCCTTTCTCGAATTCCTTCAGACAAAAAGTCTGAAGAAATTGCATCTTGCTTTAGTCTTTTTCAAATTCCTTAAATAAAATCCGAAAGAATTACCTTTGCGGCCTTCTTTGAAAATGACCCTTCCAAAGGGTACTTATGTTGACCAAATGCCCTCCACAAGGGCACTTGTCCTTCAGGAGGCTCTTTGAAATTTTGCGTTAAACCGCTCCTTTGAACCGTCATAGTGAAATGCTTGGTTGAACCAAGCTATTGAACCGTTTGATTGAGCCAAAGCATTGAACCGATTGGTTAAACCAAACGTTGAACCAAGCCGATGAACCAAAATAGTTCAAGCTGATGAACCAATTGAATGAACCAAGTCTTTGAACCAAGTGGATGAACTGAGCATTGAACCACTTGATTGAACCCACCTTTGAACCATTTGTTTGAACCCGCCTTTGAACCAAAAGACATTGAACCAACCATTGAACCAAGCTTTGGTTCAATGGTTCAAATGAAGCCTTGAACCAACTGACAAACCATTTGATTGAACCAAAGATGAAATAAAGCATTGAAACAAAGCGGATGAACCACCTGAGTGAAACAAAGCATTGAACCGCTTGGTTGAACCAAGCCATTGAACCGTTCCTTTGATTGAACCCGCTGTTGAACTGAAAGCGTTGAACCTTTTGAACTTTGAACTCGTTGAACATTTGAACCAAAGTGGTTCAATGGTTCAACGGTTCAAGCCTTCTTTGCTTAGATTCTTGCTGATGGAGATTTTTGATTGAACCAAGGTACTGAACCAATCCTGAAAATGACCAAGTGTTAGAAACTGATTCTTTTGGTTGAACCCACTTGCAGAACCTGTGAAGCCCATTGAACTTGGCCTGCAAAGTCCATAGATTCTAGCCTGTAGAGTCTGTAGATTTCTTAGAAGCTTGAAAACTGAGGAATTTGAATGTCCAGGACAAATTTTAGAAAGGGAAGAGATAATTTTGGTATGTAAGACCAAAATAGTTCAAATGTTGTCCCAATAATGAGTGATATTTTTGGAGAACAACAACTAGCTCCAGTTGGGGAACTTCTGTCAATTGTAAAAAAAATTGAAGGGAGTAGAATCTAGAATCTCTAGTGTCTTCATGTGTACCATTGGGATACGGAGTCATGCTACCTAGAAATGGAAGGCATCAAAAATGGAAATAAACAAAGCAAAATAGAATTAAAAACTATACAAATATACATATATACAGATGAAATTATCTGATACTTCAAGAATTAAAGTATTTCAGATGCTGCTTCTTGAGAGACAGTGAAAATAGTGCTCTATCTTGGTAAACCAGCAGGAAAACATTTTGTCCCCATAAATGGTGATGGGCGAATGGAGCTCTCCACCAAGAAACCAATTTTATGCGTCTTCCTCTTGGTCTTTTCTTCTTCTTGCTCCATGGCAGGACGTGGTCTTCAAACTGAAAATCATAACTCCTTGTTTTCTTAGCAAAGGGTTCCTTAGCCTGATTTTAATTTGCAGTAGCATGGTCCATTACTATAATTGGTTGTTCTTCTGGTTCATTCCAGGATATGATTGGATTGTCCACATCAAACTCCTGATAAACTATCAGCTTAGCATCTCCTTTGATGTGAAGGAGTTTGATTTCTTCATCTTAAACACTCTTTAATATGAGAAACAAAGATTCACATCCAACTATGTTGTTGGTGTTACTGACTTGAAATTTGCATGAAGGAAGAATATCTCCTTGAGGATATATCAACACAGTCCCAACTCCATCTTTGGTGGAAGAACTGCTGCCATCGGATTCCAGGATCCAAGCATCATCAAAAGATGATCTCCTATCAGATTTATCTTCATTAGAGATAGAAGATCCTTCTTGATTTGTACTGTGCCCTACTAATTCTTCTGATGCCTTGTTTGAATCCAATCTTGGATTGCCAGCTATAGGACTTTCATCAGCTAAGACATGAGCATTATCTATGGTCAAGAAGTAATTACCCCTGCCTAAAGGCTCAAATAGAATTTGAGCTGCAGGGGCCGACGTTTGGGTGACCATAATTTTACCTCAGATAGGTCCACACCTAGTTCTCCATCAATGTCCAATTGCTCAGGATTGGCTTGCAGGGATTCAAACTCAGTCATCTAAATTTTGGATTTCTTGACATGATCAATCATGTCAAATGACTGGAATGGACTTGGAAGAGAGGATGGGAGTTCATCCTTTTGATTTCTGGGAGGGGGAGGAATGGTTTGCAAAGTTGAAGTAGAAGGTGTAGAGATGTTTGATGTACTTACTTCTTTGGTAATCACCGGGTCCTTTGACTGAAAAGGAAGAGGGGTTCTCTGCTCAACAATTGAAATTATTGGTTGGGCTCACTCCTCTATCTTCTCTTTGTTAGTTTGCTATGTTGACTGATTCTCAGACCTGGTGAATATGGTGTATGATCCTTTGATTGCTTCACCTTCACTTCTAGGTTCATCCTTGTCATCCAGAAAACCAATGTGGGAGTCGCCAGTTAATTCTTCTAGATCCTCCGTGAAGAGATCAGTGCCATTTTCTTGCTCTAACTTAGGTTGGAAATAGGAAAAATGCTCTATTTCCAGATATCCAACTACCAAGTTTGTTGGAGGTGATTCAAGGGCAGGATTCCTCTGTGGGGGAAGAAGATGATTTTGTTGCCCTTGACTTCTGGTATTGTTGCCTTGATATGGCTGATTAGGGAATGTCCTCCTTGGTATATCTTTATATAGAGGAGCAGAAGACATACTTTGTGACATTTGAATTTTCAAGGCTAGCAATTCATTTTCCAGCTTTTGTACCATTGGGTTAGTGGTGACTGTGGGTGAATATTCAGAAGATGAAGAGGGTTTGCCTTGATTTGGGTCTCTCCTTATCTTTCCTACCAAGATAAGGTCATCTTCTACCTCAGTGGCCAAAATTTGAGCTGGAGCAAGATCTATGTGGATAGCTCTCTCAATAGAAAAATCACTTTAGGCAGTTGTGAATTGATGAAGAAGCATTTGAGGTTCTGAGGTGTCGGCTGAGCGACCATGGGAATCTTGTGCCTCAGCTTGTTGAACCTGGCAATAAAATACCTCATAGGCTCATGAGGCTCTTTCTTCATCTAAGTGAGTTGGACAAGCAAGGCATGCACATCTTCTATGGGCTTAAACCTTGCCTCAAACTTGGCTTTGCGTGTATCCCAGTCAGTCACTGATACAGCTTGTAGATGGTAGAACCAGTATGTAGCAGCACCTTGTAGTGTCTCCATAAAAATCTTGACTACCACATCTTTGAGTTCTACCCCTATCACACCACAAGCTATGCTGAAGGCTACAATGTGTTCATTAGGGTTAACTATCCCATCACTAAAGAATTTGGAGAAATTCTTTCTTGAACTACATGGGAGTTCATGCAGAGGTGGAGTCAAGTTGAGTGGGCCAAAAGAGTTACCCTAGTGGCCACGAACTGCCATGATTTAATTAAAAAAAATAGAGATAACAAATCTGGGTGGAGTGGCCAGATTACAGAACAAAAATGGAAAAGGACTGGCTCAGCTTCAACTTGAGGCTTGAGGCTTCAAATTGTGCACTCTTTCCCACTAGCTCTGGTTTTGTAGACCAAATAAAATAATGGAGGTGGAGGAAGATGGTAAGGCTATAAATGGATAATGGGTAAGACATGAAATGGAATTTCCAGAGTCTGTAATTGATAAGGGTTATAATGATAATGGGTTATATCCCTAGCAGAGTCGCCAAAAACTATTGGTTGAATATTTTGTCGATCAGTGTACTAATAAACAAAATAGGTCTGATCAACCAAATTAGGAATATTAGTTGTCCAAATGTGTAGGTTTACCACATTAGAAGGGGACTGATCTCTCCTCTCATCAAGGGGAGGTTCCCTATAGATAAGCTATATATATATATATATATATATATATATATATATATATATATATATATATATATATATATATATATATATATATATATATATATATATATATAAAGAAAATAATACTCAAGGGTAGGACAAACCATCCATCTCTCTTTCTTTAGAGATGATGTGTGAAAATCAGAGGAAAAACTCAAGGGAAATGACAGATAGAACTCCTCTTCTTTTAGAAGTACTATTAAACAAACCACAAGAGTACTCTTGCTAGTAACAACAAAATGTAACCAAAGACGTAGTAACCAGCAAATCGAGATGCAACACAAAGTCTTCACCTGAATTGCTCAAGAGTAAGATACGAAGGATAATGAAGGCAATTATGGGGGCACAAAGTCTCTCCACACTTGACTCTTTAGGACACCTTCCTGACTACTTTCACTAATTTTGCTTGTTGAATTAAAGGAATAGAAAATATATCAAGGAAAAAGACATACGAACAGTTTCCCCAACAACAAAGATATCACAGCACAAAGTCTAAAAAGTCACTTGCTTTCTCATTCCAGTAACAAAATATGATCAACAATCGGAGCTCAAAGTCTCAGTAATGCCTTTCAATTTGGGTAGAGTTTTGCATTGATTGTCAAAAAGAGATATATTTACAATAAAAGAGAGCCCCTTATATAGCCTCTTCAAGAAGGACTCAGGAATAGTAACACATCATGTTGCATTGAAAACTGTTAGGAAGACAAGTTAGAAATTAGGGGCATCTACCCATTTGTTTTTCTCAGTACAGAGAAACAAGTCATGCTATTGAAAGTTTGCAACTTTCAATGTCCACCTGGCAATCTGATCCATCCTTCATCATTCCTCCTTTTTTGGGTTAATTGAATCGGGTCATGGATTAAATTTGCTGTTCTATTCCTTCCTCGCTTCCTGCTAGTCTTGGCCTTAAAGCCTATGAATTCATTCAGGTCTATAGATTACAAGGATCAATGACTATTTTATGAGCTTTGAAATTGATGTTCGCGTGCCCATCACTATGTTTTCAATGGCTAGTTCGCTGTCTTGAATTTGACATCTTCGGGCACATCACCCCTTGGTCCTTCTTCAGATTTCCTATTTTGCATCCTTCTGAAGGGAAGGTGATATTTTAATTTGGCAGTTGAGAGTCCCCCGCAAGGGCACCTACCCTTTGGGGTCCTTCGGCGGCCTTTTCCTTAAAGTCTTCACAGATATTTCCCGTGGGTATTTCTTGCAGATAATTCCCATGGGTATTTTCCCTAGGCTTTCTCCGCAGACAAATTCCCTCAGACAAAAGTCCGTAGACAAATTCCCGCAGACAAAAAGTCTATGGAATTGTTTTGTTTGCCTTAGTCTTTGCTTCTTTGGAAATTTCTTCAGGCTTTCTACCTGTAGCTACTTTCCTGATTTCCTTTAGACAAAACTGAAGAAATTGCTTCTTGCCTTTGTCTTTTTTAAATTCCTTAAATAAAATCTGAAAGAATTACCTTTGTGGCCTTCTTTGAAAATGACCCTTTCGAAAGGTACTTTTGTTGACCAAGTGCCCTCTGCAAGGGAACTTGTCCTTCGGGAGGCTCTTTGAACTTTTGCGTTGAACCGCTCCTTTGAACCATCACAGTGAATTTCTTGGTTGAACCAAGCTGTTGAAATGTTTGATTGAACCAAACATTGAACCAAAGCATTGAACCACTTGGTTAAACCAAACATTGAACCAAGCTTTAAACAAAAATAGTTCAAGCTGATGGTTCAAGTTGATGAACCAATTGAATGAACCAAGTCTTTGAACCAAGCAGATGAACTGAGCATTTAACCACTTGATTGAACCCACCTTTGAACCATTTTTTTGAACCTGCCTTTGAACTAAAAGACATTGAACTAACCATTGAACCAAGCTTTGGTTCAATGGTTCAAATGAAGCCTTGAACTGACTGACAAACCATTTGATTGAACCAAAGGATGAACCAAGGCATTGAAACAAAGTGGGTGAACCACCCGAGTGAAATAAAGCATTGAACCGCTTGGTTGATGGAAGCCATTGAACCATTCCTTTGATTGAACCCACTGTTGAATCGAAAGCATTGAACCTTTTGAACTTTGAACTCGTTGAACCTTTGAACCAAAGTCGTTCAATGGTTCAACGGTTTAAGCCTTCTTTGCTTAGATGCTTGCCAATGGAGATTTTTGATTGAACCAAGGCACTGAACCAATCCTGAAAATGACCAAGTGTTAGAAACCAATTCTTTTGGTTGAACCCGCCTACAGAACCTATGAAGCCCATTGAACTTGTCCTGTAAAGTCCGTAGATTCTAGCCTGTAGAGTCCGTAGATTTCTTAGAAGCTTGAAAACTAAGGAATTTGAATGTCCAGGACAAATTTTGGAAAGGGAAGAGACAATTTTGGTCTGTAAGACCAAAATAGTTCAAATGTTGTCCCAAAAATGAGTGATATTTTTTGGGAACAACACTTTACATGTGTTATGATAGATATACTATTCACTAACATTGACATTGATACATATAATTGACATATGTTAGTTTCATTTTATTTCATACTACATAATGTGTGTAAAATTGATTGATTATTATATGTGGTACTTTGCCTTATGTTTATTTAACATACACCATCTTTCCCCATTTGTGTGTGGTCCTTGGCTTTCTATGCTTGTGAAACATTACATGTCCCTTGTATGTAGCCTTTGGTCCTTATGTGTGACATTTTTAGTTCCTATGGTTCATAATAAATTATCATACACATACTACTTACTTTTAATGCTTCATATAAAATTCAATGTTATACTCAAATTTCACGAGTCAATACACTTTCAATACTTAAAAATTCTTTACATACAACTCTATGTTTACAATACATGTTCAACACTTTCAAGATATTTACATACTTCATCTACTACTTTAATGTTATATTCAATTACATGATGCAATATAATATGAAAACTCTTATATGCTTCAAAGTTACATTTATATAATTCAAATATGCAAAATATTATTTCACAATTATATATTTCACAAATGCTCTCACTTTTTATTTTGAGAAAAGTGATCTACAAGATAAATAACTCATCTCAAAATGGGGCATCATATTGGGCTTATCTTGAATTCAATCCCTTACAAATAACATATTTCAACATACATTATAAAAATTATCAATATGACTCAGTATTTTCAGATTATGGGGGAATATGGCTTGCATATGTAATCCACCCTTACATTTACTTAAGCATAGATGCACACATGTGAAAAAATTATAAAGTTTCAAACATTTAAAAAGTTATAATTAACACTCTATATAATACGGGGGGCATGATTTTGGTTCATGTACTCCCCTATTTTATGTTTTTGAATAAAAAAGTTTTAAATAAATTATAGTTTAAATCTAGATCTGTCTACAATGATGTGATTCATTTTTTCAAGTGGATCACATTGAGCTTAGTGATGTTCCATATCTTGGTTGCAATTAAGCAAGCCATGTAATGGATCCCACCTCTTTTTAAAATTTTCATAAGTGAGCCACATTTGAGCTTAGCAACACTTCACATCTTGGTTAAACTTTAGTGAACCATGTACTAGTTCCCTTATTTGATTTTATTATCTTCCCCTTAGAGCTTAATGACACTCAATGGGTAACACCCTTACTTATTCTTAGAGTGCTCTTCAAAATCCTCACTTATCGAGACTTGATCACTTTCTATTTCACCATAGGTTCAAATCCCATGGGTTTGTATGGTTATGGTTTAGTGACACCCAATGGCCTACTTCTCATCCTATTACCAATTTTAAAATTATTTATTCTCCTTGGCCAAGAAGCAAATAAGTTTGAAAGCACCTTATCTCCACTTGGGTTAGCTAGTAACCTAAGACATCAAACTGCTCTTTTAAAGATAAAATGTGTTTACACACTCAAGTTTTATCTCTTTCTCTTTTACTCTAGTAATTTCACTTTATTGCATCACTATAATAAATGAGGGTAGGGGAATGTAGACACACAAATTTAATCAATAAATTATTTAAAATGTTTATTCTTGACATCCTTACCTTACTTTGTCTTTTCACCATTTCATTAGCCAAAATCATTACATGAGCCTTCATTTTATTATAAATACTAATAAAATAACATGTAGACATCCATATTTCATCCCTATTATGCTCACAAACTATTCATAGCAAGTTTTTGAAGTTTCTAACATTCTGATCATAGTGTGGCCCTATCCCCTAGTGTGTCATTGTCCTCTTACCTCCAATGGAAACTTTTTAAAATCAAGATGTTCAATAACAAATATCCCTCACTTTTCATAAGGTAGACTCATTAAAATATCCAAGAGATTATTTTATAAAATCACATCAAATCCACACATTCATTACTTATAAATCATCTAGTGATCTAATTTCAAAAGCATTCTACATTTAACAAAAGAGTATTATTCTTTTCAATTTCAATTTTACTACTTTGATACAGTCATAGGCTAAATTTAAAAATGTTTTATTTCAAGTTGAGGGCATCTATTGTCAAGAATTCTAATCAAAATTTTAATTACATTCATCTCAAATTTATTACTTTCCCCAAAAGGGAGAACTACATTGGCCTAAGGACCTTTGGGATATGTAGGTAACACTAAGTCAAAAAGGGGTTTTTTGAGGATAGCTCAACCATTCCCATGTCCCCTATTTTTCCCCCGATTTTTAATTTGATATATTTTGTGTGCATGTGCATGACTAGGACATTTATTTTATAGGTTTTCAACATGTCTATTCATCCCGCACATCGAATTAGGAAACCACACACTCTTCAATAAAAAATTATTCTATATAATGAATAAGGACAACATAGTAGAAATGGACAAAGCCACTTGGTGATATTATCCTCCTAGTGTGCTCTTATTCATGTACCCTCTAAGACTCTGATTTATGTGGTGACATGATCTTGAGTCCAATATGATTGTTTCTAAATCAAAAATCCATCTATATATTCAACAATCAATAAATTTCAAGCTAAGTACATATTTACCCTTTCACAATTTATAATTTATAACTTACTTGAAGTTATTTACTTTATTGTATTTTATTGTATATTATGTATATCAATTTATATAGTTTATTTATATTTAATTAATTAAATTGAATTAATTATAGGGTAATCAGAGTAATCATATGGTGGATCTAGTCAAAGATTCTTCATTTATGGGTACATAATTCTATCAAACTACCATATATCATCATCATGGATATCATCATACCACTCATGTTCTATAGCTGTAAATTTGATTTTTTCATGATCTTAAATATTATACATGTGCATAACATGTTGCTCTACTTTGTAATAAGTCTTACATGCTTCATTAGTAGTGATAAATTTTGAGATTTGATTTTCTCTTTTGAACATGAGAGTATTAGAAATACCATCATGACTAATATGAAGTGTACTATTTTAAAATGTGAATGTAAAACAATGATGTAATGTATCAATGGTACCTTCCATTTAGTGCAACCATCACTGAACCAATCTAGAACTTATCTGATTTTATTTGCACATAATAAAAATCAATGTATCCACAACCTTGGGATCACATGAAACTGTTAGTGTAATGTGGCCTATTGAATCTTGGTAATGTATAACTTTTTGCAACTCATTTTGATCATGACCTATGTTGTGGAGAAATTAAAGTGCACATGTATTTGGTTCTGTATCCTCACCTATTTCCACCTATTATTTGTATTCATTTTCAATGAAAAAATATATAGTCAAAGGAGTAATTCTTGCATGCTTGTAATTTTTGCATAGTTAATCCTTATGGGGAATATTTGTAGGTGGTAATATAGGTTGTATAATCTAAATAATGCCTTTCTCTTTATATTTTTGAATTTTCTTCTGTAATGTTAAACTAGTATCAATAACATGCGTTTCTATTCTTTGAAAACCACAAAATAGGTTTCCTTCTTGATTGTTCAATCTTCTAGAAGATATATGCATAACTATAAGTAAGACCCTAAATTCCATGCCACGTAACATTTGTAACATAATCTGTGGTCTATCTTGAGCACAATAAGATTGTATTCTAATAATTAGATTTATATTCATGATCTCAATATTATGTATAGAATTTATCAAAGGTGTGGTCTATGTATAATGCATCCTACTCTCTAGAAATGTTGGGTCTAATGAAGATACTAGTCCATGATGCTCCTTGTAAAGCAATATTCTATGTATTATCAATATTATATTAAGTGTCCTTAATTTTATCAATATTTAAAATTACCACTTTATTTTATCTATACTCTTACTAATTATTGCCTTGGAATCATCTTTATATTCATTTGAACCAAATAAAGTAAAATTCAAACCACATATGTAATCATCAATGCTCATTGGCATTGTATTTGTATCATCATATGAACTAGTCTTTGAATCATTTTTGGAATATTTTATGTAAAAATTAATTTGGATCTTCTAAATTGACTAGTAAAGGTAATTCATGTACATATTTCTTTGGTTCAACACTTTTAAACATGTGTTTTTTGTTTTGAAACATTTGGAGATTGTAACTTTTGACCATGTGTACTAGATTCACCAAGCTCATATGTATACATTTATTCTATAGGTATAATATATGGTGGTGGCATGATAGTACTTAGTGTTACTTCTGCTATTTATCCTCAATAATAGTTTATGTAATCTTACAATATTTGAATGGTTGATTATTGAAAGGGCACATGTACAAATATACATCATGTACAAATTGAATAAACTAATGTAAAGTAGAAGGGACAACTGCCATTGCATGTATCCATGGCCTACCTAAAAATAAATTATAGTGCAATTGATTTGGCATTACTTAAAACTAAAGAGATAATATCTTGGGTCCTACTGTGATGTCCAAAGTGATAGAACCCAAAGTTTAGTGAGGCATATCATCGAATGCTTTTATGCTCTTATATGTCTTTTGTAGAGAAGACATGTTGATACCCATTATTTGTAGAAATGTAAGATTATAAATATTTAACTCTGAACCATTATTTATCAAAAGTCTTTTTACTACTATATCTTTAATTTGAACTTGTATGAACAAGGGAAGAGTTTGACTAATAATAGAATGTGAAGGAAAACCCTCATTTACAAAAGTTATAACATCTTCAATATATTGTTAAGTATTTACAATGGAATAAAAATATGAAGGCTCTGTGTCATGTGGCATAGATACATTATTCAATGCTTTGTATAAAATGTCCTTGAAAATAGTAGATATTTGAAGTTAAGAGGGTGAGGTGCAACAAGAAGAAAAGGAACCATTTGGGCCCTATGACATCTAGTAATGACATGTGGAAATTCAAACTAAGCCATGCAATAGTAAGTATCATAGGTTTGTTCATTATTAAGTTGTTTCTTTATGTTGAATTTTATCTTTTGCATTAAAGTGTGAAACCATGGATTGACATACAACTTAAATATTTTACATGTAAGAGGAAAGCAACATGTAAGAGCACATATAAACTTTGAACGAAAAACTGATAAATGGAAGCACTCGTTATAATAATGATTAAGTCTATAAATGCTATAAATTTGATGAAAATCAAAGATCTGCAACTCTAAAAACCCTAGAAAGGATAAAAGGAAATCTTAGGGAAAACTAGGGTTTTGTGAAATGCTCTACAATAAACAGGTTCACCAATTTATTTATAACTAAAATTGGGAAATAGGAAATGCTAAATCCTAATTAAGATAAACTGAACAGAGCTAAATTAGGATGTATAATCGGAATAAATTAAACATTCACTAATTTGTAACGTACTATATTTGGAAAATATTAAAAAGGGAATTTATGCAAGAATAAACCACTTACCTGGAAATCTGAAATGTAGGTTTGAGATAGGGACTGAGAAAACACTGTGTAGTTATGCAGGGTGATTGTGAATCAAGAACAGAGCTTTACATCCACTTCAAATAATGGTGATGGTTTCAGACAATGGCACTCTACTATGTTATCCTTAGGGTGCATTATGTTGTATGGTTTTGATTTCTGAAACTTATATAATAGGTGCACCTATGCTCAATGTGACTATATGAAAGCTCTTGATACATTGCAAAACTTGTCATGTGCCTTATTCTTCATTGAAACCCTAGCTTTATGAGACAAGGAGACAAGTGATATCAAGGGTTAAAAATAGATTAGTGGTTTAAGTTGTACTAAACCTCAACACCTTGTTGTGATGAGCTTTGCCTACATGCCACTAATTCGAAGTGGGATCAAACTTCATGTAGTTCTCGCATGCTAAATGGTGTGTGAGCAACACTGATGCAACATGTTAAATGCTAGTGCAATCCTAGGTATGATTAGGTGCTTTGACAATGTCTTGTGACCTTGGAATGGTATGTAGACCTAGCTTTGTGTTGTATGGGCTATCAAGACTATGTATTGGAAAAAATAAGGAATATTCTCTCAATGTACAATTAGATATTTCGGTGTTTTTCAATCATATGAACCTTTAGTGAGAAAATAGATGAAAAATGTGATTTTTATAGTGATAAAATTGGGAATTCCTCGAATGGGACATGCAGAACGTGTAGAGGGACCCATTGAACTTAACTTCAATTTGAGAAACCGGTTGTAATTTGGCTGGAGAACATAAATGCACTTTTTGGACTGGGGCACTAGGCACGATGATCCAAATGAAGACATTTTTTAAAAATTATTGGGACAACTAAATTGGAGATTTGGATCAGTCAAGTACAGAGTTTAGGTTGTTGGAACAGAGAAATAGGAATGTTTAGTGATCAAGGTTGCTTTGTGGTAAGGTTCATTGGCATAGAGATAAAGGAATGGTGGTTTAAAACTGTGGATCTGAACATAGGTTGGGTGTACAAAAGGAGTGGTCACAAATATATTGTTTCGGCGATGAAAGTTAATTTATGGAACTATAATTTCTGGAGTGGTGCTTGTGGTTTCTTAACTGGTGGTGAAAAGGCTCGGCTGGCATTAGCATTCCAACTAGAACAAATAGCCAAATCAAAAGAAGAATATTTTATTTTTTCATTGTTCTTGACAGGCTCCAGACCACCGATTCAGCTGAGGATGCTGTTCCTGGAAGAACATTAGTTCCCGACGGAACCTAAACCTCTGACTCGGCTGACCGATGTGTTCTTAGCACCATGTTAGTGCTCGACAGTCCAGAAAAATCTGATACGGCCGATGAAACTATTCCCAACACCTCCAAGATGCCGGATAGCACTGGCGGAGCAAATAAATCAGAAGAGTTTGCCGTTGATAAATTTGATGCAAATGAAGCTCTCGAACATGCATGGGAATATTGCCAAAAAGTCAAACTGAATGCTGGCGATGCATTTTTTATATCAGAAGGATGGTTTCATCAGAAATAGAATGGTGTCAACCATGATAATGACAACTCGGTTCTCTGATGTCAGATTCATTCGCTTGCAGGCCATTAGAACTACAATGACGGGTGATCACATTATGAGCTTTCGGGCTATAGTTGGTATCCTAACATAAAAAGAAAATCCCAAATTAAGTAGTAGTGGGAAGAATTTTTCTATCTAGAAACTATCATCGCTTGATGCAACTAATATTTCTCTCTTCCTATTTTATCAAATTTTAATGCCGAAGTCTTTATCAGGATAAGTTGACCAAATTGTAAAATTGGTAACTTTTTTTTATCATGGTCTTTGCAAGAGGAAACAAAAAGATGGAATGCCATGCCCGATTGTTATAAACCGATCTCAGGATCATATTATAAATATCATGTTGCCGCATCATGTCAAAAATATACTACCAAACGTGCATAACTAAGGGGTGGAAATCTATCAATGACAATTCGTAAGCCTTCCAAATCAGAAGGGATATATATGATGAAGCCTTTAGTAGAAATTTATAATAACAATTACAGATCCCAAGCAGTTATATGTTGAAGAAATGATTGTGAGAGCACCTCCTCCTGTAATTAATGTGTGTTTTGGACGCTGCAACTAGTAATCCTTTTATATCCACCTTAATGGAGCTGCGTCCTCTGAATAGTTCAGTGTATGCAACAAATTTTGAAGAGGATTTCTTCGTGAAGGTTACTGCAAGGATAAACTTTGGAGCCAAAAATAAGGAACTCATAAGACATCTCAATGACCCCTATGACCGTATTTGGGACTCAAATGAAATTTAGCCAAAATATCTTGTTGTTGTGACGCCCTGGAACAAAGCCAGTCAGTACAACGAGGGACATTTTTTAAAACACACGCGAGCAACCTCCAAATAAAGTGATGCAAACTATAGTTGTAGGCACAGCCGGGGGTAATCTCTCGTAATCGACTAAATCTTGAAGCTTTCCCAGCTAATGGTCGAGCTTATGCATTGAGGATTTAGGTCCAACTGTTGCTCAGAAGTTTACTTTGCCGAAATCTTATGTGCCTGGTTACAGCATTATAGTTCTTAACATTGAGGAGAATGCTGGCAAGTATAGCCTTTATGAGCCAAGTTATAAACTGTCTCATTACCATTTGTTTTGTCATTTGGCTTCATGAAAACAAGAGACTCTCCACATGATCTAATTCTAAATGCACTTGAGATTGGCAGATTTATTAGAAGGGCTTCCAAAACAAGAAATTAATATATTATTGCACTGATGAAATTCAAGGCCATGTCTCCAACAAGTGATTGGGCAATTGAAAGTGGAGATCCTTGTCTTGTAGTTGAAGGGTTTGGGTTGAATGCAACTCAAATTCGCCACCAGGAATCATAAAACTCTGTAATGCTGATTTATAGCTTGTGATGTTACGCTGCTTGTACTTTCTTTGCTGCTTGGTATATTTCACTTGTAATATAGTATTTTCCAGCTTTCTCTAATGAATTTAGAATAATAAATTATATATATATTTTTATAAGATATAATAGTAATTCATATTGATTCTTTGAATTAATCAATTTAATTAAAAGTCATACTGTTGGAGTGTAAAATTTATCTGAAATAAATAAAAATAAATAAATAAAAAGAAGGGCAACTCAAGTTAAACTCGAGTGATGCCTTAAATCAGGGCTGAGTAAAAACGTAGTTGTGTAATCACCTAGTCATCTATAGATTCATTTTAAAAAAAAGTTTTGTGAACATGATATAAATAAATTGTAAGATGAATGGATCATTTTATGAGTTTTTAAATTATTTATTATTTATAAAATTTGTATTATAGTTAATAAATAAAAAATCTATTAAAATTCATAATTTATTGATTGTGTAAACCTTTGGTTTTGTAAATTGTGTGTTGGAAATTTTAGAGGTTAAATTTTGCATTGTGTTATGTTTAATTTAGTTTGAAAGAAGATTTTGGGTTGTAAATTAATATTTCATATTATTTGATCTATCTTGTCATTTATAAAGTTTAAAGGTAGACTCCAAATCGGAACTATTTTATGGCAAACAAAATTCTATTTTATAAGCAAAAATGAGATTTTGTGTTCATTTCCAAACATAAATATATAGAAATTCTATAGAAATTTGTGTCTTGAAACCTCTTTGACGATATATTTTATTCATCCATTTTAACTATATCTTTCTTGTCTCTTTGAAGATATAGGTTTGCTTTGTTGAATTTTCTAACCTACTCCATTAAATCTGGGTCATCTAGGTGGTTTTTTGTATTTAATCTGTTGACAGTTTCCATTTTTCTTTCCTTATATTCTGTCTTTCTTTTCATTTTGAGTTTTCACCTTTCTCCCATTTTTTGCTACCTTTTTGTATTTTTTGGTTAAAAGTATCAAAAACCCAAAAATGTCACAATACGAGGGAGTTGCTCCTCTCAAATATAAACAAAAATTATGTTTAAACTTGTGATCCAATGTTTCAAGATTTATGTCATATGTAGTTGGGTGAGTTAAAGAAATAATATGAAAAATGTAGTGAAATAAAATCTTGCCAACATGTTCCAAATGAGATAAAGGTGTGGCGTTTCATTAATAACATAGAAATATATGCAATTATCTTTGAGGTTGAGAACAAATACATTTAGAAAAGTCTTAGATCATTTAGAGGGATTAGGGATCAAATAAATATTAATGTGGGGTAGGATACTTTCTAGAGTTAATAAATTATACACAAGTATAGAAAACATGTCTAAATAAAGAAAGTACACTATGAAAAAGGGTCATGTACTACTATTAGATGTCTACATAATTATTATAATTTTATGTTCATATATGAATGAATGTATGTATGTGTTAAAGTATAAAGATAAATAATTGAATCATGTACCTTCACTTAACTAGGGAAGGGTGGAGGGATCAAATGATGCTTGAGATAAGCTCCATTTATATTAGTTTTTTGATGTATTTGAAAATAATTACCAATCTCTATAAGTAGTCAATGTTGTAACAATATAAAATTTAAAATTGAAATTGAAATGAGTATAGGAATGAATACACATGCTTTGTATTGAACCAAAATCTATTTTAACTTGAAAAATAATGTTCACTATTTTATTCATCCTGATTAATTTTTTTCTGACAAGTTAGACATTTACACCACTTATATAGAAGTTTTATGAGCACAACCTACTTCTTGATAAGGGAAGTGGATACTTTTTTCTCCAAGTAAAGAACTCAAACTCCTACTTAGTAGTCTTGACTCAGTATATTTTTAAAAATGCTCTTATATATGTCCCCCTTTTGAGGTGAATGATTGAATAACCCACACCAACAATCACTCATCCCAAAAAGAATATATTTATAAGCACCATGTGTAATAATATTGTGATGAATATAATAAATAATAATTCAATGATATCTTTAGTAATGATAAAATAACAAATTCAATCAATAATGGATTGGGACGATGCTTGTGAGATACAATATTTACATGAAGGCATCCCATCAATGATCTATTTGATTGGTGGAAACCTAATCTATTGTACATAGCCTCTTAAGGTTTGATTGATTCCATACATATGTAGAATATTTAATAAATTACAAGAAATTCAAAAAATCCAAGAAAACATAAAAACATTCAAAATATTCAAAAAATCCAAAATTGGTACCTAGTATGACATTATTATTAGATTGCACTATTTACATATATTATTTATCATATGTTTGGTAGATGGCATTTTTTTCATACACAAATATATTTCACAATATATGAGTGTGATGTAGGACATACATATTACACATGGACATATTTGGATTTTCCTCTATTCAGTGGTCATGCTGACACTGGGGGCATCTTCTTATATAAGTTTCAAGTATCATATTTTAATTTTTTTTGAAAAAATATAAAAAATAAGCATAATATAAAACATAAGGGCACAAAATATCATAGCATAAGAACCAAGCAATAAAAACAAACATCAAATAATTCCCTCATTGAAATTACATTAATTGTATTAGTTATGTTATTTTCTTGGTTATGAAATCCCATGTACAATGCTTATTGTTCCCTTGTATGGGAATTTTGTATGCTAATTTAAAAATTAGATTGGATATGAACCATGGACCCTCTAATTAGATGCATGGTAGACCAATTTGTAGGTTTTGTCTTGTTATATATTAATTTTGAAGTTATATGTATGTGTATATGTGTGTGCATGCACGCGTGTGTCTTGTTTATTCAATATTGTTTAATGCACGTTATACTGAGTTCATGTTAAATATTTTTTTAGAACAAGATTTTGAATATAATTTAATTAAATGGCACATACAAATAGATACATTTATAGGCTTTACCATATGTTTATTTAAATAATAGGTATTAAAGCCACATCACGACACTTGTTAATATTTGTTAATGGTTTCTTTCACTCATAAATATTTTTAAAGTTTTTAAAAAAATATAAAACAATATTTTTTAAATTTTATAATTGTGTAATTCATGTGTAAAATGAAGACATAATAAGTATTTTGGTTACACCTACATAATATAAAATAAATAGATATATTAATAAAATACACTAAATATAAATTGCCAATTTGTAATAATTGTAAATTCGTATAATCTTGCTTGAGAATAAAAAGTGTCATAAAAGAAAAAGATAAACTATTAAATACAAAGAAAGTAGTAGGTTTTTGTTGGAGAATTTTACTTTCAAAACATTTTAGAAAGAAGTTTTAATTTAAGATGTAATATTTTTGCAACCCATAAAAAATATTAAGAAATAAGTTTAAATTCTAAAAAGCTTCTTAGAATATAATTGATCAATTTTTTTGAATCATTTTTGAGATTCATCATTAAGATGAAAAGGATATGTTTAAATTGAGAACTAGAGTTATTTATATAGACAACTCTATTAAATTACATAGTTTCCAATAGTGGGCTACTTTCAAAGAGAGAATTAAATGAACTAATTATTAATGTATGCACTCCAAAATAAGATATTTTAAGTGTTAAATGTATTTAATTCATTTTAGTATAGGACTAATTATTTTCTATGATGTTAGAATGTTTATGCACGCATATTGATTATTGATTTAGATTAGGGTCTTATTTATTTATTTTTGTATGTTGGGCTCTGTATTATTTTTCATAACCTTATTTTTTCCTTAAAAATCTACTTTATATTCACTTTGAATCAATAATAATAATAATACCACAATTCAATTCAAAATACTTAAAAACTTACATATTAACTATTTATTTTCCTTGGTATGACCATATATTCTCATAGATTGTCCAAAACATTGTTTTAGAGATTTTTGTCTCTCCATAATTGACTACTTCAATTTTGGTGATGATTAAGATTGAGCACTATAATACTAGTCATTTATTTTTTTGCGTCCTCTAACCCCTTTTCTTGATGTGTTTAGTTTTTTTCTGCCCTATTTGTTGACATTATAATATTTTGTGTCTCAATTTGCATGGAAATAAGGTCTTAATTTGAATTCAAATAATCCATAAGTACATGTGCATGTTATTTTATTTAGGTGCGACAAGATTTTAATTTATAAACAATCTATTAAAGTCCAAGGGTAGAATCTCATCATTAGAGCAACATATCTGTACTAAAAGAAAATTAGTGAAAGAGTATATAAAACTTAGTAGTTGCTTGCATCTCATTGATATGGATAATGATAAGGGTTGCGATTTTTAAATTATACTAGACTGTTTAGTGAATTATATGACTATTGATTTTTAACTTTTCAAATCACACAAGTCTCACTAAAGTAGGCCCCATATAACTACTCCCATTCTTTATACTCTTGTAAGGTGTTAGTGTCTTGAAGCTAATTAAAATTGAGATAAAGGAGAATAAATTATGGTATATCTATAGTAAATTTTTATAAATTGATAAAAGTTTTTTAATCAACAAGAATTAAAAAAAACAAAACCCATAAATCATTTTCAAAACATTGAATTTTACCAATATCAAACTTAGTGATTAATATTGAACTTTACCTTGCCAATTATCAACCCAATGATATTGGTCAAATTTTATAACTTCTCTAATTACTATTTTTTTTAGAATTTGCTTTGGGATTACTTCTGTATTTATTTCTACTTTTTTTTAGCCTTTGAGAGTGCATATGTAAGTTAAAGCCTAAATATTTATCTAAAAATTCTCCTTATCAAGTTTCGATAATATAGATCTTTGTTCTTACATATTTTAAATTTGTTTTTGTTATTATATTTATGTCATATTCTATTTGTGTGATTATTTACATTGACTATATTCTATCTATATTTAGACATATTATTAAGCACTTATTATTGTGCTTAGATTGATCTTATATTTTCCATTAAAAATATGATAATTACTCATCATATCTATACTTATATTGATTATATCTTATCCATAATGGGACATGCAAATAAATTATCCAAACACTAAACAAAGATTGATAATATTGTTTAAGAACATAAACTTTAACATTGATTTTTAAAAAAAGTATTTTAAGTTTGAGTTATTTTAAATTTTAATAATATAATTAAAAATAATTTTTTTAAGAAGAATATTATTTTGGTATCAAGCTTTATTAATGTATTATAAATTAATTATAAAACATAAATAAATCTACATTTATAATATTGATTTAAATATTTTAAAATTTGAAATAATTTTTACATCATATTTAATACTCAACATATAATTATGATATATTTACGTGACATTATTTATTTTATTTAGATATAATTAAATTACATCGATATTAAAATATCTAATTTTTAATAATTGTTTACAACATATTACATATACACCTAATATCATAATTTATTTTCAAAATCTCTTTCAACTAAGTTACCATGTTTTAATGATCTATTCGATTAAAATTATCTAGAGATCTAACCTAGCCCTTATCACAATGATTATATCCCTAGATTTTTTCTTAATAGATATAAAATATAATAATTTAATTAAATTAATAAATAGAAGAAATAAACAAAGATAAAAATGTTATATATTAAAAAAATTTGTAGGAGATATATCACTAAAATATGAACTTAGAAATATATACTTAATATTGTCAATAATGTCAATGTAAAAATTAGTTATGATTAAAGTATTTAGAAAAGTGTAGAAAGTTTGCTCATTGTAGGTGTTAAGAGTAGAAACATTTATTCTGGTAAAGTGTTTATAAATTGAAATAATTTTTTTGGGGGTTATTTGTTTTTCTATATTTTTGCCTCCTCATTTTTAATTTACATGTTGTGACTCTTGTGTTCTTATAATAAGTTGAGTCTTTATGGCCTAGATTATTAAGGAAAACCAATGTAAATTAGAGTTTGGGTGGTTGGTGTCCACTAAATAACCCTCTAATAGTTAGACCTCTTTTAATAGAATAATAAAATTGTTGGGAACCATAAAATAACATTATATTCCTCTCATACATCAAGAACATGTTATATAATTGATGTTTAAATGAAGTATAGCACTTATTTATTTATAAGAGATTTTTAATTTATATTTGATAATATTGGTATGTGTGTCAACTTCTAATCGCTGCACATGCGAAAGGTGAAAAAAGGTCAAATGAATCCATATATTTAAAGATAGATGAAAATACATACAAAATGGTCCTTACAATATAACAATACAAAATATCCCTAACAATAATGAGTATAGTATCATAACAAATTAAGAAACAAATTGAAAATTTAAAACTTAACTAGAATATCAATATTACTCAATTTAAACCAAATTAACTATATATAAATATGTAAAACTTAAATAAATTAACACAAAACAAAATAAAATTAATTATATATAAATAAATATTTAAAATATAAATAAATCAACACAATAAAAATCGTAAAACTATTTTAAACTACTAAATATTACATACCATCAGCCTCACCAAATCTATTTATCCAATCCTAACGTCATGAAATTAGTTATGGTTAATAAGAAGCTTCAATTTTTGAATTTCGATAAATTTATACTTGCTTGGCAGATGAATAAGTCGCTATTCAAAGGTCATGGTTCTCATATGACAAGATATTTCCAAAGCCGACCCTGTGCGCGCGTTGACATAAACATGATCTCTATTCACAAATGGCGATATTGACTAGAAACCTCCAGCTTGCAAACTGAGAAAACTTTGAGGTTTGACAGTCCTATATAATGCATTAACTGATTGCCTCCCTAGGCATATGCTAATCACGGTACAAACTGACAAAAATTTGAGTGAGAAGATATTATTTTCTTATCTTGATTATAGTTTATAGACGTGATTTGAAAGGTTTATGTAAAAATATTATATCTATGAAAAGTTTGACTTTTGACATATTCCTGTAAGATGGGTTGCCTGATTATATGCTTATGAAAATCAACGCATTCGCTTGTTATATACGATCATACCAGGTACTGCTGCAGTACGAATGATATACTTCTCTTTTTCTTGTGATAATGGCCACTTCGACGATTTACATCTCTAACTACCACGCTTCTCCGTTTGTTGGAGCAAGATTTCGAAGAATAGGCCTCTCTTATCTTCATCCGCAAATCTTCAGATTTTGTCAGCCATTAACATCTCCATGCCGAAAGCTTTATCATCAAGCGTTGAATTGTTGGGCACAAAGGAGAAGCGGCATAACACCATTCGCAAGAGTGTTGATCTCCATGTGGTTCCGCCGCCGGCAGAAACTGAAACTCCGCATAAGGCCGAAAGGCAGCTATCTCCCGTTGAGTTGAAGAGATTTGCGAGGCAGTTGGAAGAGGTGTACAGGAACAGCCCCAGCGCCTCCCCCAAGGAGCCCTTAGGCGAGGAGTGGAGAGAGTTTCATGGATCGCATAACTGACAAGGTCTTGTGGAGCCGTTAAACCCCAAGCTGAGAAGAGAGATCGTCAAATACGGAGAACTCGCCCAGGCCACCTACGACGCCTTCGATTTCGACTCCCATTCCAAATACTGTGGCAGCTGCAGATACAACCGCCATAAGATGCTGGACAAGGTACATCTGCACAACACAGGCTACAAGATCACCAAATATCTCTATGCCATGTCGGACGTTCACATGCCCAAATTCTTCGGGCGGTCCAACTCCATGGATCCCTGGAGCAAGGACTCAAACTGGATGGGCTATGTGGCGGTCAGCACGGACGAGGAAAAGGTCAAACGTCTAGGCAGGCGCGACATCGTGATCGCATGGCGCGGAACTATGACGCAGCTGGAGTGGATGGAGAATCTGCGCGACATCCTGCACCCCGTCGGAGACCTCGGCTGCCAAGAACACGCGGCCGTCAAGGTGGAACGCGGATTTCTGAGCCTCTACACCTCCAAGAACGACAACACCCGCTACAACAAGCTCAGCGCATCCGAACAAGTCATGCACGAAGTCCGCCACTTGGTGGCCATGTACACACAGCGCGGGGAGGAAGTGAGCATTAGCATCTGCGGGCACAGCCTGGGAGGCGCCCTCGCTCTTCTCAACGCCTTCGAAATAGTGTCCAAGGGGGTTAACATTAACCTCTGTGGCCCAAACCCTAATCCAAGAATCCCAGTGAGCGTGTTCTCGTTCGGGGCTCCGAGAGTGGGGAACAGCGCTTTCAGAGACAGACTAGAGGAGCTTGGAGTGAAGGTGCTGCGTGTGGTAGCCAAACAGGACATGGTACCCAAGATGCCGGGTATCATCTTCAACGAAGGAATGGAGAAATATGAACAAATAATTGGGCCATTGTTGGAAACTCTTCCATGGAGTTACAAACACGTAGGTGTGGAATTGGCATTGGATCATAAGAAATCTCCCTATCTAAAGAAGAACTCTGATCCAGTGGGGTGCCACAATCTGGAGGGTTACTTGCATTTGTTAGATGGATACGAAAGCTCGTCCGCACCGTTCCGCGGCAAAGCCAGACGGGATGTGGCGTTGGTTAACAAAGGTGCG
Source organism: Torreya grandis (assembly GCA_037957365.1). Lineage (NCBI taxonomy): Eukaryota > Viridiplantae > Streptophyta > Pinopsida > Cupressales > Taxaceae > Torreya > Torreya grandis. Next base: position 1,003,686 of record JARHVA010003876.1, on the reverse strand, counting down.
GACATGCTGCCGAAAGAGCTGATGGTGCCGGCCAATTGGTATCAACTCGAAAACAAAGGACTGGTCCGCAACGGCTACGGAAGGTGGGTCCAGCCTCACCGAGATGCTGATGACGTGCCCTCTCCTCTGCACGTGGAGCTCTCCTCGCCCTTCGATCTTTGACATTCATTTGGTGTCATAAACGGTTTTATACACTCGACTAAAATCATTCATTCATTCATTATGAAGCTTTTATTTAATGCTTCTGTTTAAATAGATTTGAATTTAAACAGATTTCAATTAAATTATAATGTAAATAAGGGTTGTGTAGTTTTGTTAGTTTCTATTAAAATAGTGAAAATTATTTATGATTTATTGTGTATAAAATTGTAATGTAAGTGTATTATAACTATAAATGTTATATGAGAAATAATAAAAATATTAATAAATACATGTTTAATCTTGTATAGTGTAATATTTGAATAAATAATTTTAATCACATTTTTATAAGTATAAAATATAAAACATTTAAAAATAAATTAAAGTTAGAAGCATATGTTTTTGGTTTAATAACTTCATTTTAACATATACATGCTCACGCTTATATATTATAATATTTGAATAAATAATTTTAATCTTATTTTTATAACCATAAAATATGGAATATTTAAAGATAAATTGAAGTTAGAAGAAGATAAAAAGTGGAACATTTCTATAACTAACTTTCACCTAAGTAAAATTGATATTCCCTCATTTTAATTAGAAAAATATAAAATAGAAATAATATATTAATTAAAAATAATTTCAGCTTTGTCCTATGCCACACAATGCTAATACATTCAATTATTATAAGTGTGAATCACAAGAAGTGATATCAGAACTTTGATTTAGGCATATTATGTGGGGTAAAACCCTAATTTTGTGAAATCACTTTTATCTTGCAATCTATTTTGAATTTTTATACAAATATTTTTATAGTGTTGATTAATACTTTAAGGAATTCATAGTAAAAATTCAAGGTTTTTTGTTTTATTTTGAGGGTGTTATTTCTATTTTAAGGTTTGTAATAAATTCATCATATCCATCAAAATATAAGAAAATTTTATATGAAAATTTTATTGATATCGTATCAACATACAATAGATCTATAGTCAAAAGTTCAAAATTTTTAGATTTTTTTTGAGTGAATTATTGAGATTTTATAATTTTTCATATATTCATAATTTTTTGGAAAATTTTCACAAGTTTTTCTCTGAAGTTTTAATATCATACATAGAAGCTATGGTAAAAAAATAAACTATTTAGATTAGTTTTGTATGAGTTATTAAACTTTTAGGGTTTTTTCCTTAACCTTAGTTTTTTTTCTAAATCATGGTTCAAAGGGATTATAACCATTTGGAACATTTGATGGAGAGTTTTTGAAAAATGCAAAATATTTTGGAGAAGTATTTTATGGTAAAAAATGGACATGTTGGGAAAAAAGAAACTAATGATGATAACCAAGAATAAATTGTAGATGAAGAATAAGAAGATGAAAAAGAGGATGAACATAATGATGATATGGAGGGAGCTAAAAATGATTCAAGAGGAGAGTTTGAGGATCATGATGTGGAAAAAGAGGAAAAAAATAACTTTGATGATGGTGATGAGGAAGATCAGGCATTTGGTTATGAAGAGGAAGAAACATAGCATAATAATGATGATTAAAAGGACATAGATGGTGTCCAAAGAGAGTTAGAGGATCTTGAAGAGGAGGAAGAAGGATGGGATGATAAGGTTCAAATAATTTAGCTCCATAAAAATTAGAGTCAAATTTTTAGTTTCATGGGTGCATTCAAAAGAAAATGATTATTGTGTCTGTAAACCTTGGCAACAAGTATAATTTCATCAATATGGATGTGGTCCAACATCTATAGGTTCAAAAAATTAATATCAAGTAGGCTCAAGTAGATGGTATGAATATTATAACTTTTATAGATTTGAAGATCATGATGGATAAATATGTTTTGCATTCATATTTTTGTGCTTTGAATATGCATGGTGTGGATGTGGATCTTCGATATAAATGGTTAGAGACTTTTGGAACATTCAATATTGATGTATAGAATAAGTTCATGAAGTTTTCATATAGGAAAGAAAAGGTCATTTTATAGGATATCATAGTTGGCAAGGTGTAAATAGCAGTCAAAGCAGAGCATGAGGATGAGATTGAATAAGGTGAAAAAGAGCATAAGGAGGATTCAAATGATGACATAAATGAATAAATAATACAATAAGAAAAGAACACTTCATCTACTCAAGAGATAAAGGAACCACCAAAGGAAAAGGTAGAATAAAAGGTGGATAAGGTCAAAGTATTAGATAATTTTGAGGTATGTAGACACCCACATCATCATGAGAGGAAAAAATCATGGAGACATGTGAGGGAGTGTCATACCAATAATAAATTTGGCTATACAAGAAATCAGAGTATCGATCACTAAGGTTATACATGGAAGCCAAAGAATAACTAATATGGTCAAGTATGGAATCAGAGTAGAGAAATGACTTATGGAACATGGAATTAGTGGGGGAATCACTATGACTATGAATGGAAGAATAAATACTATGGTCATGCATGGAATCATAGTAACATAACATAATATGGTACATGGAATAAAAGGAGTAATAATTATGAATTGACACCATAGAAGTATAATTATGATCATAAATGGAATCAAATTAGTAGAATGGAATTTAGAATCAAGGTTGGAGAGCTATCACCTACAAGATCACATATACAAATGGCTAGATGATCAATATTAGAGGCACGTGTGTAATAATTTAAAACAAACTCATTATTTGGTTCCTTATTATTATTATTTAGGATAAAACATGTCAAGGAGGGAAGGAATGCTATAATAAAGGTAGTTTATATTTAAACAAAAAAATACTCAGATGAAATAATGTACATAGAGAATAATATATTTCATGTACTATATTTTATGTCATTCGAGATATCAAATACATCAAGATAGGTTACATAATATAGGTAAATAAACTCCTTGATATAAGGATCCAAAACCAATCCCAATTCTACATGTCTCTCAACTATCCTAGGATAACTCACTTATCTCTTTATTCTCTCACACATATCTATCTCTCTATGTGATTTGTTCTCACAAATCACTCATACACATAATAATATTATTCTACCTATATTATTATTTAAGGATTTGATAACTCATATCAATAATAATATTACAAACAAATATAATGTGAGCATTAAAATTAGGCAATTCCTAACATTCCCCTCTTAGTGCGAACCATGGGGAAAACATTATCCTATACTACAACTACCACTAATATAAATTGCTTATGATTTACATGGTTTTTAAAGTTAAACAACAACCTTAGGGATGGTTTTATACTTGAATAACCAACAACCTACAATCAAAATATGATTTTAAACTTGACTTACCACCAACCTAAAAATAACTAGGATGGTTTTACACTTGAGTTACTACCAACCTACAAACAACCAAGATGGTTTTACACTTGGATTACCACCAACCTATAAATAAACAAGATGGTTTTACATGTGGTTAAGTAAAAATAATATACATCATGATTTTACATTACTCTATTTATTCTCATCACTATCTTACCTTAAGGATAAATACCAAGAAATAAGTTCACTTATTAAAATACTTGAACAAGTATGATCCATCTATTCTTATTTTAAAATATTTTTTTTAAAATAAGCCACAATTGTATTATGTGGCCCCATCACTTGTGGCTGGCAAGAGGAAACAAAAACATTTCCTTCCTCCATTACCTTTGACCTCCATCAGGTTCATTTCCTACTCATTAAATTAGGTTAACATGTTATTCAATGGTTTTGGATGTCACACACAAGAAATAATGTGTCTATGAGATTTTTTTTAACAATTTTTTACAACGACAACTCAACTATAAAATATGACATGATAACTTTTAACTCTCGACTCATTTTTTAATTTTGACAATAGACCCAAAAAATTAACACTTTAGAATTTTTGGCATTTTGACAATTTAGAAAAAAACAACTAACCTCAAAACTAGACTGACTAAAATTAAATAAATAATTATATTTTTAAAAACTTGATTGAAAAAACTTAATAATAAAAAACTATTTCTAATATTCACCTAAACAGGACTCACAAATGATTTTGACAAATGCTTCTTAGGCTTAATATTTTGACAACTTTGACACAAATGACTTTATAAAATGATAGACATTATAACTTTAATGATTAATTACCAATGAATTTTTATGATTAATTGACATACAATAATTTTTTTAAACATACTTTTGATGACTTATCCTTAATGAAAAAGGACCCTAGTATAAATAAAATATTCAAACTACAATTGTAAATTTCTAAAATCATATAATTACAAAGGAAAAATTTAATTATAAACCTAAATATACTTATTAATCTAACACACTACTATAGAATATCCTTAATCTTAATATAAGAAACCATATGCAAGTGAAGATCCACCAACAAATTGAATGCACAAAGATTATGGTAGTGTTAATGCAGGTAAGAGGATGATGGAAAAGAATGTTATTGAGAAGTTTATGTAGGATATACAACTAAAATAAAACACTCTCTTTTTAGCCTTCTATCCAATATAAAGAATGCATTGAGCGATAAGCTGTTAAAGTTGGACTACAAAAATAAAACTCATAGATCCATTAATGTAAATATGAGGTGATCGAGGTGGGTGTTTGGAAATAGTTCACAGGTCTGAGCATGACAATATGATTAAGTCAATAGAATGACAATTTGGAGAGGATATCTAATGTTTTATTAACAACTATATTGATAAAACTATTATTAGATATGTAGTTTCATTGTACCTAATGTCTATATTTGCATACATGGATCTAAGAATGCTGAGACCTAAATAAATAAAGAAAATCATGCCTTTCAAAATAAAACAAATCAAATTAGCATATTTTGGATTGTTAAAGGCATAAATGAATACAAATTAATAGGTGTCTCTTTCAAAATTGAAACAAAAAACTTGATATTTCGAATTCTAGCCATGTAATTAGTCATGCTTCACTCAATTCTTAGATTTGAATTGCAAACCCTCCTTCAAGTAAATTCTATTTATAGATGCTCACACATATGATTGAAAACTATTGGTGCAGATGTATATCATAGTAAATATATAAAAGTCTTCTTTTCTCATTCTCAGAGGGAAAGTACATATAACTGCCTACATTTTTTTTGTTTCTCCAAACTAGATATCAAAGATGTAACCCACTCTGATACCAAATAAAAAAGCTAGTTTATATTTAAACAAAAAAATACTCATATGAAATAATGTAGAAAGAGAATAATATATTTCATGCACTATATTTTGTTTTATTTTAGATATCAAATACATCAAGAGAGGTTACATAATATAATCCCATATATATCTCAACTATCCTAAGATATTTCACTTATCCCTTTGTTCTCTCTCACACACCTATCTCTCTACATTATTTGTTCTCATAAATTACTCACACACATAATAATATTATCTTACCTATGTTATAATTAAATGAGTTGACAACTTATATTAATAATAAAATTGCAAAAAAATATAATGTGAGCACTAATGTTAGGCTATTATTAACATGCGATATACCTAGGGATATGATATATTAATGTTTATGGGTGGATGGAGATGCTGACATGTGGCACACATCCCCCTTAGTTAGTTATATGGGTGAAATATATTAGGATAAGTAACTTTTGGAATGAGTGCATTGGGTTATGGTTAGCTTGCCTTAGGATTAAGACGTTACCCATCCTTGGTTAGTTAATTAGAGGTCTATATAAAGGGGGTGAATATTATTTTACATAAAACAAGTAATTTTTGAGTATTCTATTTGGTAAAAGGATATTGGATGTCTCCCCTCAAAGAGACATTATAGAGTTATTCCTTCCTAAAGGATTATTGTATGGTATTTCACTACCTTAAGGGTATTATTCTATTTCTATATATATTAAATATTTGGGCACCTTAACCCATTAATATTTATTGTGTTGTGTTGATCTCCATTGTATTTTACATATTTCTAATTATTATAATTATGGATCATAACATATACATAAAAATGAGAAGCGATAATGGGGTACATGATCACAAATGAAAAACATGCCAATAATGCCCGATAAAGACCAATTACTTACAAATACACAAGTACCTATAATTATACAATTTAATGATTAATAAATGTCTAAGTGATACTTTTAGGTGTCTACATAATGCCTAAATTTGATGTATGTGTGTTTTCATACATATAAAAATAAAATAGACATGATATAGATAAAATATTTTGTGCTCGTAAAGCTCCTAAATCAAACTCTAATGTCTCTGTGAATCCTACAAAAACATTTACACATGGATAAGTGAAAATAATAATATGCTCATGATATATAGAAATAAAAACTAAAAATGATATACTTAGTTTGATGAATATGTGTATACCATAGTGTATTTAATTAATTATACATTATTGTATGGTTTTAAGATTCACTTATAAGATTCATTATAATATAATAATAGATATTCACTAATTGGTACACAATTATCCACAAACTATTATTAGGGAAGAATATCAATTTAGTTATTAACTTGATTGAATTTAGCTATTAATAGTAAAGTATTATTATAATAAGAATTGTTCTAAAAGAACTAACTACTCTCTAAATCATATACCTAGCCTTTTTATTAACTATATAAGAGCATATAGAGCTAGTGATTAAGGCATTCATTATGAAAGAGAGTTATTGTTATATTGACAATGTAGACTAGATTATTTTGATTAAAAGAGGTAATCATGCTACTTGTGGTAAATTTTTTTATTATTTTTATTTGAATCTTGGATTGATATATATTATTACATGTATTTATAGTGTATATCTTATGGAAACTAACATGATTCTAGACCTTATCGAGATAAGTTTCACCTCATTGTACATATACGTTTATTTTTAAGATAAATATTTTTTATTTTGAGTCTTAAGCATGGATTTTAGTGGGCTTATGCAAATACCCAATCTTATGCTCAAACCTCACACTTAGGGGGTCTTGGTTGATTAGAATTAGTGAACATAATGGGGTACTAAGGATTTGGATAAAATAAAATTTCCCCATTTGATACAATTTTAGATGGTAATGCTTGGGCCTCAAAAATAAACTATAATTCTATGTCAAGTGTTATTTTAACCTTCATACAACATTTTTGTTCCTCCTTGGGAATTATACAAAAAAATTAAAGTGCTCATTTGACCTAAATATTTACTAGATAGTATATAATGGCTTCTACAACAAACTCTCCTTCTATGCCAAGTGTTAATTCAGTCTTTGTATAGGGTTTTTTGGTTACCTTGGGATTATTTCAAAAATAAAATTACTCTATTTAGCTTAAAAATTTAACATATGGTATTTATTGGACTCTATAGAAAATATTACTTATGTGTTAGGGATAAAATTGGCATAATTTTTATGTTTTTAGTGTCATAAAAAATTTCACTCAAAAAAAAAAAAGTTGGATTGAGATATTTTTTTGTAAGAAAGTATATTGATTGTTTGGGGGATTTTATCGAACTATAGGAGGGTTAGGATGAGGAACAAGAGGGTTAGGAGGAGTATTAGGTTAATTAACAAGAGAGTTAGGTGGAAGGTTAGGTAGAGGAACAAGAGGGTTGGTAGGATGGGGAATTTAAAATAAATAAATTACCAATTAAATAATGAAAATAACAAAAAATTATTAAAATTTAGGGTTAACAAGTGTAGATTTTTAGCAATTACTTATTTTACATGGCAGTATTATCAATTAAAAAATTATTTAGATGATTTTCAGAAATATTTGGCCCCACTAAGGCAAAATGCGATCACGGAGTGGAGGAGAGTGAGAGGAAATAAAGAATGCGAATGAAAAATGAGAAAATTTTTCATTCGGGTTCGATCGATTTTTTGGGTGATATAGGGAACATGATCATGTTATTTATTTTAAATAACATGATCATGTTATTTAATAATGTGATCACATTATGGCTCAGTAATTATTAATCCATAATTTAAATAATATTATCACATTATTGAATAACATGATCACATTATTGAATAACATGATCACGTTATGAGAAATGTCCATGGAATTATCCCCCCAACTCTGTGCATATATCCATCACACTCAAGAGATGCATGAAACACATGTATATAGAAAGTAAATGATATGTTATTCACTATCATGGAGATAAAACCATACAATCCAAAGAGATAATAAGATGGGTACATGCTGAAACATTTTTAGATTTTGGATTTTTTTGAAAATGGTATTTCTAGAATTTTTGAATAATGGAAGATCATCTTATGAGCTCATCCAAAAGATGCTCATAGGTATCTTCCCACTAGGAAAATGGTGTAATATATTGATGGTATTTTCAAATGTTTGACTCTAAAATCTAGAGTAAGGGAATCTATGGTTAAAGGGGTAGAGATAGCTTAGGGCATAAAGTTGACAAACTATATCTATAACATGCCAATGAATTTACAAACTTAGATAAATAACATTTTGAATTTATTATGTCAAGATGCTAAATATATAAAGTACATCTATACTATATATTGAAATGATAATGAACACAAGATACATAGCCAGTTTTGATGATAATACAAATCTAGATATGGAACAGGAAGAAAGTGGACTAGATCTACGTTCTAGAATATTTGCTAAATTTTTTATTAAGTACTTTTGGAGCCTCAAACACTTGTGTCAGCCTGAGATCAGATGTAAGTTTTCACTATGAAATACCTACTAAAACTAGATGTGACCACCTAGAAGCTTCTAAATTTTGTATCAGCGTTGCTCTTGTTCATTTAGATATGGGTCATGGACTATCACTCTACTACACCCCTAACCTATCGCATGTATTAGGATATGAATAGCTGACTTGTGGATTAATTATTCCTCTTTGATGCTATAACACATTTATCTATGCATTCATTTGGTTAGTAAGTCGGCCTATGGAGTAACCATGGCCTAGATCGACTATATATAGGAGTTAGTGGGTAATTTTTTATCATCATATTATGAATTCTACTCTTATTGAAGCTTGTGGAGGTTGTCCCCTCGAAGTGGCTTGTATACTATCATATATTTTGATATATTTTAGTCATATTTGGAGATATTTTTTCTATTCTACTTTATTTTTAAATTAATTTCATTACAAGTGGTATCAGAGCTGCGATTTGGGTAATCTTGTGGGTGAAACCCTAATTTTTTAAATTTGGATATATATACAAAATGGTTGTAAATTTATCTAAATTTTTTTTACTTGAGGTGAGAAATAATTAAATTAATCTTACATTAAAATTTCAGCTCATTTGGATCTATTTTAAAAAAGTTATCACCATTTTAAGGTTTTTCATAAAATTGCTCTATAGTGCGCAATTCAAAGATTTTTTTTGAGTTATTTACATTTTTGGAGATATTAGAAAAATTTGGATAGGGTATGTTATTTATATGTTTTTATTTGAGGCTGACATAAGTCCAAAATTACTTGGTCAAAGTTGGGTCAAAAGTGCCAATCAAGGTTGACATTGTAAAACCCTTTTATGGCAGGTTCACAAACTTGAGGCTAAGGAAAGGGTGCTAAAACTCTAGGTAAAACTCCTAACAAGGAATAGATGGAGTTAAAAGGGGTATATACCATATCCTTTATACCAAGGTTCTCTGTCATAGATCATAAAGTGAGCCAGCTTGACCATAGTGTGCAAGGCATTCAAAGTGAGGTGTAAGGCATACAATCTAATATGAATATATACAAGATATTTTGGTAGATATCATGATGGATTTGAAAAATAATTAGTCAAATCATCCATCTATCACTATTACATAACCCCACCAAGGTGTTTCTCCCAACCAGTCTACTTCAAATCCAACTACATTGCCACAGAGGAACCTGTTACCAAAGGTGGATATGCACAAATTTGATGGAAAAGATCCACTCAATTAGATCAACCAAATTGAGAATTTTTTTATTTGCATCAGATCCCAGGTGGGTAGAAGGTTACCATGTCATCCTTGTATCTTGAACCTGATTAATTCATTTGGTATTGATGGTTATGTGCTTAAAATAAAAAGATGACTCTCAGTGTCACCTGGTCAGTGTTACCAAAAATAATTGTAAGTGATCATGATCCTATTTTCACTAGTAATTTCTGGACTAAACTATTTTCCTATTTGGGTACTCAGCTAGCTCATAGTTCATCTTATCACCCCCAATCTAATGGACAAATAGAAGTGGTTAACAAATGTTTAGAGGGGTATCTTCATTGTTTTGTATCAGATAAAGATGAACATTGGGTTAAATGGATACCACTTGAAGAATGGTGGTATAACACATCTTTCCATACCTCTTCTAAAATGTCTCCATTTCTAGCACTATATGGTTACCATCCACCTTCCATCACTTCTTCATTAAAGGTGCAAACCAAGGTTCAAGATCTGGAGGAGCACATTCAACATCAATAAGAGGGTTTGGCTAGTTTGAGAGAGAATTTGGCCTTATCACAAAATAGGATGAAACAACAAGTAAAAAACATCGTAACGAGCAAAATTTTGAGGTGGGTGACTAGGTATTTGTACGTTTGTAGACTTACAAGTAGATGTCCTTGAAGCTATAGAAAAAGGACAACAAACTTGATCCTAAGTATTATGGACCTTATCAGGTTCTACAAAAAATTGGAAGTGTGGCTTACAAGCTTGAGTTACCTCATTTATCTCGCATACACCTAATATTTCATGTTTCCTATTTGAAGAAGGTCATTGGATAGAAAGTTTCAACCTAGACAAAACTCCCAGAACTAGATGAAGAAGGATGAGTCATTTTGGAACTAGAGAAGAACCTCCAAACACATACTAATAGGTTGAGAAACAGAGAAATTAGGGAATATCTAATCAAGTGGTAGAACCTGAGTAGTGAAGATTCAACTTGGGAAGGTGAAGATTTTATTTAACAACATCCAGAGTTGTTTAATGTTGAGGATAACGTTGGTTTAAAGGGGAAGGGCATGCTACGCCCCTAACCTATCGCATGTATTAGGATAGGAATAACCGAATTATGGATTACTTATTCCTCTTTGATGTTATATCACATTTCTCTATGCATTCATTTGGTTAGTAGGTTGGCCTATGGAGTAACCATGGCCTAAATAGACTATATATAAGAGGTAGTGGGTAATTATTTATCATCATATTGTGAATTCTACTCTTATTGAAGCTTGTGGAGGTTTCCCCCTCGAAGTGGCTTGTCTATTATCATATATTCTAATATATTTCAATCATATTTGGATATATTTATGCTATTATACTTTATTGTTGAAGTAATTTCATTACACGCTCCTTGTCAAATGATAAAACCCTAGTTCTTCATCTTCATAGTGAACTTGGAAAAAATGGGTTAGTGGGCTCATGGTGTCTATCTAATACTAAATAACCCTATATTATTGGGTGTTATATACATAGCCACTACTCCTAAGAGGGCCTTAAAATGATGTAGTTCTCCCCTAATGTGTTGGCTTGTGTGTGCACAAGGGTGCAATATGTGGAAATAAAGTATAATATTGACCTAGCATGTAACTTGGCAAATCAGGATCTTGGGCAATAAGGAATGAAGATTTATAGGATATTGACCTATAAAGTATTATTTTTTAGGTCTTGATAGGTGAGTTTAGAATGAAGATTGATATTGAATATATACCAATACTATTGGGAGAATATCTCACATAAAATCACTTAGGATGACCATAGGTACACACTTCATTTGAACAATTGATGACTTTAGGGCACTATATGCTTATGTCAGGGTAGGACCCCTGCATCAACATAGGCATCTAGTTGGGATGCAAGTGTTCAGAGAGTAGGAAATAGGTATAGGTCTCAAACTTGTAAAGATGCATAATAAGTAGGTTAAAAGCATTCTAGGAAAGATAGAAGTCATAGGTCATTAAAATGATACTGGTCAAATTAAGAGATAAGAAATGAGCATAGATAGATAGTAGATGTGATACTTGTATAATTAGGAAAGGTCTAAAATTGAGAGGAATAGTCAAGGTCAAAGTTTTCCAAGTGTAAAATACTAAGGTCTTATATAATTCATAAATATCATTTACAACCTCTTCCCTCTTTCCATCCTATTCTCCCCTTTTAACTATCTACATTTCATACTTTTCAATGTTTGCATATGCAAAAAAATGAAAAATATATATCTATATTTTTCTTGTGTTTTAGATTTGTAGAAGAAAAATAATGAAGTGAATATATCTCTCGAGTATAACCATATGATCTCCATGGGCATAAATCAAATGAAAGATTTACATTTATGGTTTGAAGGTCTTTTAGGAGATTAAAAGATTTATAAAATAAAAAATATTTCATTGATATAAAAGCCCTCAAACTTGTATTCAATATTGCATTGACAAGCTCACCCATAGCCATTGCATTAATGACACCTTAGTTTGAACCCCTGCTTGGTATTCAAAACTTCATTTTTCATGATTATGAGTCTAGTTAGATATATTATTCTCCATCATGTGTACCTCCATGTGATAGTGTGCAATGGCCATTCTAAAACATTTGACAAAAATAAAAAAAGGAAATCTCCATCATGTTCTCATAATCTTGAATGAAGACATGGTCCCTAGGTTTATGAATCAACAAAATGGCTTCAATACCACAACATAAAAGGATATAATATATCCAACCTATTTCATGGTAACATTTCCCCTCATCAGTAGCATCAACATTTGTAGCTTGATCATCTCAAAAACTTGCTCCACATCTTAAAACTTTCCTCCATTCTATTTTGTCACTTTTCCATTCCAATGGAAAAACCATGAAACATTGCCTACAATTTTAGTTTTTTAGGGTGTGTGTGTGTGTTTTAATGAAATTCATGGTTTTGGCTTATGTATAGTGGTTTTAGGTTTTAATTTTTTTAGTTTTTTAATATATATATATATATATATATATATATATATATATATATATATATATTCTTAAATTTTATATTTCTTTAAATTTTATGTTTTTAAGTTCTATTTATTTTGTTTTAAGATTAGTTATCAATATTTAGTCACATTTAAAATGTTATTTTTTAGAGCTTATTTTGTTTTATATTGTTTTATTTTTATTTTTTGTGTTTTATGTTACTTTAGTTTTATGTTATGTATATATGTTTTTATGTTATATATATACATATAACATTTTAAATGTGACTAAATATTGATAACTAATCTTAAAACAAAATAAATAGAACTTAAAAACATAAAATTTAAAGAAATATAAAATTTAAGAATATATATATATATATATATATATATATATATATATATATATTCTTAAATTTTATATTTCTTTAAATTTTATGTTTTTAAGTTCTATTTATTTTGTTTTAAGATTAGTTATCAATATTTAGTCATATTTAAAATGTTATTTTTTAGAGCTTATTTTGTTTTATATTGTTTTATTTTTATTTTTTGTGTTTTATGTTACTTTTGTAGATGATTCTTGTAATTTATTTTCAGATGCATTAATATTATTTATTTTAGTAAATAGTATTTTAGTTTTATTTTATTTTTGTGCTTTATGTATGAGTTTAGTGGGACTCATTTTTTTTTAATTAAATCCAATAGTATTCAATTTTTATACTTGTGTCATCACTTAGAGTCAAGTACATTTAAAGTTACAAGTTTCAAATAAGCCTATGAAGTTATTTGTCAAATAAAACAAGATATTTAATCAATTAGTTATATTACAGACAAATTTTTAGTTGAATCTGATGTCCACATAGTCAAAATTATAGTTGGGTGGTAAATATAGAATTTTTAATCCACATGCTTCTTATCCTCATATGAGCATTAGGGGGGATGTTAGTAAAAAATATATTATTACTCACATTAGTAGGTGATCAACAATAATTGTGTTTGTAATATTTTAGTTGACTTGATAATTCAACTCACACAGATAGGATTGTGAGAGAGAATAAGAGAGGGATTTAGGGGAGAAAATAAGAGATCATGGAGATTTCAGATGAGAGTTGACTCCTTGATTTTAAGAGATCAAGTCTCTAAATTATGTAGATTATCTCATGAATAACTCAAGTAATTATGACTAAAAAATCATTTTTGAACAAATCTCAATAATTTTTTATCAACAACAATACTAAATGAAGAAGATTGTGTTTCTAAAAGTTGACTTGAAGTAATTATTACAAGAAGGTAGCCAAAATTAATAAGGGTTATATTGGTTCATAGAGCACCTATTAGGCCCCTTTTTAGCTAAGTATAGATTCACACCAACTCAATAGATATCTCGGTGCCAGAAAATCACTTGGTATGATTGTCATTTTTGCATCTTTTGCACCAAATAGAGAAATCATTACAGACCTAATACTAGTTAGAAGGTGGTTACTTGGCACCTATTTTTTTAGGGCATCTTCTTGAGTGGTTGCATATGGTGACAACAACATAAAGGGTGCAAGGTGATGGAGCCGATAGAATGATCAACTAAGGATTCACTTTAGCACCTAGCGTGTGCCCTATACCCTAGCATAAATATGTTCCTATCTGATATAAATTTGAGCTTGATCCATTGAGCTAAAAAGATAATCATGATGTAACAAAGCCTTACAGAATTGGTTCTAGACATAGTGACTCGACTACCATTAAAACTTAGGATTATTATGGATGCCTTTGAGGATTTATATTGTAATACCCAAGCTTACCTGTGATCCCCTGGGCCATTAGTAGCTTTAGATAAGCATTCACTATGTTCTTCATAATATGAATGGTACTCTATATTTGGAGCATTAAGCAAATGAAGAATATTGGTTGCTATAATACATGGTGTCCTTAATTAAATGTATTTCACTTTAGTATTGAACTGTGTAATGTTTACAAAATCTATAATGGTTAGTTTTAATATATAAACACTAAGTTTAAGTAAGATTTTAGTTCAAATCATTAATGGCATCCCTTCTTAAGTGATGACATTAGTATAACCTATGAATTAGCCTAATTGTAAAAAAATTAATGTGCCCAAGATTTGATACCCTTGCTGGGAGAAATAGCCTAGGCAAAAACCATTAAATTAAAGTAATTCCCTTGACCCATCAAAGTGTCTAAATGACACTTAGCTTAGTAACACAAAGGTTTGCACCCTTGAGATCATAGGACTAGCTCGATATAGGCTTGTGCCCCTATGATTAGAACTAGTTCTCTAAATAGGCTTTGCACCTATAGACCATTAGACTCTAGCCCAAAATAACTTATGCCAATGAATCTTCCAAAAGCCTTTGTTAAATAACCAAGTCTCATTAGTAATGCATTGTGCCATGGCATAATTAGCCCAATGTAGGCCCTGGTTCTTTCTCGACTGTGCTTTGGGTGAGTGATTAAGGCTTACGACTTACATGAATTGATGTCAACAAAGTTGAGTGAAAAATGTTCAGTGCTATAGGTGTATACTATGCCTGTGCCTAGTTATAACAAGTCTAAAACTGACTTGGGAAACCAGATAAGTGCCTAAACCCCATGGATAAATGAATTGAGACCCCAATTAAACTACAACATTTTGGTTCCATTGCCAAGACCCATGTTGAATTTTATTGTTGTGATTATGCAACATAATAACACTCCAAATATCCCTTGAAAACATCAAGCATTAGTTGTAATATGTGGAAGATAGATTTGTACTAATGCATTCATCCTATAAAGGATGGAAGATGAGGAAGTGGGTCTATAAAAACATGTATCATGCTCTATATGAGGTCTTATTTTTAAAACTACATAAGTATATGTATCAATGGATGACTACTTATGTGACCCATAAATTCCAAATCTATGGAAAACACCTTGAGTGGATGAAATAGCACCTATAGAGGCTTAAGAACCTATATGCCACTTGGACTAGAGTAGTAGACAAATGGTGTCAAGGAATGCTGAATAGTTATATAATTGAGTTCACAATGTTGACATACTCCTACCTTGAAGAAGCAAAGTATTAGTTTTTGTGTGAACCCAGAGGTACATTTTTGAAAGAGTTTGGCTTAGAGTTTAAGAAAAATTATGGTGGATTAAGTATTTGAAACCATGAGAATGGAAGTCTAAAGTCCTTTCATGTATGAGTAACACAACAGGGAAGAAGGGGGTGTGTAGGTGAAGCACAATAGAAGGGGATGAGCAGATTGACATTTGAGAGCTCAGGTGATAGACTTATAATAAGAGAAGGCACACGCTGATGGAATATCTAGAAATTGAAAGTTTGAGAGAACCCATAGAAATTAGGAAGGGCATGGGGAAGGATATCTTGAATTTTATTAGTGCAAAGAGGAGATAAATAATGAAGCCATAGATCGAGTTCAATAGTTTATAGGTGTAGAATGTTTTGGGTCCCTACATAATTTGACCATTAGAGATGTGTTGGATATGCCTACCCCCTTTGAACCTATGGTATAAGATCATATGTTATATACCTCATAGGAAAAAATAGGAGTGATAACTGACCCTATTGTCAACATAGACTTTGACCATTTTGCAGACTTGGAATATAATTTTGTGTTTAAAAAAGTTGTTCCTTACAAAGAGTTAACTGAGGATGACTCTAGATGTTTGGGTGATATATTGAGAATATAAGACATGATCACAAGCATTCCAACTCAACCAATGCCATATTTTAAAAGTAGCTAACAACCCAAAGGAAGTGCCTTGATGCCATAAGTCAGTAGTATAGTGCCATCATCATCTATGATACCAGTAGTAACAATAGGACCAACACCTAATCCACTAGTTGGAAGTGTTAGAGGGTCATCACCAAGATAAGTACTAGGGGGATAAGCACCTCAAATTACATATCTATTATGAGATGGCCATGAACTTGATAGAGTATCATGGCATAGAGAATACCATAGAGCATGTGCTAAAATGTGAACTATAGTGGCACACTTAGGGCATAACCCAATCTAAGTGTAAGGTAAACTAGTTCAGGACAACTCTACTTGATCATGCCCATACTTGGTATAAGAAATTTGATCCTAACTAGGCTATGGTTGACTGCAACACCTTGAAAGAAGCATTCTTTAAAGAATTTGATAAGCCCAAGTTTGAATAATAGAGAATCACCTCACTCAAGAAAATTAACAAAGGACTATCAGAGAGTGTGTAAAACTCTTCTTTCCAAGCTTCCTTATGATATTCACCCCTCACAATATGTGTAATAGTCTGTTGGAGGATTACTATTACCATTAAGAAGAGTGTTTTTCATGAATACATTCATAAAACCTCATGAAGCATTTGAATCCATACTCAAAGCCAAGGTAATTAGAAGTACTGCCACTGTAATCATCTCATTCATGGAGGAATAGATTATATCCATGGCCAATCAACTATAAAAACTTACAGTTAGTTCATCACAAGATGCTCGAAGTAGGTTATGGTGTATTGATTGTGAAATAGAAGGGCAATATAGGAACAACTACCCTCGAAGTAATATGTACACATTTATTGTAAGCTATGAGGTTTGTCATGAGTTGAATGATGTTCATAACTTCCCTTTATTTCAATGCACCAGTTAAGTTAACATAACCATCTATTTTTGGTTATGTGACACTTACACTCATACGAAAACTAACTACTAAGTGATTAATGAGATTCATGAAAACATGGAAAGAGGCACACAACAGTCCACTATAGTAATCAGGGGGCAATCTAATCAAGGTAATGAAGGCTATGGCCAGTAAAATATAGGATATGGGATGCAAAGAGTTACCATAGGGTGAGGTGGAGGATGTGGTGGAGGAAGATTCTGATCATGATCATGTTATAAGTATGGTTTGACTAATCACTATCAACATGATTTACCTACACATCCAATTTGTGGGTATTATCAAGGAACACATAAGGTCGAGGAATGCCCTGACTTGTAAAAAAAATTAACCCAAAGTAGGTATGACATAGATAAGGGTGCAGGAATGATCAGACACAGGCCTAAAGTAGAGAAGTGATCTTCAAAGGCATAACTTACCCATATGGAGCCAATCAAAATGCATGCAACTACTCACAGTGGATTCACCACTCATCTACTAGTTGTACTAGTAATAAAGTTGTGTATGGAATATGGGGAATAGAGTTGCACTAAGTGCATAATGTAGCCTAATCCCAAAGCTATGTCTTACCCAGACCCTACATGCTATAAATATGTATTGTAGTAGGCTATGAGTGTGATTTAGAACTTGCAAGGAGATCACTAACTATCACAAGACCTAGAGGCATAAGTTACCACCTATTATAAGAAGAAAGATGGTCAAGAAGCTGAGATACAAGAGTTCATAGAGATCTTGTGCCTCTTAAAAATAAAAGTGATGCTACCCCTATTAAAGAACTTACTTTTAGAGCATGAAGTGTACAAACTAGTTGAAGTCATTGTGCCATGCATGGAAAGGGTGTGAGAAGTTAGGCATACCCAGAATGTGGAGTATGATAAAAAAACTCTTGGTGAATTCCACCATTGATGGTTGGTCTGTATGTGAGGTCTTTATGGACATAGGTGCTGAGGTTAATATATTGAGAAAGAATGCATGGGATAAGATGAGTGGGCCATCCTTGAGGCCTTCCCATCATGTAATTTTCATGGCCAAAAATTACAAGATGAAACCAATAAAAATTCTAAAAATCACCATTGTAGACATCATGGGCATTGAGTTTTGTGCTAACTTTGAGGTAATCTCTTTAGCTGAACAAGATAATTATCCAGTGTGACTAGGAAGGCTATGGTTCTCCACGAATAATGTTGATATGCACTTAAAGAAGAACTATATGACCTTTAAAAATGGTAAGGAGAGGGTATTAATCCCCATCTCAAGTGACCAAAGAACCCCCATGTAGGAAGTGTTGATCTTGAAGATGAGATTAACCATATGTACAACAACATGATGTAAGGAAATAAAGAATATCAAGCCCAATGACTAAGGAGTAATTTTTTTGGGAAGATAGATAGTCAACCTTAGATAACACCAAAATTGCTTATGACCAATGGGTCAAAGAAGCCTATGAGATGACTATTCGAAAGTGCCACTTAGTAAGTGTGAAGGCACCAAAACCTATGAGTATTGGATGGGTCTAGATTGATTACACTTCAAAGAGATGGGTCCCTTATGATAGAAATAAGGAAAAGAAAGCATTTATCTTGAGAAAATGTAAACTTAACACACTCCCAAGATATAAGGGGAGTAATTATATGGAAGAATATGTCTTCTACGTTGAATCATGCATCCAAAAGGAGGTAGATAGAATGGGCACACTAGTGTATACTTTAAAAAACACTACCACTCATTGGTGAGAAATACAAAGGCCTAGCTTACCAACTTGGAAAGATGTAAAAGTATCCATTTGCACCAGATGTAAGATAAGTAATGATGATCTAATTTTTTTTGCATACTCTGATGATTCAGACCCAATAACACACATGCACTTGTGTAAAGAAATATGGATTGACTATGGTGATAATGCCTTATGGAACTTATGAGTGTATGCCTTCTATAAAACCTTGAAGATGTGGGAACTTGCATGGTATGTGGTCAATGAAATGCATCATGAGATAGCCAATTGGGATGTATTGAAGGAGAATTTTGTGCACACCTTCTCCTTTTCCTCATATAACCTAGAATTGATTGAGCCATTGCAAGTAATTTGAGGAGTAGTGTTTGAGGATACTAAAAGCCTATAGGAGTGCCTAAAATATATGTTCAGGGAGAAAGGATTAGCACTCTTGACTTTATTTGAGGATCAAGTGCTCAATAATGGCTCGAGTTATAAAGACACTAATGTCTATAAGGTGCGTAACTAGACATCCTTAATAATTAAAAAGAAGATAGTGCACCAAATGGATGATAATAACCCTGATGCAAAAGATCCTACTCATTTTCATATAAAAACATTTGAGGGAAGTAGGTAAGTCGAAGACTCACATCAAGAGAGGAATGAACCATACTACACATCACTCAAAACTACCTAAGTAGACATCAACTCAAAAGGGGAACCAAAGATGGATACTTTGGGTGTATATGGGTCTAATACAGAGCCGACATAAATTATGGATCTCTTGAAGGAGTTATAAGACTTGGCCCCTCAAAATTATCGAGACATGAAGGGCACCCACCCATCCCTTGGGAAAATGAGCATAAAGCTGGTGGATAGTGCAAGACCTATCAAGAAGCATCCCTATAGAATGAATCCAAATATTCATGCCAAGGTCATGATGGAAATTGATAGTATTCTAGCCTTAGGAGTGATCTACCCAATGTAAGATTTAGAATGGGTGAGTCCCATGATGATTAGCATTAAGAAGGATGGGCGAATCTGAATTTATATCTATTATAGAATGTTGAATGCCACCTATGTCACTAAACTCTTCCTGACTCTATTCATTGATGAAGTCTTGGTTGGTTTTGTAGGCTATGAAATTTACACCTTCACTGATGGGTTGTCTAGATACCATCAAATCTAGATTGAAAAGGAGGACATTCCTATAAAAACCTTTATGACTAAATGGGGTTGTTTCACTTATAACATGATGCCTTTTGGAATAAAGAATGCAACATCTGTGCTCTCTAGAGTGGTGATCACTGTATATGAGGACTTCATCCACAAGTTTATCTAAGTATACCTAGAAGACTAGACTATGCATGGGCTTGTCAAGGACCATTGTGATAACCTGCACCTAATGTTTGAAAGGTGCATGCAACAGCATATATCTTTGGACCTCAATAAGTGCATCTTCATGACACCCTTTGGAACCTTGCTTGGGAATATCATATATAAATATGGTCTACTTATTGATCCCACAAAGATTGTAATAATCATTCAGCTCTAGACTCCTACATAGAAAGATGTTCACACCTTTTTTTGCCATTTTGCCTACTATAGAAAGTTAATAAGCAGATATGCAAATATTATGGCACCGCTAGAGGAGCTCTTGTTTAAGGATGGCCCATTCTATTGGGAAGTAGTGTAAGAGGATACTTTTGAAACTCTAAAGCTCAAGTTGGCTAACATGTCTATTCTATAATTTCTTGACTAAATGAACCCATTCCACATCCATGTTGATGCATGTAGATCTATAATTAGTGAAATTCTAGGTTAGTAATACTTATTGGCAACCCCATTCATCTTCTTCATATACCATGAGGCACTTAAGTACCTTGTAAATAAGCCCATTCTCCATGGGTGCATTTACAAATAGATAGTTCAGTTTAAAGAATTCTAATTCTCAATTGTCATCAAGATTGGAAAACAAAACTCACGCCCAAACCATTTATCCCACATCAACTTTGGAAATGTAGTAGTGAATATTGAGGATGACATGCTAAATACACAAATTTATAGAGTCCAATGTGTCCCTAAAGACTTGGTAGAGATAACCACTTTTCTAACATCTAGACCTGTGCCCCAAACTATGATAACCAAAGAAAAGAAGAAGCTCATAGTTTGTACCACCCCCTTTCAGATCATCAACAAGGAGCTATAAAAATTTAATTCATAATGAATTCTTGTGCCAATGTGGCTTAGAACACAAAAGGGACTCCATTTTATATGAGATGAATGAGGGGATATCAAGAGGCCATTGTACTAGAGATGTAATGATGTGCAAGGTTTTACAATTAGGCTTATGGTGACTAAGTCTGTCCTAATATGTAAAAGATTGTGACAAGGCATGTGACATATGCCAGTGCATAAGGAATCCCAACCATCAGGATGAGATACCTCTCATGCCCATTCTTGACTAGGTGCCATTCAAAAAATGGGCCATTGATTTTGTTGGGCTGATCACTCCTACAATAAGGTACATAGGCACAAGATATATTTTGGTAGCTACCAACTATTTCACCAAGTGGGAAGAAGTAATGCCAACCAAAAACTACATATCCACCATAGCCATAAGGTTCATATGGGAGAACATCATAAGTCACTATGGGTGCCCACTCAATTTGACTATCAATAGAGGCACACAATTCATTAATGAAACTATGTAGATCCTACTAGTTGAATACATGGTAGCATTCCATAAGATAACACCTTGTCATCCAAAATTGAATGGCACAGTTGAGGCATTTAACAAGATCTTGGGGACATGCCTCATAAAGATATGCAACATTGGTTGAAAATTTTGGGATGATCGAGTATCGACAATACTATGGGAATATCACACAACCTACAAGAGCCTAAATAAATTTACACCATTCCAACTAGTTTTTGATGTAGAGGAAATTCTATTGATGGAGTTCATGGTGCCATCATTGCACATTACATGTATTGTTCATTTAGATGACCAAGAATAATTAAGCGTAAGGATGGAGGACTTAGAGCATTTGGATGAGGTGTGTGCCCAAGCAAGATGGATCCAACAGAGAGAGAAGGTGTACCATAAATTATGGCATGGTAAGCATATTAAGCACAAAGTAATGATTGAAGGAGCACTGGCTTTGCTTTATGACTCCAAGTACCTCAAACACCCAGGAAAACTCCAAATTAGGTGGATGGGTCTATATGCCATCCACAACATGTTGGAAATTGGTGCATGTAAGTTGTTTACATTATCAAATGAGATTCTCCTTGAGAATTTTAATGGTGACTAATTGAATCCTCATAGGCAATAGGATGGCATTTACACCATCAAACACTGACATCTTGGTCATAAGTTGTATGTGTTGTGTTGACCCAAATAATGTTTAGCACAAGCCAAACATTTCCTTATGTTTTATGTTGGTGATAAGTAAATAAGTGAGGCAATTTTAGGCCCACAAAAGAATTATTTTGGAATTTCCGTGCATAACTCCTATCAGGTGAGTTGAGCATTGATGCTTTCTAAGTGCAAGAGGTGAGACACCTAAGTTTTTCAGCACATGGATTTTTTCAAACTTACACAAATACGAGTACCAAGTCACGTAGAGAGGTGCATAAGATGCTAAGTAAAATTAAGATAAGAGAGAGGGCATAAGATGCTAAGTGTCTATTCACTAACATTGACATTGATACATATAATTGACATATGTTAGTTTCATTTTATTTCATACTACATAATGTGTTTAAACTTGATTGATTATTATATGTGGTACTTTTCCTTATGTTTATTTAACATACACCATCTTTCCCCATTTGTGTGTGGTCCTTGGCTTTCTATTCTTGTGCAACATTACATGTCCCTTGTATGTGGCCTTTGGTCCTTATGTGTGACATTTCTAGTTCCTATGGTTCATAATAAATTATCATACATATACTACTTACTTTCAGTGCTTCATATAAAATTCAATGTTATACTCAAATTTCATGAATCAATACACTTTAAATACTTAAAAATTCTTTACATACAACTCTATGTTTATAATACATATTCAACACTTTCAAGATATTTACATGCTTCATCTACTACTTCAATGTTGTATTCAATTACATGATGCAATATAATATAAAAACTCTTATATGCTTCAAAGTTACATTTATATAATTCAAATATGCAAAATATTATTTCATAATTATATATTTCACAAATGCTCTCACTTTTTATTTTGAGACAATTAATTAACAAGATAAAAACCTCATCTCAAAATGGGGCATCATATTGGGCTGATCTTGAATTCAAACCTTCACAAATAACATATTTCAACATACATTATAAAAACTATCAATATGACTCAGTATTTTCAAATTATGGGGGAATATGGCTTGCATATGTAACCCACCCTTACATTTACTTAAGAATAGATGCACACATGTGAAAAAATTACAAAGTTTCAAACATTTAAAAAGTAGTAATTAACACTCTATAATGGGCATGATGTTGGTTCATGTACTCCCCTATTTTATGTTTTTGAATAAAGAAGTTTTAAATAAGTTATAGTTTGAATCTAGATCTATCTACAATGATGTGATTCATTTTTTCAAGTGGATCACATTGATCTTAGTGATGTTCCACATCTTGGTTGCAATTAATCAAGCCATGTAATGGCTCCCACGTCTTTTTAAAATTTTCATAAGTGAGCCACGTTTGAGCTTAGAAAAACTTCACATCTTGGCTAAACTTTAGTGAACCATGTACCAGTTCCGTCATTTGATTTTATTATCTTCCCCTTAGAGCTTAATGACACTCAATGGATAACACCCTTACTTATTCTCAGAGTGCTATTCACAAGTGAAAGCATAACCTTGTTTAAATCAAAACCTTCACTCATCGAGACTTGATCACTTTCGATTTCACCATAGGTTCAAATCCCATGGGTTGGTATGGTTATGGTTTAGTGACACCCAATGGCCTACTGCTCATCCTATTACCAATTTTAAAATTATTTGTTCTCCTTTTCCAAGAAGCAAATAAGTTTTAAAGCACCTTATCTCCACTTGGGTTAGCTATTAACCTAAGACATCAAACCCCTCCTTTGAAGACAAAGTGTGTTTCCACACTCAGGTTTTATCTCTTGATCTTTTACTCTAGTAATTTCACTTTATTGCATCACTATAATAAATGGGGGTAGGGGAATGTAGACACACAAATTTAATCAATAAATTCTTTAAAATATTTACTCTTGATATCCTTACCTTACTTTGTCTTTTCACCATTTCATTAACCAAAATTATTACGTGAGCCTTTATTTTATTATAAATACTAAGAAAATAAGATCTAGACATCCATATTTCATCCATAGTCATCCCTATTATGCTCACAAACCATTCATAGCATGTTTTTGAAGTTTCTAACATTCTAATCATAGTGTAGCCCTATCCCCTAGTGTGTCATTATCCTCTTACCTCCAATGGACACTTTTTAAAATCAAGATTTTCAATAACAAATATCCCTCACTTTTCATAAGGTAGACTCATGAAAATATCCAAGAGATTATTTTATAAAATCACATCAAATCCACTCATTCATTACTTATAAATCATCTAGTGATCTGATTTCAAAAGCATTCTACATTTAACAAAAGAATATTATTCTTTTCAATTTCAATTTTACTACTTTGATACAATCATAGGCTAAGTTTAAAATTTTTTTATTTTAATTTGAGGGCATCTGTTGTCAAGCATTCTAATCAAAATTTTAATTACATTCATCACAAATTTATTACTTTCCCCAAAAGGGAGAACTACATTGGCCTAAGGAACTTTGGGATATATAGATAACACTAAGTCAAAAAGGGGTTTTCTGAGGATAACTCAACCATTCCCATGTCTCCTATTTTTCCCCCACTTTTTAATTTGATATATTTTTTGTTTATGTGCATGACTAGGGAATTTATTTAATAGGTTTTCAACATGTCTATTCATCTCGCACATAGAATTAGGAAACCACACAATCTTCAATCATAAATTATTCTATACAATGAATAAGGACAACATAGTAGAAATGGACAAAGCCACTTGGTGATATCATCTTTCTAGTGTGCTCTTGTTCGTGTACCCTATAACACTCTAATTTATGTGGTGACATGATCTTGAGTCCAATATGATTATTTCTAAATTAGAAATCCATCTATGTATTCAACAATCAGTGAATTTCAAGCTAAGTACATATTTACCCTTTCACAATTTATAATTTATAGCTTACTTGAAGTTTTTTACTTTATTGTATTTTATTGTATATTATGTATATCAATTTATATAGTTTATTTATATTTAATTAATTAAATTCAATTAATTATAGGGTAATCAAAGTAATCATATGGTGGATCTATTCAAAGATTCTTCATTTACGGGTACATAATTCTATCAAACTACCATATATCATGATCATGGATATCATCATACCACTCATGTTCTATATTTGTAAATTTGAATTTTGCATGATCTTAAATATTATGCATGTGCATAACATGTTGCTCTACTTTGTAATAAGTCTTACATGCTTCATTAGTAGTGATAAATTTTGAGATTTGATTTTCTCTTTTGAACTTGAGAGTATTAGAAATACCATCATGACTAAAAAGAAGTGTATTATTTTAAAATGTGAATGTAATACAATGATGTAATGTATCAATGGTACCTTCCACTTTGTGAAACCATCACTGAATGAATCTAGAACTTATATGATGTTCTTTGCACATAATAAAAATCAATGTATCCACAACCTTGGGATCACATGAAACTGTTAGTGTAATGTGGCCTATTGAATCTTGGTAATGTGTAAATTTTTGCAACTCATTTTGATCATGACCTATGCTTTGGAGAAATTAAAGTGCACATGTATTTGGTTTTGTATCCTCACCTATGTCCACATGTTATTTGTATTCATTTTCAATGAAAAAATATATAGTCAAAGGAGTAATTGTTGCATGCTTGTAATTTTTGCATAGTTAATCCTTATGGGGAATATTTGTAGGTGGTAATATAGGTTGTATAATCTAAATAATGCCTTTCTCTTTATATTTTTGAATTTTATTCTGTAATTCTAAACAAGTATCAATAACATGCCTTTCTATTATTTAAAAACCACAAAATAGGTTTGCTTCTTGATTGTTTAATCTTCTAGAAGATATATGCATAATTGTAGGTAAGACCCTTAATTCCATGCCAAGTAACATTTGTAACATAATTTGTGGTCTATCTTATGCATGATAAGCTTTTATTCTAATAATTAGATTTATATTCATGAGCAAAATATTATGTATAGAATTTAGCAAAGCTGTGGTCTATGTGTAATACATCCTACTCTCTAGAAATGTTGGATCCAATGAAGATACTAGTCCATGATGCTCCTTGTAAAGTAATATTCTATGTATTATCAATATTATAGTAAGTGACCTTAATTTTATCAATATTTAAAATTACCACTTTATTTTATCTATACTCTTACTAATTATTTCCTTGGAATCATATTTATATTCATTTGGACCAACTAAAGTAAAATTCAAACCACATATGTAATCATCAATGCTCATTGGCATTGTATTTGTATCATCATATGAACTAGTCTTTGAATCATTTTTGGAATATTCTATGTAAAAATTAATTTGGATCTTCTGAATTGACTAGTAAAGATAATTCATGTGCATATTTCTTTGGTTCAACATTTTTAATCAAGTGTTTTTTGTTTTGAAACATTTGGAGATTGTAACTTTTGACCATGTGTACTAGATTCACCAAGCTCATATGCATACATTTATTTTATAGGTATAATATCTGGTGGTGGCATGATAGTACTTTGTATCACTTCTGAGATTTATCCTCAATAATAGTTTATGTAATCTTACAATATTTGAATGGTTGATTATTGAAAGGGGACATATAAAAATATACATCATGTACGAATTGAATAAACTGATGTAAAGTAGAAGAGACAACTGCCATTGCATGTATCCATGGCCAACCCAATAATAAATTATAGTGAAATTGATTTGGCATTACTTGAAACTAAGTAGATAATATCTTGGGTCCTAATATGATGTCCAAAGTGATAGAACCCAAATTTTTAGTGAGGCATATCATCGAATGCTTTTATGCTCTTATATGTCTTTTGTAGAGAAGACATGTTGATACCCATTATTTATAGAAATGTAAGATTATAAATATTCAAATCTGAACCATTATTTATCATAAGTCTTTTTACTACTATATCTTTAATTTGAACTTGTATGAACAAGGGAAGAGTTTGACTAATAATAGACTGTGAAGGAAAACCCTCATTTACAAAAGATATAACATCTTCAATATATTGTAAATTATTTACAATGGAATAAAAATATGAAGGCTTTGTGTCATGTGTTATAGATACATTATTCAATGCTTTGTATAAAATGTCCTTGAAAATAGTAGATATTTGAAGTTAAGAGGGTGAGGTGAAAGAAGAAGAAAAGGAACCATTTGGGCCCTATGACATCTAGTAATGATAGGTGGAAATTCAAACTAAGCCATGCAATAGTAAGTATCATAGGTTTGTTCATTATTAAGTTGTTTCTTTATGTTGAATTTTATCTTTTGCATTAAAGTGTGAAGCCATGGATTGACATACAACTTAAATATTTTACATGTAAGAGGAAAGCAACATGTAAGAGCACATATAAACTTTGAACCAAAAAATGATAAATGGAAGCACTCATTATAATAATGATTAAGTCTATAAATGCTATAAAATTGATGGGAATCAAAGATCTGCAACTCAAAAAACCCTAGAAATGATAAAAAAAAACCCTAGGGAAAACTAGGGTTTTTTGAAATGCTCTACAATAAACAGGTTCTCCAATTTATTTATAACTAAAATTGGGAAATAGGAAATGCTAAATCCTAATTAAGATAAACTGAACTGAGCTAAATTAGGATGTATAATCGGAATAAATTAAACATTCACTAATTTGTAACTTACTATATTTGGAAAATATTAAAAAGGGAATTTATGCAAGAATAAACCACTTACCTGGAAATCTAAAATGTAGGTTTGAGATAGGGACTGAGAAAACACTGTGTAGTTATGCATGGTGATTGTGAATCAAGAACAGAGCTTTACATCCACTTCTAATAAGGCTGATGGTTTCAGACAAGGGCACTCTACTATGTTGTCCTTAGGGCACATTGATGTTGTATGGTTTTGATTTCTGAAATTGCAATGTGACTATATGAAAGCTCTTGATACATTGCAAAACTTGTCATGTGCCTTATTCTTCATTGAAACCCTAGCTTTATGAGACAAGGAGACAAGTGATATCAAGGGGTAAAAATAGGTTAGTGGTTTAAATTGTACTAAACATCAACACCTTGTTGTGATGAGTTCTGCCTACATGCCACTAATTCGAAGTGGGATCAAACTTCATGTAGTTCTTGCATGCTAAATGGTGTGTGAGCAATAATGATGCAACATGTTAAATGCTAGTGCAATCTTAGGTATGATTAGGTGCTTTGACAATGTCTTGTGACCTTGGAATGGTATGTAGACCTAGCTTTGTGTTGTATGGGCTATCTAGACTATGTATTGGAAAAAATAAGGAGTATTCTCTTAATGTACAATTAGATATTTTGGTGTTTTTCAATCATATGAACCTTTAGTGAGAAAATAGATGAAAAATGTGATTTTTATAGTGATAAAATTGGGAATTCCTCAAATGGGACATGCAAAACGTGTAGAGGGACCCATTGAACTTAACTTGAATTTGAGAAACCGGTTGTAATTTGGCTGGAGAACATAAATGCACTTTTTGGACTGGGGCACTAGGCACGATGGTCCAAATGAAGACATTTTTAAAGATTATTGGGACAACTAAATTGGAGATTTGGATCAGTCAAGTACAGAGTTTAGGTTGTTGGAACAGAGAAATAGGAATGTTTAGTGATCAAGGTTGCTTTGTGGTAAGGGTCATCGACATAGAGATAAAGGAATGATGGTTTAAAACTGTGGATCTGAACATAGGTTGGGTGTACAAAAGGAGTGGTCATAAATATATTGTTTCGGCGATGAAAGTTAATTTATGGAACTATAATTTCTGGAGTGGTGGTTGTGGTTTCTTAAGTGGTGGTGAAAAGGCTCGGCTGGCATTAGCATTCCAACTAGAACAAATATCCAAATCAAAAGAAGAATATTTTATTTTTTCATTGTTCTTGACAGGCTCCAGACCACCGATTCAGCTGAGGATGCTGTTCCTGGAAGAACATCAGTTCCCGACGGAACCTAAACCTCTGACTCGGCTGACCGATGTGTTCTTAGCACAATGTTAGTGCTCGACAGTCCAGAAAAATCTGATACGGCCGATGAAACTATTCCCAACACCTCCAAGATGCCGGATAGCACTGGCGGAGCAAAGAAATCAGAAGAGTTTGCCGTTGTTAAATTTTATGCAAAAGAAGCTCTCGAACATGCATGGGAATATTGCCAAAAAGTCAAACTGAATGCTGGCGATGCACTTTTTATATCAGAAGGATGGTTTCATCAGAAATAGAATGGTGTCAACCATGATAATGACAACTCGGTTCTCTGATGTCAGATTCATTCGCTTGCAGGCCATTAGAACTACAATGACGGGTGATCACATTATGAGCTTTCGGGCTATAGTTGGTGTCCTAACATAAAAAGAAAATCCCAAATTAAGTAGTAGTGGGAAGAATTTTTCTATCTAGAAACTATCATCGCTTGATGCAACTAATATTTCTCTGTTCCTATTTTATCAAATTTTAATGCCGTAGTCTTTATCAGGATAAGTTGACCAAATTGTAAAATTGGTAACTTTTTTTTATCATGGTCTTTGCAAGAGGAAACAAAAAGATGGAATGCCATGCCCGATTGTTATAAACCGATCACAGGATCATATTATAAATATCATGTTGCCGCATCATGTCAAAAATATACTACCAAACGTGCATAACTAAGGGGTGGAAATCTATCAATGACAATTCGTAAGCCTTCCAAATCAGAAGGAATATATATGATGAAGCCTTTATTATAAATTTATAATAACAATTACAGATCCCAAGCAGTTATATGTTGAAGAAATGATTGTGAGAGCACCCCCTCCTGTAATTAATGTGTGTTTTGGACGCTGCAACTAGTAATCCTTTTATATCCACCTTAATGGAGCTGCGTCCTCTGAATAGTTCAATGTATGCAACAAAATTTGAAGAGGATTTCTTCG
Organism: Torreya grandis; assembly: GCA_037957365.1. Lineage (NCBI taxonomy): Eukaryota > Viridiplantae > Streptophyta > Pinopsida > Cupressales > Taxaceae > Torreya > Torreya grandis. Next base: position 973,009 of record JARHVA010003876.1, on the reverse strand, counting down.
TGAAGGTTACTGCAAGGATAAACTTTGGAGCCAAAAATAAGGAACTCATAAGACATCTCAATGACCCTTATGACCGTATTTGGGACTCAAATGAAATTTAGCCAAAGTATCTTGTTGGTGTGACCCCCTGGAACAAAGCCAGTCAGTACAACGAGGGACATTTTTTCAAACACACACGAGCAACCTCCAAATAAAGTGATGCAAACTATAGTTGTAGGCACAGCCGGGGGTAATCTGTCTTAATCGACTAAATCTTGAATCTTTCCCAGCTAGTGCTCGAGCATATGCATTGAGGATTTAGGTCCAACTGTTGCGGAAATCTTATGTGCCTGGTTACAGCATTATAGTTCTTAACATTGAGGAGAATGCTGGCAAGTATAGCCTTTATGAGCCAAGTTATAAACTGTCTCATTACCATTTGTTTTGTCATTTGGCTTCATGAAAACAAGAGACTCTCCACATGATCTAAAATTCTAAATGCACTTGAGATTGGCAGATATATTAGAAGGGCTTCCAAAACAAGAAATCAATATATTATTGCACTGATGAAATTCAAGGCCATGTCTCCAACAAGTGATTGGGCAATTGATACTGGAGATCCTTGTCTTCTAGTTGAAGGGTTTGGGTTAAGTGCAACTCAAATTCGCCACGAGGACTCATAAAACTGTAATGCTGATTTATAGCTTGTGATGTTACGCTGCTTGTACTTTCTTTGCTGCTTAGTATATTTCACTTTTAATAGTGTATTTTCCAGCTTTCTCTAATGAATTTAGAATAATAAATTATAATTATATATATATATATATATAAATATATAAATTCACATTGATTCTTTGAATTAATTAATTTAATTAAAAGTCATACTGTTGGAGTGTAAAAGTTGTCTGAAATAAATAAAAAGAAGGGCAACTCAAGTTAAACTCGAGTGATGCCTTAAATCAGGGCTGAGTAAAAACGTAGTTCTGTAATCACCTAGTCATCTATAGAGTCATTTAAAAAAAAAAGTTTTGTGAACATAATATAAATAAATTGTAAGATGAATGGATCATTTTGCGAGTTTTTAAATTATTTATTATTTATAAAATTTGTATTATAGTTAATAAATTAAAAAATTTATTAAAATTCGTAATTTATTGATTATGTGTAAGCCTTTGGTTTTGTAAACTATGTGTTGAAAATTTTAGAGGTTAAATTTTGTATTGTGTTATGTTTAATCTAGTTTGAGGGAAGACTTTGGGTTGTAAAGTAATATTTCATACTATTTGATCTATGTTGTCATTTATAAAGTTTAAAGGTAGACACTAAATCGGAACTGTTTTATGGTAAACAAAATTCTATTTTATAAGAGAAAATGAGATTTTGTGTTCATTTCCAAACATAAACATATAGGAATTTTATAGAACTTTGTGTCTTGAAACCTCTTTGACGATATATTTTATTCATCCATTTTAAGTACATCTTTCTTGTCTCTTTGAGGATATAGGTTTCCTTTGTTGAATTTTCTAACCTATTCCATTAAATCTAGGTCATCTAGGTGGTTTCTTGTGTTTAATCTGTTGATAGTTTCCATTTTCCTTTCCTTATATTCTCTCTTTCTTTTCATTTTGAGTTTTCTCCTTCTTTTTTTTTTTTTTTTTACCTTTTTGTACTTTTTAATTAAAAGTATCAAAAACCCAAAAATGTCATAATACAAGGGAGTTGCTCCTCAACCAAAAAAAAAAAAAAAAAAAAAAATTAAACTTGTGATCCAATGTTTCAAGATTTATGTCATATCTAGTTGGGCGACTTAAAGAAATAATATGAAAAACACAGTGACATAAAGTCTTGCCAACATGTCCCAAATGAGATAAAGGTGTGGCATTTAATTAATAACATAGAAATGTATGCAATTATCTTTGGGGTTGAGAACAAATACATTTAGAAAAGTCTTAGATTATTTAGAGGGATTAGGGGTCAAATAAATAGTAATTTGGGGTAGGATACTTTTTAGAGTTAATAAATTATACACAAGTATAGAAAACATGTTTAAGTAGAGAAAATACACTATGAAAAAAGATCGTACTAATATTAGATGTTTACATAATTCTTTTAATTTTATGTTCATATATGACTGAATGTATGTATGTGTTAAAGTATAAAGATAAATAATTGAATCATGTACCTTCACTTAATTATGGAAGGGTGGAGGGATCAAATGATGCTTGAGATAAGCTCCATCTATATTAGTTTTTTGATGTGTTTGAAAATAATTACCAATCTCTATAAGTAGTCAATTTTGTAATAATGGAAAATTTGAAATTGAAATTGCAATGAGTATAGGAATGAATACACATGCTTTTTATTTAACCAAAATCTATTTTAACTTAAAAAATAATGTTCACTAAGCTATTCATTTTGATTAATTTTTTTTTCTGACAAGTTATACATTTACACCACTTATATAGAAGTTTTATGAGCACAACCTACTTCTTGATAAGGGAAGTAGATAATTTTTTCTTCAAGTAAAGAACTCAAACTCCTACTAAGTAGCCTTCGCTCAGTATATTTTTAAAATTACTATTATATATGTCCCCTTTTTGAGGTGAATGATTGAATAACCTACACCAACAATAACTCATCCCAAAAAGAATATACTTAAAAGCGACATGTGTAATAAGATTGTGATGAATATAATGAATAATAAGCCAATGATATTTGGAGTAATGATACAATAAAAAAATCAATCAATAATGGATTGGGATGATGTTTGTGAGATAAAATACTTACATAAAGGCATCCCATCAATGATCTATTTGATTGGTGGAAACCTAATCTATTGTACATAGCTTCTTAAGGTTTGATTAATTCCATACATATGCATAATATTTAATAAATTACAAGAAATTCAAATAATTCAAAAAAACATAAAAACATTCAAAATATTTAAAAAATCCAAAATTGGTACCTAGTATGACATTATTTCTAGATTGCACTATTTACATATATTATTTATCATATGTTTGGTAGATGACATATTTTTCATACACAAATATATTTCACAATATATGAGTGCGATGTAGGACATACATATTACACATAGACATATTTGGACTTTCCTCTATTCAGTGGCCATGCTGACACTGGGAGCATCTTCTTATACAGGGTTCAAGTATCATATTTTAATTTTTTTTGAAAAAGATCTAAAAAATAAGCATAATATAAAGCCTAAGGGCACAAAATATCATAGCATAAGAACTGAGCCCTCATCACAAAGATTATATCCCTAGATTTTTTCTTAATAGATATAAAATATAATAATTTAATTTATTTAATAAATATACGAAATATAGAAGAAATAAACAAGGATAACAATGTTATATATTAAAAAAATTTGTAGGAGATATATCACTAAAATATGAACTTATAAATATATACTTAATATTGTCAATAATGTCATTGTAAAAATTGGTTATGATTAGAGAATTTAGAAAAGTGTAGAAAGTTTGCTCATTATAGGTGTTAAGAATAGAAACATTTATTTTGGTAAAGTGTTTATAAATTGAAATAATTTTTTTTTGGGGTTATTTGCTTTTCTAGATTTTTGCCTCCTCGTTTTTAATTTACATGTTGACTCTTGTGTTCCTATAATAAGTTGCGTCTTTATGACCTAGAGTATTAAGGAAAACCAACATAAATTAGAGTTTGGGTGGTTGGTGTCCACTAAATAACGCTTTAATAGTTAGACCTCTTTTAATAGAATAATAAAACTGTTGGGAACCATAAAATAACATTACATTCCTCTCATACATCAAGAATATGTTATGTAATTGATGTATAAATGAAGTATACCACTTATTTATTTATAAGTGATTTTTAATTTAATTTGATAATATTGATATGTGTGTCGACTTCTAATAGCTGTAAATGCAAAAGGTGAAAAAAGGTCAGATGAATCCATATAACTAAAAATAGATGAAAATACATACAAAATAGTCCTTACAACATAACAATACAAAATATCCCTAACAATAATGAGTATAATATCATAAAAAGTTAAGAAACGAATTGAAGATTTAAAAATTAACTAGAATATCAATATTACTCAATTTAAACCAAATTAACTATATATAAATAAATATATAAAACTTAAATAAATTAACACAAAATAAAATTAATTATATATAAATAAATATTTAAAATATAAATAAATCAACACAATAAAAATCATAAAACTATTTTAAACTACTAAATATTACATACCATCAGCCTCACCAAATCTATTTAACCAATCGTAACGTCATGAAATTAGTTATGGTTAATAAGAAGCTTCAATTTTTGAATTTCGATAAAATTATACTTGCTTGGCAGATGAAAAGTCGCTCTTCAAAGGTCATGGTTCTCATATGACAAGATATTTCCAAAGCCGACCCTGTGCACGCGTTGACATAAACATGATCTCTATTCACAAATGGCGATATTGACTAGAAACCTCCAGCTTGCAAACTGAGAAAACTTTGAGGTTTGACAGTCCTATAAAATGCATTAACTGATTCCTCCCTAAGCATATGCTAATCACGGTACAAACTGACAAAAAATTGAGTGAGAACATATTATTTTCTTATCTTGATTATAGTTTATAGACGTGATTTGAAAGGTTGCTGTAAAATTATTATATCTATGAAAAGTTTGACTTTTGACATAGTCCTGTAAGATAGGTTGCCTGATTATATGCTTATGAAAATCAACGCATTCGTTTGTTATATACGATCATACCAGGTACTGCTGCAGTACGAATGATATACTTCTCTTTTTCTTGTGATACTGGCCACTTCGACGATTTACATCTCTAACTACCACGCTTCTCAGTTTGTTGGGAGCAAGATTTCCAAGAATAGGCCTCTCTTATCTTCATCCTCAAATCTTCGCATTTTCTCAGCCATTAACATCTCCTGGCCGAAAGCTTTATCATCAAGCGTTGAATTGTTGGGCACAAAGGAGAAGCGGCATAACACCATTCGCAAGAGTGTTGATCTCCATGTGGTTCCGCCGCCGGCAGAAACTGAAACTCCGCATAAGGCCGAAAGGCAGCTATCTCCCGTTGAGTTGAAGAGATTTGCGAGGCAGTTGGAAGAGGTGTACAGGAACAGCCCCAGCGCCTCCCCAAAAGAGCCCTTAGGCGAAGAGTGGAGAGAGTATCATGGATCGAATAACTGGCAAGGTCTTGTGGAGCCGTTAAACCCCAAGCTGAGAAGGGAGATCGTCAAATACGGAGAATTCGCCCAGGCCACCTACGCGGCCTTCGACTTCGACTCGCATTCCAAATACTGTGGCAGCTGCAGTGACAACCGCCATAAGATGCTGGACAAGGTACATCTGCACAACACAGGCTACAAGATTACCAAATATCTCTATGCCATGTCGGACGTTCACATGCCCAAATTCTTCGGGTGGTCCAACTCCATGGATCCCTGGAGCAAGGACTCCAACTGGATGGGCTATGTGGCTGTCAGCACGGACGAGGAAGAGGTCAAACGTCTGGGCAGGCGCGACATCGTGATCGCATGGCGCGAAACGGTGACGCCGCTGGAGTGGATGGAGAATCTGCGCGACATCCTGCACCCCGTCGGAGACCTAGGCTGCCAAGAACACGTCAACGTGGAACGCGGATTTCTGAGCCTCTACACCTCCAAGAACGACAACACCCGCTACAACAAGCTCAGCGCATCCGAACAAGTCATGCACGAAGTCCGCCGCTTGGTGGCCATGTACACAGAGCGCGGGGAGGAAGTGAGCATTAGCATCTGCGGGCACAGCCTGGGAGGCGCCCTCCCTCTTCTTAACGACTTCGAAATAGTGGCCAAGGGGGTTAACATTAACCTAAATGGCCCAAACCCTAACCCTAGAATCCCAGTGAGCGTGTTCTCGTTCGGGGCTCCGAGAGTGGGGAACAACGCTTTCAGAGACAGACTGGGGGAGTTTGGCGTGAAGGTGCTGCTTGTGGTAGCCAAACAGGATATGGTACCAAAGATGTCGGGTATCATCTTCAACGAAGGAATGGAGAAATCTGAACAAATAATCGGGCCGTTGTTGGAAACTCTTCCATGGAGTTACAAACACGTAGGTGTGGAATTGGCATTGGATCATAAGAAATCTCCATATATAAAGAAGAACTCTGATCCAGTGTGGTGCCACAATCTGGAGGGTGACTTCCATTTGTTAGATTTATACGAAAGCTCGTCTTCCCTTTTCCCCGGCAAAGCCAGACGCGATGTGGCGTTGGTTAACAAAGGTTCGGACATGCTGCCGAAAGAGCTGATGGTGACGGCCGATTGGTATCAACTGGAAAACAAAGGACTGGTCCGCAACTGCTACGGAAGGTGGGTCCAACCTGACCGAGAAGCTGATGACGTGCCCTCTCCTCTGCACGTGGAGCTCTCCTCGCCCTTCGACCTTTGACATTTATTTCAGAGGATTCATGTTCCTCCGTTTGGTCCATAAACTCTTTGGTTTTGTACACTTCACTAAAATCATTCATTCATTATGAAGCTTTTATTTAATGCCTTTGTTTAAATAATTACAATTAATTTTCTGAAATAAGATTAATAAATGATAAACATAAAGTTTAAAAAAGTATTTTAATTTTTGAGATATAATTGTTAAATGTGATAACAAAAAATAGTGTTATGAGGTATGATAATGAGAATCTTAAAAATTCATGTCGAACAAAAGACTTTATCAAAATTGTGAAGTTTTATTTTTAATCACTATATCCATAACAAGTATAATTATAGGGAGTGTGAAGGGGGTGTAAATTTTCCATAACCATGTGCATAAAATATGGGGCTTTAAGAACCTTGCTCAATTTTTTAAAATCGTGTGTTGATCACTAGAAAATTGCCCTTCTTCTCCAACCTTAATTGGATAGCCAACCCTAAATGGATAAATAAAATGATGTATTTTTGGACTTACATTACATGAAGGAAAAAATGAACTTTGATATTTTTCAAAACCCTCAATAATGTACAATATTAAAAATGACACTCTAATAAATGTAATAATTCTTTATCCAAAAAAACCAATGTAATGCAATGTGTCACTAATATGAACTTTATTATTACAATGAATGCCCTCTAAATACTCAAGTTTGATTGAACTCTATAACATGCTTGTAAATTCTCAATAGATTATTGTGATAATAAATCTTAGATACTTTTTCAATTGATCTCTAGATTCCTAAATGCATAAAGATGTTTTGTATATTTTTTGATATCGTGGCCATGGGGTAAAAGTTTAGAGAATGATTGGGCTTGCCACTATAACTCCACTCCATGCAAATGAACTACTCCATGATGAGCAGATAAATTGAGTCTTAAATCCATGACTACCAAGTCTAGGGCACTTTAATGAAAGCTTATCCACTAGTTGGGCAAACCCCGTAGGCTAGATACTTGTGTATTTATATATGACTTGAATTTAGATTAGAACCCTTTTGGCTTCCAAATACACATCAAAACACTGAAAAGGTAGTCAAGACAAGACCATAAAATCTCGAGACTTCCTAATCAACCCGAACAACCACACCCCAAAAACATACTAAGTTGACATTTGTTTTTGGTCATTATTCTTGTACATAGAATTCTTGTTACTAATTTTAGTCCCATATATTTATTTGTCTAATGGATGTCATTAAAATCATTCATTCATGCATTATGAGGAAGGAAGGACTTGAAGCTCTTAAAGAACACTTTAGTTTGTACATATTTAAAATTTTATGTACGTGTGCTACTTACATATAAATGGATTTTAATCAAATTGGAACATAAATATTCATAATTAATTTTACAAATAAGATAAATAGATGATGAAAAGAGGGTTTAGAAATTTATCCTGATTTTGTAGAGATTTGAAGATAGTTGTTGAAATATGACAACAAAAATTAAAGGTTTGTGGCAAAACTAAAATAACCTAAAAAATAATATGAATGGAAACTCTTATAAAAACCATCAAGTTTTGTTCCTAGTTTCCATAACCATAATAAATACAAGTTTGGGAAGTGTTAGGGAGGTGTAAATTATTTTTAAAATTATGTTCATCATATCTATGGATCCAAAATTCTTGCTAATTTTTTTGAAATCTCATATCAATCACTAAGAAATTACACTTCCTCTCCAAACCCTAAGTGGGTAACTAAACCTAAAAATGATAAGGAAAATGATGTTTTTTTGAGTTTTCATTACATGATGGAAAATATGAGCTTCTTCGATATTTTTCAAGCCCATCAATGATGTATAATATAAAAAATGATACTCTAATAAATGCAATTTCTATTCAGCCAAAAAAATTAATGTAATGCAATGTATCACTAATATGAGCTTGAATGCTACAATGAATACTCTCTAAATTATTGTTTGATTGAACTCTAGAATGCTTGTAAATTTTCAATAGGTTATTGAGACAATAAATGTTAGATACTATTTTAGATGATTTATAGATGCCTAAATACACTAAGATGCTTGTGTATTTATAGATGCTTTGAAATTAAATTAGAGCCTTTTGGTGCAAAAACTGACATTAATTGATCAAAAAAGCATACAAGACAATACCCAAACGTAAGCATGCATTTGATATGTTTCAAGGGGGACCACTATGGATATATTTTTATGTACCTAAAGATATGATATATTAATGTATATGAGTTGATGGAGATGCTAAAATGTGGCACACATCTCCCTTAGTTAGTTATATGGGTGCAATATATTATAATAAATGAGTAACTTATGGAATGAGTGCATTAGGTAATGGTCAGCTTATATTGAAATTATGAGGTTACCCATCCTTAGTTAGTTATTAAGAGGTCTATTTAAATGGGGTGAATATCATTATAAATAAATCAGGTAAGTGTTAAGTTTTCTATTTGATAGAAGTATATTAGAGGTTATCCCCTCAAAGAGACATTGTGGAGTTATTCCTTCCTAAAGGAGCATTGTATGGTGTTACCCTACCTTAAGGGTATTATTCTATTTCTTCATATATTAAATATTTGAGTATATTGGCTCACCAATATCTATTATGTTATGCTAATCTACATTATATTTTGTATATTTTCAATTATTATAAGTGTGTATCATAACAATTGGTATCAGGCTTTGATTTAAGCACATTATATGGGGCAAAACCCTAATTTTGTGGAATTGATTTTCTTATTGTAATCTATTTTGAATTTTTATACAAATGTTTTTATAGTGTTGAGTAATACTTTAAGGAATTCAAAGTAAAAATTCAAAGTTTTTTGTTCCATTTTAAGGGTGTTATTTCTATTTTATGGTTTGTAATAAAATTTTCATATCCATCAAAATATAAATAAATTTTCTATGAAATTTTTAGAATTTTTTGAGTGAATTATTGAGATTTTATGATTTTTTGTATATTCACTCTAGAGGCCAATTTTTTTTTGGAATTTTCAATATCATACATGGAAGCTACAATAAAAAAATTGGACTATTTAGATCAGTTTTCCATGAGTTATTCTACTTTTAGGGGTTTTCCCTTAATCCTAGTGTTTTTTCTAAATCATGGTTCAAAGGGATTAAAATAATTTAGAACATTTGATGGAGAGTTTTAAAACAATGTAAAATATTTTGAAGAAGTATTCTATGGTAAAAAATGGACATGTGGGGAAAGAAGAGACTAATGATGATAACCAAGAAGAAATTACAAATGAAGAATAAGAAGATGAACATAATGATGATGAGAAGGGAGATATAGATGATTCAAGAGGAGAGGTTAAGGATAATGATGTGGAAAAAGAGGAAGAAAATAATTTTGATGATGGAAATGAGGAAGACTAGGCCTCTACATATGAAGAAGAAGAAACATAACATAATAATGATGATTAAAATGATAAAGATGGTGTCCAGAGAGAGGTAGATGATCTTGAAGAGGATGAAAAATGATTAGATGATAAGAGTTCAAATAATTTAGCTCCAAAGAAATCAGAGTCATTTTTCTAGTTTTATGGATGCATTCAAAAAAATAAGATTATTGTGTCTATAAACCCTAGAAACAAGTATAATTTCATTAACATAGATGTATCCCAACATGTATAGGTTCAATCAAATAATATCAAGGAGGCTCAAGTAGATGGTAAGAATATTCCAATTTTTGAAGATTTGAAGCTCACGATAGACAAATATTTTTTGTATTCATGTTTTTGTGCTTTGGATATACATGGTGTAGATGTGGATCTTGGATATCCATGGTTAGAGACTTTGGGAACATTAAATATTATCTTTCTCAGTTTATTTTTAGTTAAGTCTTATTTTCACCATATTTATGACTATTTTTAAAAAGGTTTAAAAGACACTTAAATTATACAAATTATTACTATAATTATTATAATATTATTGAATAATTTATTATTCTAGACCCTTAACTAAAATAGGAATAAGACTCTAATATTCCCAAAAAATTTAAATCATTTGGTGAACCTGACTTACTTCATTTACGATAAAAACCCTAGGTACCCTCAAAAAAATTCATTCTATTTTTTTCTAGTATTTTTCTACTTTTTCTTGAATATTTATATCAAAATTTTATGTTTAAATTTTTAAACTTACCATAGTAATTTTAAAAATCATTTATTTCAAACCCTAGTTGAATTTACTAGGTCCCTTTCACACGAAAACCCTAGAAACCCTAGGGTAAATTGCTTGCTAAGTTTTCCAACATTTTTATAATTTTTTTACCTACATATTTTAATAAAAAATTCAAATGTAATTTTTAAAACTCACCATAGTAATTTTAATTTTTTTTCTTTCAAACCCTAGTTGCCTATACTAAGTCTTGGTATTTTTCTAATATTTTTATGACTTTTTCTTGCATATTTAAATCAAAATTTCTAGTTAATTTTTAAAAGTTACTATAGTAATTTAAAAAAATATATATTCCAACCCCTAGTTGAATTTACTAGGTCAGTTTGTTTCTTTGTGGCATCACCTTACATGTTTGTGAGCTTCATATCATTTTTATGCATATTCCAGTTTATTGTTTTTAGGACTTTACATTTATTTTATTCAGTACTTTCCTTTCATCAAATTTTTCTTGTAAAACTTATTGTAAAAAATTCATTCCATTTTTAATTTGTTTTCCTACTTTAACAATGACCCAATATACCAATTTTGACAAAACTGATAAGAGGGAACTTCAAGACCATTTAACTAAACATCTTGATATGCAAGATGGCATGCTTAAAATACTACAAGAAGAACAAAAAAAAGTGAAATATGGTCAATCCTTTCAAACCATAGACCACCCAGTTGTAAATAACACTATGGGGGCAACTATGTCTCAACAACCCCTTATAACTGCTCAACCTTCTTATGAGGCAACATCAGTTATGAATAGTACATCTTTGTCTCCTGACATGGCTACCCTTGTGTAAGAGATACAATCTCTTCAATCTAAATTGATACATATTGAGCAAGGTGCCTCTAGACCTACATAGGATTTGGATTATTTTGCTCTACTACATACACCATTGACATGCCATGTTGCTTCTACACCCTTGCCACTAGGTTTTGTTCAACCTAAACTTACTCTATATTATGGAAAAGTTGATCCAGAGACATACTTGAGATATTTTCAAGTAGCATGCTTAGACTATGTGCCAAATGACTGGTTACTAACCAAGCTATTTCCATAAAGTTTAAAGGATTATGATTTAAAATGATTTTATAGTCTACTAAATCAATTAGTCAATGCATTCAATACTTTAGTTGATATGTTCCTATCTCATTTCAGCATTAACATAGGTGACAAGGTTTATTATTCCAAAGTTGCACAATAGAAACAAAGGTCAAATAAGCATCTTACAGATTATGTTCTTAGATATAAGACTATCTTGGATAAAATGACTAACCCCATGTCCAATCAAGAGTTACAGGATCTCTTCAAATAGAGTATTCTACCAATTTTGCATGAGTCAATAATGTTTAAAAGGTTCTCTTTCTTCACTGAGTTATGTCATACACTAAATGAAATGGAAGTCAAACTAATTTTAATGGGCAAAGTTAAGTACACAAGCATATCATAAACAATAAATAAGAGTAATAGTAAAGTCCCATATAAATTAAATGTCAATGATAGCAAAAGTTAAAATCAACCAATAGTTAATGCAATTTTAGAGCCCCCTCAGTGAGTGGTTTTATTCATGCCTCCTCGATGAACTTTTACCAATCTACCAGTATCTCCAGCCAGAGTCTTACAACAAATATTGGAATGTAACATCATATCTCTCTCTCCTATTCAAGAAGTTGATCTAACACATATTCTTCTATGGGGATATGATCATAATGCATTTTTCCATTTCCCTAAGACACTAGGCCACATAATGAATAGATGCATCAGTTTGAAACACAAGATACATGACTTGATAGATGGAAATATTATTGATCTTGGCACTCCATTTGAGCCTCCTCAGGAAAAGAAAACATAGGATAAGGATTTTAAATTTTTCTCATATCCCTTCCCATAACATTCTAAAAAAGAGATAGGGGATACATCAGGTGTTCACCATGCATATCATGCACACCCTCCACTAGCTATATACTATGTACCTTCAGTTGAGTCACATCCTTTGAGCAACATGATTGGTGTGTATAATTCTAGAGTTCCAACTAGACCTTCCATCTCCTTCTTAGAGTAGGGGATAGTTGAGTATGATTAAGATTACTATGAACTCTTTAATAGAGTTTACATTAATCATCATCCTATTCATAGTGTCCTCATAAATAATGGATCTAGTGTGAACATGTTCACTTTAACATTACTATTGTATTTAGGATATTCAAAATAGGATATTACCCTAATGGATAAAGTTATTATCAGATTCAGTGGGCACATACAGAGTTCATTGGGTAAGATTGTACTTCATCTACAAGTTGGTCCAACACATATTTCCACACAATTTACTATTATTCCTATTGTAGGAGCCTTCGATATGTTACTTGGTTGACTATGGATTCAGAAACATCATGCAGTGCCTTCTATAGTTCACAGATGCATGAAATTCATTCATGTTAATTAGGATGTTATAGGTGATGGAGTCCATATGAGTTACCACTCCCCACTTCAGAGCCATTTGCCACTTTATAGTCACCAGTTTTAGCTTTTCCACCAGTTAAAATTCTTCCTCTAGTTCAAATTTAGACACAATCAAGGCCTTCCTTGCTAGCATAGAGAGTTCATACACTTCCATGAAGGCCTTTTTTAGAGCAACCATAGTTTTAGGACTCTAGATAGTTTCCAACTATGGTATTCAAACCCAGGGTAGTATCATTGAGGTCTCATACCTCTACACATAGATCACATGTTCAAAGAGCTTATCCTACCACTATATGGGTCCCCAAGAGCCCTACAATTTTATCTACTTCTTAGAGTTATGGGGGGACCCCACATATGGTTTTCACTACAGATATTTTAGAGAATTTATAATAGACATAACTTTTAAAGTCACAATCTCAACCATTCCATCATGCTTCATGATCACACACGATCCTTTTCCTTGATATAAGACACCATGATAGGGAGTCTCTCATGAGACTCATCGGTTAGTATCATTTTTTCTCCATCTTGATTGTAGATAGATTCTTTTCAATTTATTTTATATAGTCTTATTATGATTGATTGTACATAGCTTATTTAAAATAACTCAAAATACCAAATACATTCAATTATGCCAAAAAACAAAAAGATTCAAATAAATCAAAAACACCAAAAATACCAAAAACATTTCAATTATATGCATTATCCATGCTTTACATTTCTACTGCCATGTTAGACTTACATTTTTCTATTCTATGTTATTGTATGTTAATTTATCTACATTACCATACTTCACTTGATATTCTTTGAGTGTGTGTAGAGACACCCATATCCTTGATTGCTTTACTCTACCTATTGAATGGGAATTCTATTTTCACATTCAAGACATACATCAACATATCTACCCATTGGGGGCATCTTCTACATGACTACATCATCCAAGTTGTGTCATTCTTACATCACACACTCTATTTATCATGTTGATGTACATTAGTTACTAGCTTACATAGATTATTCTATCAACACTCACTATTATATAACACTTGTGTATTTATTAGCATCTACCTAGTTTTGTACTCCAAGTCTTACATACTTTCACTTCTTTTTTTGATTAGTTAGATGTGATTGTATTTATTGTATTTAAATGTCTTCCTTTCTTGATTCACATATCTAGATGTGATTGCATTTATTAGTTCCTATTTATCTCTTGTTTGTACATTAGGAAATTTTCCAATGTCCTTTGCTTCTATTCTTATGTGTACCTTAGAAAATTTGCCAATGTCCTTTACTTGTAATCTTCTATATGCCTCTAGCCCTCATGCCAACCTTGTTTGTTTTTAATTGTATGTGTATTTGGCATATGAACATGCCTTGTATGAATATTTTCCAAGTTTTAGTGATATGTGCTCATTTTCCTTATTTTATTGGCCTCTTAGCCACTCTTGTATGCTTCTTACTTCTTTTCATGCATCCTTGTTTACTTCTCAATTGTATGCAATGCCATGATTCATATCATGTATTATCTCACTTTCTTGGATCCTATGATGGACATCATGATCCATCCCTCCTTGACAAGTAATAACTAACCAGTTTTTTTAGTTTTGGTTCAATATATTTCACATTATATTACATTGTTACATCTATCTAAGCATACCCATGTTGATCTAACAATGTTCAAAACAAAATATGTTATATCTTGAGACTTATTTTTAATTATCATTGTTATATCTTGTATTTCATAGCATAACACACTTCTAGGGCTCTTTCTTCTAAGGGCAGTCATTATAGGGTCTTCATTCCTACTCTCATAGGAAGGGACAATAATAAAGGGTTTTGTCATAGAGATTAGAGCGCTTTATCGATAAAAAATCAATTTTTAGAACACTTAGAACAATAATAAAAGTTCAAACTAAGAAGAATAGACCAGAAAAAATAGTGATGACTATAGAATAGTGATCAAAATCAGCAAAGGACAAGAGCACCAAAATTGGATTACAACATCAGACACTAGGGTGTCCTATTTTTGGTGCTCTTATCTAAATAGCAAAAAACATAGATTTTATAGAAATAGATAAAAATGTAAGTTTAGTTATAGTTTTGTCAGATACAGATTAGTTTAGATTCAATAGTTTTAGCATAGTTTTTCTCAAAGAATCTAGATATGGGGGTATCATGCATGGCATGATGGTTCTCATTTCTAGTTTTAGATTGGGTAGTTGGTAGAACTTCTATATAAGAATCCATGCTATAAACATTAATGATTGGGGGAATTATGTGTGGCACATTTGAATTATTTTATTTATAAGTTCATTTCATTAACTAGGTATTCTCAGTAGGTGTGTGCCTTATTTCATCTATAGGTGGTTAACATCATTCTCAAGTGGATTTCAGATAAGCCTAGTTCCTAATTTTGGAGTGGCTTTCATACAAGCCTAATATCCACCTTTTGATGTGGACAAGATTAGCCTAGTTTCTATTACACATTTCATTATCCATGCCACATTATCATATTTTAGAGCATTCATGGGCTTTAAGATCCATCTTATATGATACACAATCGTATTGATATCAGTTATAGCTTCATGTAGTGGGTAAAAATAAAGCCAAAGGAATAGATGACCTTTCTATTATTGAGGCACCTACTTAGATGGATTGGACACAAAGTCCAAACATTGATCAACACATGCAAGATCACATAAATTCCCTTGGTGGGTGATGACAAAGACAAAGGGCTAGCCTTCGCATTCTTGAGCCACTCTTGAGGAATTAAGAACTCAACTCCATTTATGATATTACTTTGGTTTAATACATAACCAATATTATCCAACATCATCCAACATCACTCATCATCACTTAATAATATAATATATTTACACTTCACAATGTGCTCTCTATGCACACTCAACATCACACATCTTCATGGGCTTCACCCTTATAGGTAAGTTCAGGTATGCTTTCTATTTTTCTTTTATCCTAGTATTTCACTTTTATACATCACTAGAATAAAGAGGGGGGAAATGTAGTCATATAAAATGTCCAAATTGGTAGTTTGAGTGTGGCTTGTGACACCCTATCAATAGCTCCTTTTTGCATGCTCTCATGAGCTTTTTAGACACTTTTTTTCTCATTTTCAGTCATCCGTACACTTTTGAACCCTAATTATAGCTCACCCAAGCTACATTTCCTAGTCTAATCCTATCCCCCCAAGTCCCAAACCTATAGGATAAGATCACCATACCTAAACTATAGCACTGAACCCTAGGGTGTCTAATTTTTGGCTCTCTTGTCCAATCACATTTTGATCCCAAATGATCATTTTAATTTGATTCCTATCCTTCATTATGTTAGCCTAGCATGAATGCATTTAACCTGTGACCAACATTTTTCCTATAAGATCCCATTCAAAGGTCATTTATAAAGGGAGGTGATAAATATTATAAATCAATCAAGAATACAAGCAAACTACTAAGTTAAATTTCCCTATTCTCTACATACAATCACCCAACACAACTACAAACACATTCAAAATCTCATACCAATCCATAGCCACCTCAAGAACTCTCAATTTGGCAGTTCTACAAATTCATAACACTATTTCACAAAGCACATTTAGGTGGAATAACTACATATGGCTTACACATTTAGTGCATCTTACACACTAAAACCCCCTCTTTCTCAAGTTTTATTAAGAACAATAAAGGTCTAGAGTTTTAAAAATTAAATCAGTTCTATAAGGAGTTCCGTTGACATTTAACACTTAAGATTTCATAGGCAAGGTAAATAAGGATAATGAACAAAACCCAAAAAAATCAGATCTTTATGACTAATTTGAACAACATAAGCAGGAGTAGACTATAGTACCAAACCCTAAAGTGTCCTATTTTTGGTGCTTCTATCCTCTCACCAAATGAAATCTAGATTCTTATTTATGATACTGTCTCAGTCCTTCATAACCAGTTTCAAGCCTTGTTTCATCTGTCTCAGTTTGTTTCTATCTAAGTCTTATTTTCTCCATATTTACTTCTATTTTTAGAAAGGTTTAAAAGGCACATTAATTATATAAATTAGTACTATAATTATTTTAATATTATTTATTGATTTATTATTCCAAAACCTTAACTAAAATAGGAATAAAACTCCAATATTCATAAAAAGGTTAAATCACATCCAAAGATGACATGGCCCATGTAGCTCCGAGGACATGCTTAGTGGCATGGAAAGTAAAAACAAAGACAAAATAACTAGATCATAATTTTACAAGGATGGAAATAATTAATTGATTATCATTTTTTTCAATGCCACATTATTTTAACTATAACATGAGTAATTCAAACTTTTTAAAGAGGTCCTTCATAGTGTCAAAATCGCTTTGGCTCAACCGATGATCTCATTTTACAACTCACTACATCTCATTATATCCTATTCCCCAAAGAATTTTTACAATGTGTTCTATATTTTATTATGAACATATATAGATTCAATATATGTAGACATTCATATTTGGTACAAGCATAATTTAATAGCATGTTTTGTAGATTCTTTGCATATATACATATCTTGACTAAGGATTAGATATCTAGTCACATGGATGCTTATGGACCTCTTCAGTTCTATTTTTTTTCAATTGGTTTACTTACCACTTAGGCCTGTATGTTATTTTATTACCCTTTATCCAATGTATGCTAGGGATCCCTATTTATTATTTTCTATTTTATGTATGTTTTTAGCACCTATAGACTTACGTCTATTTTGGACACTAGAATTGATGTTAGTGTCTAAATAAGACACAACTATCTAGTCTTATATTTTTAATCTTTTTCTGTATATTTTAATTTATGATCATTTGTATAAACCTCTTTCCCAATCCTATTATTATATTTTCATGTGTCACTATATCCTAATCAAAAATCAAGAGGTACCTATATATATATATATGTGTTATAATATAATTACATTAACTATTAATTTGATTACACAATTACCAAAATAGAAAGTACTACATATTTAAATCTATCAAACTACATTATGATAATTAATAGAATATCTGAAGCATTTAAAAGGTTAAATAAACTATTTCATATTTACCAAGGGTTACTCTAAGAAATATCATGTAGTCACATAGTTATAATTTCACACACATACCTAGGAGGCATAACTACATGTCAGTCTGAGGCCTTATTTAGAGTATCAGCTATGCAGGCAACACTTAAAAAAGAAACAGGGTTACTAGGGTTAGCTTGAGTCATGTGCTAACCCATTTTTACCAAGTTAAAGGAAGTTTGATGAATAATAACTAGGGTTTTACTTATTAAATTAATTTTTTGCATAGACAAGTGCAATCTGCACCGTAGGGAAATTTTAAAGTTGATAACATAGGCTTGGTGTAAATTTGAATCCATTATTGTGCATATCCTTGACTGGAAACTTATGTCAGATGTAAAAACTTATGTTAACACTACTATCCCTATCTAGCTCAACCATTTTGTGGGAAAATAAATTTAAAATGTAGAATGAACAAGGTCAAAATATATAATGTAATCTTGTGATGATTCTTGATCACTGTCATACCTCAAAAAATAATATCAAACAAGATAAGCTCTCTTATCCTTTTTCTTCTTTGTACTTATTTTACTTAGTAAATTAGGAAAAATATATACTATTGCCTATTATATCCTAAATTTGAAGATTGTCATTCCTTTCAAACAATGTATCAGTTTTTGTATTTTCTATGAAAATTCCCCAAAACCATAAAAACTTTGGTGAACCCATCCTTTAGTATTAAACCAAACCCTAGTTTTCATGTAGGGTTTTCTCCTTCAAAATAATTTCATTTCAGATTTATGTATATTATTTTTAGATCTAGTTTTCTCTTCCTACTTGTATGGGCATAGTTTAAGAATGCTTAATTACATAATTGTTTTGGCACTAGTGATTGTGTGTTTCATAATTTTATTAAATTTTAAAATCCTTATAGATTCACAAATATAAGTATATGCATGAAAGCTTCATTATGATCATTTCTTCAGTCCACTTGATGATCAATGTATTGTATATGAAGTTCTTATAGGAAAAAAAGGATAAAGCCTCTTTTTCTTAAAACTATGATAATGAATGAACCAATGATATAAATGCAAATTTAAATCAACAAGGGGGTGGAATTTATTCTTATGCTTATGAATGTGATGATATCCCTCTTGGATATGGCACTTCTCCCATTTCTCTATTTTATGATGATGAAGAGTCAATATGTATGTAAAATGGTAGCATTCCTAATATTTCAAATCATAATGTTGAATGCATACATCCTTTAGTTACTTCAAAAATTGAGTTTGCTCTTTCCCTTTCCAATGATGCAAATGTCTAAAATGTTAATTTTTCCTCTATCTCTATTGATGAAAATATGGATGAAATAAAATGTGTGACTTATTCTCCAAGTAATGCTCATGTTGAAAATTATATGATTTATTTGGACGACTCAAGTGAAAATAGTCAAATTTGTTCTACCCCTTTAATTTATGGTGAACAACATGCATGTCCTATATCTCCCATTGAATTACCTAAAAAATTAAAAAAAGTACATATGAAGATCCTAAGGAAATGACTACAAAACATGCATTATTTGGGGACATATATAAAATTCCAAGTATATTTCATGTCTTTTTAAAATATCAAGTAATGTAATTCAAATAAAATCAAAAGTAACCTTGCATCTTTTCCCCTCCTTCCAAAAATAAAACCAAAACTAAAAGTGGTATTGTTCCCTCCTTTGCACTATCTGATACAAAAGACTAAATGTTTACAAATGAAGTTTTCTCATCTACTCGTATTGAATGCCACAAGATTTTAAATAGTGTAACACCTTTTAATGATAATATTACAATCCTTTGTGCAATCCAACATGATATACTCACCTCTTTAATCATGGATACACCTTTAAAAAAAGTTGTACAACCTTGTGATGATCCTCCTACTAATAGTGAAAAGTATTTAATTATTACTATGTTCCATATTCATGGTAATTTATAACCCCTAACAAAATCTTTAACCAATTTTGGTGATATGTTATCTACTATAACTATCATGGGAATTTTACAAAAATAAGTTAATAATATTTAACTTCAGTGTATAACTACCATGGCAATTTTGCAACAATAAGATAACAATATTAAGATACAAATTTGTTCTCATGAGGCTATATATTGAGAAGAATATATTAATAGAGAAACCTATTTCTAAGTGTAGATGATATTTTATGATTATGTATCACCTCAATCTTGTACACTTAGAAAAATTAGACCTTGGCTATTTCTCTTAGTTCTACATTGTGTTTGCTTTTTCAAGCCTCACATTTTCTCTATCTTGTGCCCTTTGGACTATCTATTAGTTTGATTAGTCTTATATTGATGATACAAAATCCTATCTTGTAACAAATGCTTAAAGTGTAATTATCTTACACCTCTATAATTTTTAAGCCTATACCTATTTTTTTATTCCCTAAATACTAACGTCTGAGATAAAAAATAGGTTTGATGTTACTATCATGCCCTGATGCAAGTGTTTAGTGCCCTAAAGTCATAAAATTTATAAATAAAATGTATCCTAATGGTCAGTCTAAGTGATTTAATGTGAGCTATTACTATAAAGGGATTGATATAAATACAAGAACAAACCTCATTCATTCCTCATTAGGAAATACTTAAAAAATTAGATTAAAGAGCATTCAATTGAGTAAAATTTCTTTATTTGTTTTTATTTTCATACCAGTCATAGGTAAAAAAAATATACAAGTTTGAATTAATAAATGAGTAGCCCAAGAGCCTAATTTTTCAAGTTACAATATAATTCATTATTTTAATTACTTTACACACATTTCATGATTCAAATACAAGCCTACATGTAGGGGAAATTTTAAGGCCCTCTTTTAGAGTATTGTATATGTAGGTAGTGCCATTTGAAAATAGTGTCATTAGGGTTAGATCAAAACCATGTGCCTACTAACCAATTTTATCCCAATGTCACATTAAAGAAGGAAATTTAGGGTTTTAATATTTCATAGGGAACAAATATCCATGACCTAGATCTAAATGCAGTAAAATGAAGGTGAAACCAAATCCAAAATCATCCAAGTGGTCACATTCTATTTCAATAGATATTTTATAAAGACACTATCATCAAACTCAAATAGTAGCATCGACGTACATGTATAGGGTTCATGAAACTGTCTAGATAGCCAAAGACACTAAATCCAAAATCTAACAATTATTCCAAAACTATCTTCCCACATGCTTTCAAACTATTTTAGATCTATAACTATATTAGCATTAGAACAAGCTAAGTGCATCTCCTCTTTGTCATTTATATATCTAACATAGTTTTATTTTCTATATTTAAACTATCTCAACATAGTAAATTTAGTGTATGTTTATATCTGAGTTTAACATCTAATTGGCCTACTATAGATCTAATTATCACCCTTGTGCCATTTCATTTATCTATTCTTTACCCTAATTTTAAAGTGAAATACATACCTACAACATTTCATTTTAGGGAATTTGACATATATGAATGCAATTTTTTTTTCTTAAGGTTTTAGAATTCTATAATTTGTTGTAAACTTTAAACTTTTCATTTAAAAATCAATGGAAAATATGAGTGAAAAAACATAATTACAAATGAAAAGATCAAAAATCATTAATTACTCATCTCAATAATAACAAGGGATTAATATATGTATTTTTTGTAGGTTACAAAAGATGAAATAAGTAAACACGATAAAACCAAGGATACCTCACCTATTAATGGTGAATCCTTAAAAGTTAATATAACTTATACCACACTTATAAATACACCTACATCTAATGGGGGGCATAGATTATGTGTTTAAACCTTTATTCCCTGAATCTACTATTGATACATCTATTATGGACTTACCCATTATTTCAACACAAATACCAGTTTAAATGCCTATTAGTATTCAAAACATGTTTTCATCCTCATTGATGACTAATAAACTTTATAATATAACTCACACTTGGCCTATAATTCAATCCTTCTTTCAAGTTATAAAAAACATAGAAGACAAGATTAAAAATACTGAACATAAAACATTAAAATACCCCCATGTTATAGATTTGTAAGATGTGTTGCATAACCCTCTTGCACTTGAAATATATTTACACCCTTTTTTAACTAAATTTGTTGCACCTAGGTTCAAATTTTATGACAATAAGGGTGATCTTGAAAAACATCTTCTAATGTTCTATGTGACATGCCTTGACTATTCTTCAAAAGATAAAATTTTTACCCTATGATTCCTAAGAAGTCACAAAGACTATGATTTAAGGTGGTTCTCTGATCTACCTCTCCAATCAATAAAAGCATTCAAACCTCTTTCAGACAAATTTTTATCAAAATTTTCCATTAACATTTTCAAAAAGGTTTCCTATGCCAAAATTTCTAAAATCAAACAAGGAACCAATGTACCTATCAATGAATATGTCTTGAGATATCAGATAATGCTAGCCAAAATGATGAATCTGATGGTAAAAAAGGAGTTACAAGATATATTCAAGTAAAGTTTTCTTACTCCTTTGAATGAGTCTATTGTATTTAATATGTTTTAATCTTTTGATGACTTATGCCATGTTCTACAAGACCATGAAATTAAGCTTATATCATCGCATAATCTCAATTATGTAACCACACCAGTTTTATCTACATCTAGTAATTTTTTCTCAATTAAACCAATTTATAAGGTAAAATCTTCTGAGCTTAAAAAAGAAACAATCACCATGGTTAGCACAATTGAACAACAACCTAATCAACTTGTCTTATATAATGCACCAAGGAGACATTTACATGTTTACCTAAGTCTCTAGATTTATTACGCTTGTGGTTACTTGAGTGCCAACTTATATCTATCCCTCATCCTATTGAGGTTGATATCAGTTGACCTCTACCTAAAATATATGATGTGAATTATTATTGTGATTATCATCAAAGATAAAAACATTCTATGAGTAGATGTTTTACCTTGAAGTAGAAGATCCAAGATATTATCAATGACCAAAAGCTTTCATTTGAGTATCCTTCAAAGGAATCAGGTTCACAACCTAACGATCACCATAAACATAAAATAGTTTACAATATTTTACAATACCATTCTAAAAAGGAACCAAGAGTCCAAATGGCATATAATGCACATCCTAGTCCATCACATTATAGATAGACACTACATGGGATTATTGGTAATTACACATGACATATACCTCTTATGGTTCAAAGACCTTCTATTTCCTTTGATGATATTGAAATTAAGGATGATGACTCTAATATTCATTCCCTATTTATTTTAGCATACCTTAATAAACACCCCATACATAGTGTTATGATTGATAATGGTGAAAATTAAAATGTTTATACCATGACATTACTTATGCATCAGGGTTATACTCATCATGATTTAAAATTACATACCATATCAATTAGAGCATTTGATGGGACCTCTCAGAAGGTTCTTGGTGAGATTAACTAATCTTTATAGGTTGGTCTTGTACATGTGGTTAATATCATTTTAGGTATCCCTTCCACAAGAATCTTTGATATATTTTAGGAAGTCCTTTGACGCACACTCTTCAATCAATACCTTCTATAGTGTATGTGTTAAATACATTAATTTCAATCATGTAATTATAGTTTCTAGAATTCCATATGAGTATCCTCTTGAATAGAAGAAACTTAGACAACTAGCTATCAATCCTATTAAGGCTAATCCACTATAAAAGTGTAATCAATAAGTAATTCCCTTTACTATGTGGTTGGTACTTAAGAGACCATTACATCAAAGACATACAATAAATTCCATGGAATCCCAATCCTATATTATAAATCATGTTCATAAATCTAGAGCACATACACATTTTTTTATTATTGATATTCTAAATAAATAAACAAACACTCAATTATTGGTTCTAAAAACACCTACTCTAATTACTATTATTATTAATTCATGATCATTGAGTTGTATTTTACATACATAGAACACCATTGATACCATAGTGATAGATGTTACACCTATATATACTTCTATGTAATGTACATGAGGTATTACACCAAATTTATAGTGGGTATATATTTATGACCATCAATTTTATGTAATCATAGGATGATATTTCCTATATTCTAAAAATACCAAAAAAAACATTCAAAAACATAAAAAACACTTCCAACACTTAAATATTCTAGTGGATCCTTGAAATCCATGTGGTACTTCCATATTGATGGACCACATATTTAGTTAATCCTATATGCACATATGTGTCACACTTATACTTGAGTGTGATATAGGCATATACATATTCATGATACACTCCTATTTTTTGATGTTGGGATTTCCCTCTACTCATGTCATATGAACATTGGGGGAATCAAATTCTTTGATTTTGATACACATAGGTTATATGTTTAGATGATCACTCTACACTATCATGTTTGAGATTACATATGTACTTACACATGCCTATTATACATGCTTATATCTTAAATTAGGTACTTAATATACTATACACTTGATGTATATTTATAACACAATATATCCATAGGCCATAATGACATATTTATGTTGGTTGTTTATGATTTACTTTATGCACTTGTTTGAGTGTTTTGTCTTGTTTATTCGAACATTTGAATATGTTCCTTTCATTGTGGCTGTCATGCCTATGTATGCTTTCATTTAAATTTACATCATGTCATTATTTGTGGTTTGGACATTTGAATATGTCATTCTTGATTTCATAGACATTCAACTAAGTCATGTCCCTTTGATTGTGTGACATTTGAACATGTCCCTTATTTGTGGTCTCCTTGGACCATTTCTTATTGACTTCTTTTTTAGTGTTCTTGTGTGTATGTTTGTTTGATTGTTGAGATTTTACTATTATTATCTAGACATTATCATGATATTTATCATGATTATTAGGCTTACCTATGATCACATTAGTTATATGCACTTCAATGATATATTTACCTAGGCATGTTCCTCATATATGTTACATCATTATATTCATAGATTTTACAGTTGTCTTACCCTGTTGAGGTGAGGTAAATCCCAATTCATATTTTTTTTGTCACCTCAATGGGGAATATTAATGGGGGAATGCTTGGGAAGCATATTCTCCACACTTGGCACAATTCTCAGATTCAGAGGGGGCATGCTTTGGAAGCATGTTCTCTACACTTATTTAGTATTTGTTACTTATATCAATTTGAAAATTTAGTGGGGCCATGTCATATGGGAATGAATTTCACAGATTTTTAATTTTTATATTTAGTAGGGGTATGATTTGGAATCATGTTCTCCATATTTATTCACTATGTGGTACTTATATCAGCTCACATATTCAGTGGGGGCATGCTTTAAAAGTATGTTCTACACACCTATTTGGTATTCAAAATATCTAGTTTATAGTAGGGGAATGTTTTGGAAACCTGTCCTCCAAATTGGTACTTATACCAGTTTCATATTTCTTCATATATATATTAAGGGAATTATTTAGAAGCATGTCCTCCACACTTATATAGTTATCAAAATTGGCCAAAGCACAAAATTATATGATTTAGATTCATAGTTGTGGAAGAATACTATACATTGGTACCATTGTTATACACAGTTTCAATGTGGTACATATCTAAGGTGTATATTCTATGCAACATGTGCCTAGTATTAAAAAATCTAAATCATTTTTAGATTACAAAACCATTGCATGTACTAATACCCTATGGATTTTTATAGACCATATTGAGTCAATCTACTATAGTATTCAGTTTACCTTTAGGTATGATTGAGGTGATGAAATCACTCAATCTTTAAATTTTTTTAGGTTTGAATTGATCATTAATATTCACTAGGTTATAACTACCATTGGGTTATACGATTGAGATAATCTCAACTTCCAAGTGGTAACTCAATTTTGCACCAAAGTTGGGGGTATGTGCCTTCCAATCTCTCTCTCTCTCTCTCTCTCTCTCTCTCTCTCTCTCTCTCTCTCTCTCTCTCTCTCTCTCTCTCTCTCTCTCTCTCTCCCTTCCTGGATATATTAAATTTAAATATTTATCTATATTTATCCCAATCTAGGTTTCATATCCTTATAATGATATATATTTTTTCAAACAACTTACCAATAAGTAAGAAAATTACATTGACACACAGGTGTACTCCTAAACCTTCCCTTTTCAATTTCAATCAATTTCCAATACTTTTAATCTATATTATATGCACTAATTTTACACTATAAAATGTTCTTGGTTAGAGGTTATTCACCAAAAAAACACTCAATTTTAAGTCAAGCAAAGACAAGGTGTGCATACACACCCAAGTACTTATTCCTTTACTTTAAATTATAAATTTCATTACTAGATTAGAGAGGGGGAAATTTAGATGATATTTTGTAATTATGTAGTACTTTAGTATTATACACATGGAAAACTCAGACTTTAGTTGTTCCTCTTAGTTATACACTCTCTTTTCTTCCACAAGGCTCACATATACTCTATCTTGTGCCCTTTGAGATATCTCTTAGTTCAACCAATCTTATATTGATAACACAAACATTCTATCTTTCTTATATTTCTTAAAATTTACTTATCTTGCACCTCTACAACTTATGAGCTTGCAACTATTTTGCTACTCCCTAGACATTAATGTCTAAGATAGATAGTTGCATCGACATTACTATCCTACCCTGACACAAGTGTATAGTGCCCTAAATTCATCTAGTTTGTATATGAAATGTAACCTATTTTTTAGCCTATGTGATTTAATGTAAGTTATTAATTAAAAAGGATTGATATAAATAAAAT
This sequence comes from Torreya grandis, assembly GCA_037957365.1. Classification (NCBI taxonomy): domain Eukaryota; kingdom Viridiplantae; phylum Streptophyta; class Pinopsida; order Cupressales; family Taxaceae; genus Torreya; species Torreya grandis. The sequence goes on along the minus strand of JARHVA010003876.1, from coordinate 946,072 downwards.
ATCAACCCTCATTCATTCCTCATTGGGAAATGCCTAGCATTCAGACCAAAGAGAATTCATAGAGCTTTCAATTGAGAAAATCTTCCCTATTTATTCCTATTTACATATCAATCATATTTATAACACAACTACATGTTTGAAGTACTAAATGAGTAGCCTAAGAGCTATATTTGCCAAGTCACAAACTAGGTCACAATTATACTTAATTTACAAATATTATATGATTCACAAACAAGCCAACATGTAGGGAAGAACTACATGAGTTTGAGGCCTTCTTATAGAGTATCAGATATGTAAGTAGTGCCATTTGATAGTAGGTTCATTCGGGTCATCTTGACACCATGTGCCCACTAACCCATTTTCCCCCAAGGTCACATTGAAGATGAAAAGCTAGGGTTTTTTCATTTCATAATGAGAAATTATCCATGACCTAGATTTAAATGAACCAAAGTGAAGGTGAAGCCAAACCCAAAAGCATCTAGGTGGTTGCATATTGTTTCACTATATATTCCATACAAGACACTATTGCTAGACTAAGAAAGTGATGTTGATGCAACCATCCAAGGCTGATGCAATTGTCTAGATAGCCTAAGACACTAGATCTAGAATCTAACAATTATTCCAAAATTATCTTCCCACCTAATTTCAAAACATTCAATATCCATAATTACATTAGTATTAGAACATGTTAAGTATTTCTATTATTTGTAATTTATATATATAACATTGTTGTAATTCTCATATTTAGATTATCTAAGTATAATAAATTTAGTGTAAACTTATACCTGACTCTAACATCTAATTAGCCTACTATAGATCTAATTATCACATATTTCATTTCTATATTATTAACCCTAGGCTTAAATTGAAATGCACACCTATAATATTTCATTTTAGGGTTAAACATGTTAAATTCTTTCTACACTTAGGATTAGAAAAGGTCAACACATAACCAATGAACACCTGATCTTATCCTTGGTCACCTTCTTGTGTCTTTTGAAGTGTCTCGATAGCCAAAGAGGAGGTAGGTTGTCCTTAGGTAGTGAGACAACATGTTTAAGTAATCATTCATGTCAAAAGTGTCATAGTGGCTCTATCTCATCATGTTTAAGGATTATGTCAAGACATCATTTTATGCAAATTATGTATAGGATTATGTGGAAAGACTTGAATTATTCCTTGTGATCTAAATGAACTCATGGAGGGTGATCCAACACACTATAACTTATAACAAATCATATGTTCAGTTGAGCATGCTAAGAACTTGCATAAATTAGGTTATAGTTCAAGAGAAGGGGCCAATTTGAAGAAAGATGATGAATCTTTTGTAATCCTTAGCATGTTTTAAGGTATTTTAGAAAATGTTAAGGTAACTATCAATTAATATTTCACTTGAGATCATGCATAATTACTTTCAAAGGGTATTCACACCATGGGAATATTATTATTGTGGACCCTAGGACACCATTAAATAATTATTATAGGTAAAATACATTTAAATGGGTCTCATTATAATCCTAATTCCATTATAGAGTGATTTCATATGCAAAAAGGTCTTCTTTTAGAAGTTAAATGCTTTTATCCACCACCACAGGGGTCCAGACATATGAAAATATGAATTTTCATCTTCCCTCCAGCAATAATACATATTTTGGACACATTTTTGACTCCTCATTTCCCTCTTCCTACCCACCAATAGAATTTCAATATCTCAAACTTGATAAAATACAGGAAAGTGATGTTTTTCGGCATTTTTAGACTTGTACGACCAGATCAGAGTCAAATGAGGTTAGGAATATTTATGTAAACTCATTTTATAAATATAATAATATAATCCATGAGTTTTAGAGTTAGAAAGGTCAAAAACTATCCCTTTCCCTCCATCGTTCTTCTTGGTAGCCTTGGATAGCCATTCGGGTTTATGCTTAGTCCATACAAGAGAGAGAAAATGGTGAGCTAATATATTGAGAAAAAGAATGGGGTCTTATAAAATTTATATTTTTGGAATTATTTTATATATTTATGACTTCTTATTTATGAACAATGGTTAAGAACCTATGCAATCAAATTGGTCTTCTACATCTACACAAGGTCAATCTTTAAATGGTTTTGATGTATTTCTAATTTGATTGATGAAAAAATGCTTGTATGTATCTTATAAAGGTCATAATAGTCCATATAATTCATTATCCACCCATAGTTCACTTGTGTGAGCTCATTAGAGTAACAAACCTTCATGTTGTCCCAAGTTGCAGGTTGTAAGGAGTGATTTCTTGATGTTACAGAGCCTTTAACACATGAATTTAGAAGTGAGTAGTTGTTTTATGAGCTTATGGGTTTATTGTAACCATTCAAGTATTATTTTCCTCCCAATAATAATGGAGTCATAAATTAAAATTCAACTCTTTCAAAGTCCTACTTTCAATGTGACGGTCATGCATATTGTGTAATCTCCTTTGCAAGTGTGAGCATGGTGTCATTATGATAACTGTAAAGAACCATGAGGTTATTTAAAATAATACATGATATTAATATATTATTAAAACTATTTAGTGTTTCCCTCATGATACTCACTACCTCATACTCACAGAACCCATTCTCATCCTTAGCCCTTGATATACATGCTCTTATTTGAACACCTATAGGTTTGATTGTAGATGGAGAATAAGCTAAGAAATCAGTCATATTTTATGGTGTCTTCAATGTGTGTAGAGTGAATTTATATTTATAAAAAAAATATAAATGATGATAAATGTTGATAAGTGGGGATAATATTATCATGAATGAAAAAGATCACTCTTTTACGCAATCAGGAAACTAGGATTTCCACCTACAACCATGAGAAGATAAAGGATATTGAGTTTTGAATGGTTTGAATATGAGAATCAGAGGTCAATTAATGGATGAGAATAATATTAAAATATGTTTCCATCACTACATTAAACCTTAGGTTTCAAACAAAAGTAGAATGTCTGCACTCTTCCTACACATAGATTTGAGAGCACCTATAGGCAGGATCTTTAAGTAAGAGAGTGAAAGTGTCAGGAACCATGTATAAAGGTGAAATAAAAGAGTGAAAATAAGTTCTATTATTTTTTTATAAATTTTATTAGTCTCCATTGAACACTTTGGTCCTCTAAATAAAAGAAGAACCTTGATAGGATAACTAGGCCTAGTAGGCCTAAATAGGCAATCATAGGCATATATATGGAAATTAGAGATAAATTACGCTTTTGTGAGCATGATGAGGATTATAATTATAAAACAATATAAATAATTATGTTTATATATGGGAAATAAATTATAAACTTATATAGTTGAGAGGGAATCTCTAGAATTAGACCTCTATGGTCAAACTAGCCTAGAGACCCAATAACCCTAAGCAAGAGCTAATGGGGTTATAAGAGATCTATGGAGGAGGAAGGGTAAAGAGGAGAATTAGAATAGGTAATTTAGGGTGGAATAAATAATTATTAGGTGTTATAAAAAAAACCCAAACTCTTTCACACCTCCTCAAGCAAATGCACCTCTCTCAAGCTCTCAATTAGGTTGGGCAGTCAACTTTAGTCATCTTCTCATGTTTAAAACTGTATAGAGATATTGCATAGGGATATAAGATCATTATTAAATATGTAAGGGTATTTATTATTAATAATAATAATGTAATTTATTCTCTCATAAAAAATCCTAACTCTATGAATCATCATTAAGACCTCCAACCGCCTTAGAAACACTGTTTGCACTATTTTGGAGCTCAAAGAGGACATAGTTTTAATTAGTACTTGAAGAAGTAGTTACATGGGACTGAATGGAATTTTTATATTATAGAGGTTATTTTTTAATAATTTTTATTATAATTTGTTTGTAATTAGTCCACCTAACTCTATGATCATTTTTAAGACTATTGGAGCTTCTAAACTCTTGTTAAACCTCTCATAGTGACTTGATGGAGAAAATGTGTTTATTAACACCATAAAATTCAAAGTTTTGACATTAGAATGGTTTTTATGGTCTTATAAATTATAATTATCACATAAATTACCTATTGGTTGGCATGTGTAGAGTGTATGGTATACAGATTGGTCTTAGAGAGGACTGTTATAGGCCTAAAGAGTGTAGTTTTGAAGTCTTCTCATGGAATTGGATTAGGTGCCACCTGAGGGAGTATGTTAGAGAAATTTTTATCCTTAGGTATTGTGGTAGGATTCACCTAAATTTATTATGAAAGACCCAATGGAATAATTACAATCTTTAAATTATTTCATCTGATGGTCATCCACAACTATGCCTAAATGTTTAGTTAGCTGACAATGTACATTATGAAGGAAGAAGAAAGTGGATTAACCAAGCCAAAAAATTGATCCAATGGATTTATAGAGTAGGTTCCATACTCTCAAAGGTGTTCAAGTGATCAGATAATTCCTTTTGAGGGAAAAAGATATAAACACTATCATTAGGTATATTGGCCTAATGCCCTTCTCAAAGCATTACTACTTGAAGACTGGAGTTAGAAGATAATAAAGGGTTGGATAGGACCTAAAAAAATTAATTATATCTAATGGATTTATCAATTTGTAATAAGCATTGGTTTGCATAGGAGAGCTCACAATTGCCTATTTTGGCCTAAAATTGCCTTAAGAGTGAACAAAATGCAAAATGGTCACTTGAGGAGCATCTTCTTATGCATAGAACTATATAGAGGATTTTCATGGAGTTATGATAATATGGGTAAGGTTAAGGGCCAATGTTTCTATAATTTAGTGGCATTATTTCATAGGTTAAAGGCCTAACCTTTATGAACTATTGTTAAGAGTCTAAACCTCCCTAAACATCTCTAAAATCCTAGTAGAAGCTCAATGGGAAAGATATTGAGAAATTTTAAATAAAATGAGTTGATTTGGTCTTGAATAAAATTAAATCAAATTGTGTACTCTGAAAATTCCCTACTCATGGCATTAATTTGTATAAATAGTTATATGGATGCACCAAAAACCCTATTTTTACAAGATTTAGTGGTGAATCCAAGGTATAGAGTTAGATGAATAATTGAAGATAATTAAATAATATTTTGAGAATTTTATTCCACAAACTCATGTCATAAACTAATATCAATTCCTCTTGGAAATGATTTTATAGGCATGGGTTAAAGAGGCAGTCTAGAGGTGCTAGTGAAAGGTGACCTAGTCACCTAATTGAGCAAGAATTATAGGTGTGAATTGTTTAAAAGGCATAAATAATGGTATAATATGATGTTTTATACATAAAACATGACCACCTACCTTTTATTAAGGTTCTATGAAAGTCTCATGGCCATCCAAGAAACTAGCATCACGTGACTAGGCCTAGTTTCCTAATAGGATTATTTAGTCAACTAAGGGAGATGTATATTAGTGTATAAAGATGATAAGAGAGTAAATTAAAGTCCATAAAAATAATTTTAAATAATTGGTATAGGATATTAGTCACATTTAATAACTGTTATGGAGAACATGGCAGTTTCTTAAGGCTTATTAACATGCAAAAAGGGGAGGTAGACTGTTTAATGACCCATGAAGGCCAACTAGACCATAATTACACCATTATAACTATAAAAAGAGGAAGTGGTTGTATATTTTGGGTTTCTCATTATTTTAATGGGGTCAACCAAGATTGAAGGAGCCTCAACTAAACCATTTCCTACACCATACTCTGATTAAAGGCCATCAACCAACAAAGGTAATGCATATGGGAGATCAGAGAGTTATTACTAGTACTTATTCATGGTTTTAATATATGGTTTAATAAATGAGGGTAACTATTACCTCTTCCACACACTTCCACATTGGATTCTTCCTCTCTTCCCCTCTATTATTCTATAAATTAAGGCTAAAAAGCCATTATATTCATCCCTTGACTGAGTATGAATAAACTCTACACAAATTGTACCTTTTAAACCTTAAAATCAATATAATTAATTTTTAAAATTATATATTATATCTTATTATGTTTCATAATTCTTTATTTTCATAAGTGTTAATTTTTATCTTCCTTTGTAGGTCCTTGTTCTCACCTAATTGCTAAGAGATTGACCTAAACAAGGCATATGATGTGTGAAAGTATTACTGATTGTGATTTAAGCGAAATATAATTGGTATTGTCTTGAATTATACCTCTAATTCATCACCATAAAGTTACAACCATCTACCATAACCTTCATGTGAAGTGTTGATACTTTGGGATCGCTTAGAGAGAGTGGTTTAGGCATTAGTCCTTATCTAATTCACAAGTGTTGTTGAAGGGTCAGTTAGAGTGGACATAATATGTTAGTGTATCACCTCCCATATGTTAGGTTTATTTTATGCATTTTCCATCCATTTTGATCAACAATTCATTAGTTTTAGGAATTGAGCCGATAAATGATGCATTAGGGGAGCTAGCCCCAAAACTAGAGGTTCACCTCACAACTAGGCTACCCACACCTAGAGTTGATCTTGTTTTGTTAACTACATAAGGCAAGTATGAAACACCACTAACTTAATGGTACAATCTAGATTGAAAATAGTTTATGTCGTGCCTAGTGGGATAAGGATTCAAATAATTAGAGCAATTAGTTATGGCATTTGGTGATCTTAGGGAGCTTCAAATACCATAATGAAAGATTTATAGTCAAATTTCATGCCAAAAGTGGTCAAAATGTCTTCACAAAAAGGTAATGAAGCTAATTTTTTTGAATTATCCTTGTATTTTTATAGGAAAAAACATCACCCTAGGTCTGATCCTAATCCTAAACCCCTTACTTCTCCTAATCCTTCTCAACAAAGTACTACTACAACCCCTAAAAATCTAATGGATACGCTTAGAAACCAATATTTTATGCCCTTAAATAGTGGAAACCCTTTTAACCTGAACCAATTTTATGATATCCCTTCTACTATGCTTAAAAGTCTTCCATACTTCATAGGAGAAAACTCTACCACTCTTATTAAACACATTGCAGACATATCCAATCTCTACTTAGTACACAATGTGACTCAATAAAATGTTATAATGAGTCTATTAGATACTTCATTGAGACGTAAGGCACGTCAATGGTATATAGGTTTACCACCTACATCTATCAATACTTGGGATGAGTTTGGGGAACACCTATGCAAGCACATTGAGGATAGAAGTGACCACTTATCTATAATGGAAATATTAACCACAATCAAAAGGGATCCTAAAGAGTTTATGGTGGAATTTAACTATATATTTTATAAAACTTGGGATAATATCCCAATGGGGTCAAATCCACTCCTAATTATTCCTTTTTGTACTATTTGAAAGACCTCAATTCTGATGTATCAGTCATGATATAATCCATGAGAGGGAATACACTACCTAATGCCTATGAAGTGGATATAAGGGTATAAAAATATCTAATACAAGAAAGTAATCTTAATCCAAGGCCTATCATTACTTTTTTTCCATAGATACAACCTCTTGTGCCTACCATTGCTCTCCCCCCAATGCTGACTAATCATGATCAAGCAGATGCTAGTCATGTAGATAGATTGTTTAAACTTGAAAGGTTTCTCAAGGCAAAAATAAACAAGATAATGGCCTTAGAGGGGTAAAAATTTTTACCTTATAGACCATATCAATCCCCTTATCAAGATCCCTACCAACCTTATCAGTTAAATAGGCCTTCATATCAACCTAATCCTCAAGGTCAAGGGTAGATCACTCAAGAAAGTCACTATAATAGTTTCAATCCCAAATTTTCTAGCACTTATAGAGCACTATTTCCAACTCAAAACAAAGTTTTGATCATTAAGGTAAATGATATACACAACTTGGGTAGTCTCATAATAATTCAATCATTCTAAGTGAAGATTCTTGCCAAACCTCTCTTATGCAACCTAATCAAGTTTCTCCTATGCAAGAAAATCATCCTCCTACAAAACATAAAGAAGTCTCTCATGTTCAACATGGAGAGACTCCCTCCATGTCTTAATCTAAAATGTCAAACCAATATGGAATGAATGGGAGTAAGACATAATTAGAGACTACTTTTATCAACTTCTAATATGGAAAAAAATCTTTTGAATAATGTGCAACGAATTATCTTGGGGGTGTGAACAAGGAATACGTAGAGGGGAGGTTAGTCTTGTGTTATTGTAAGAAATAAAAACACAAATAAATACACTAAAATCCTAACACCTCTAGCCTATACACTAGGGAGAGCTTAGGTAACAATCAAGCATATGAAAACACAACTAAAATATAAAAGCATACCTTATTTTACCTTCCTTGGAGCTCCAAATGGATTGTTGAAATGGCTTGCTCAGCTTGTGCATCAAGAAGTCTTCATCAATGGATCTTTTTTAGCTTCATCTTTCTTTAGCACCTTGAGTTTGATTAATTGGCTTAAGATTTGATCATGGTAACACTACTTACAAGGCATTTGGATATTACGGAACTACATTAAGATATGTTTTTGAAGATATTTGTACATAATAATTTTGCACCAAAATATCTTAAAATTAATAGGCATGGCCTTATATTTATAGCCTCAAAAATTAAATCTCACCCAGGGTGAGTTAAGGTTCAGTTTAAATATGGAATGGGTTTAAACTAACCCTAGGTGAGTTGAGACTAAATCCAATTTAGTTAAAATTTGTCATGTAATTATGATTCTCAATTACTAAGCATGGCTCTTAAATTAGATATTTTGGAAGAGCTTGATAACTCATAAAGGCAATGATGAAAAGACTTGATATTTTGAATTTTAGAATTTCCAGTTTTAGATATTCATTAATTTCAAATGGATAATTAAACTAAGCATTTAATCTTGTTTAATTATATAATTCAATTTGATTAGTATTTTAGATCTTTTAAGATTTGATCAAGTACCCTGCTTAATAGGTCCATAGGACAAATTGATAGTTGTTTAAAAGATTGATTTTCCCACATGCAGTTATAATCAGTGGCATAATGAGATCCTCCAGTTGGGTAAGTAAAAATGATGATTTATCTAAAGGTAGTTATAATTATAGGCATAACATGATAAATAGATAATGATTTTACCAAAGAAAATTATAATCATTATCCAAAGGGTAAGTGATGCAGGAGCATCTTGGGAGTGCTTAGATATGCTAGAAATATGGTTAAAGATTTCTTTCAAAAAAATTATTGTAATTCAAAAATCCAAATCATGGACACTTGTCAAGAGGAGAGGATAGGCTTATTTGAGTATTGTAAAGGTCAAATTTAGTTATTGACAACCGTGTTATCATCTAAAATCAGGAGAGTCAGCCATAAGTGGCGTAGGTTAGGTGTAGCTGAATAATTCTATGTTAAGAGCATATTGTTGAGAATTTTTAGGAGTTGGTTGAGTGGTATTAGTAATAAATTAGGACTATTTCAATATTGTGAGCAGTAGTGTAGTAAGTAGTGTAGGAGGTAGTATAGGAGCAAGGCCGGGAAAAGGACTGCATATTGATAGACTGTAATATATTTGATGAGAGTAATGATTATGGTGGGTATATATCCTTTCTGGATAGAATAAATGTTGGGTCTGTATTTGGGTTTATATTACATGCCCATTTGTATGAATCAATGACCCTGTGAATTAGACATTAATGCTGGGCTGTTTAAATTCTGGGCCATTCTAAATATATGTTAATGTTGGGTTGTTTCAATGCTAAAGTGTTTCAAACAAATGGAGTCAAATGATGGTTCTGCAATCTGAATTTTGGTTAAAAATTTTGTGCAATGTTAGATAAGACCGAACCTTAGAGAGGGACGCAAGCCCAAAATCTAGCAATCTGTGTAATTGTGGTCGTTGGTTATCATGGCAATGGGATGCAGCCCAAATAAGAAACGTATGGAAGTTTAAATTTATAGATATATGGTAATGAGTGTTGTGACAGAGATGTATGTCTCCATTTGATATCTATAAGACAAATTGAAGGAGGAGGAGTTTTATGTTGTGAGGCCAAGCCGATTGGATCTCTCCATCTCGAATGCAAGGGGAAGATAACACCCATTCTGCAAGGCTCATGGAGTCAAGGGAAAAGATTCAATGTTACAACATTTTCTCTATACAGTCTTGAGAGGTGTAGGCAAAGTTCATTTTTGGGTATGGCTATAGAAATTCACCAATCGATGGTGGTTGAGCAGAGAGATACAATTAGAGGTGGTGCCCAGTTCACAGAGGTCATGAAGGTTTAGAAAGGTGCAAGAAATTGAATCTCATCATAGAAGATCGAGTGAGTCTGTATATTGATGGAGGATGAATCTTGTTAGCCTAGCTATTCATTTGCATTGGGGCATGGTCAATCTATAAAGAATGTCACTGAGAGTTGATAATGGGAATCACTTGTCAAGAATATATTGGCTGGACCTGAATATGGGAAACGTCTAAGGAGATCTACTTGTATAAATCAGTGTAATTGTAGAAATCAAAGTAAAAGCAATGGCACTTTGAGTCTGATGTCGCGCACCCTGGTATGATAGCGCACCATTTGGATGGAGAGTTATTGTTGGATAAGGTAAGCACAACATTTTTGCATCATTTAGGCTTAAATCTATAGACTGTGTAGGAGAAGGAGAAAACTATGGAGTCTGTAGGCATAAATCTACGGACTCTGTAGGCATAAATCTATGGATTGTGCAAGAGAAGGAAAAATCTATGAACTCTGCAGGCTTTAATATACGAAGCACAGAGTGAAGTGCAGAGTCATGGTTTTGATTTGGTCTTTGGATTATTGATGCTTGGCTCTTTACAGTTGTAATATTTGATTTTCATATCGGCTTGTAAAAGTATTTGGAGGCAGCGATTGGATTGGGAAGTAAAGAAGATGATTTAAATATCAGTCTAAGAGCTAGCTCATCAATTGGTAGCAGAGTCCCCAGAGTCATCTTAGCTCAGCTGGTAGAGCTGTTGTAGCATAATGGATCAGTGCATTGTTTTGTAAGAAGGTGATATTTTCACCATTTGGTATCAGAGCGCAAGGTTCGAGTTCTTGGAGAAGCAGCTACATCAAATAATTAGGTATGGATGTTTTGTGAAAATATTGTTTTGAAGAAATTGTATGTTGGCAAATTGTGTTGGGAAGGTGAACTGAAGCTTGACAGGAAATAAAGGTTCTTGAAGACCTTGAAAGAGAAGATTAGTGACAAGAAGAAGATCCTCCTAGACAAGATGGAGGTATAAATAGCCTTGAAAGGTAGATGGTTTGATTTGTTGTACCTTATTTGCATTTGTAAAGTTGGAAAAGGTAGATATTTTTGAATTTTGATGAAGAATAGATATAGCAGTAAGGCTTGAAATGTTTCAGAGAGAAGTGAAAAACTTTGAAGTGGAAAGAAAGGAGTGAGTGGCAAGAGAGAGTCCAAAAGCCATAGAGGCTTGAAGAACAAAGAAAGAGGGCTAGTAAGCTCCTGGAAAAGAGAAAGGAAAAGTTTGTACTCTTCTAATCAATTTTTGGCATAGATAATGTATTTTGTGAAGTTGCAGGTTCAAGGCAGTCAAGCCATTGAGGCTTAAGAGGAGAAGAAGCCAAGGAAGGCTTAGTGAAGAGCCAAGAGAAGCTCTAGAAGAAGAACAAAGGGAATTGCTCAAGAAGAAGAAGATCCAAGAAGATGCCAAATGGGTGCATATGATAGAAGAGATGACTGTTGTAAAGAAGAAAGCATAACCAGTGGAAGGGGTTAACATCATAAAAGTTGGTCCTGAGGTGCTCATAAAGATGTCATATCAAGAAATATAGTTTCCCATGGAGTTCTTGATAAGAGATAACTTGATGTCTTTCAAACATACCTTCCAGCTTAAAAAATAAAACCACTACACCTCAATCAATACACAAGATCTAGTAAAAGACTAGGTAGTTGATACGAGGGCCAATACAAAAGCATTCATAATGTTGTTTGATGTCTCCATATGAGACAGACTTGCGACCACTAGCACAAATCAACTCTATAAGTTACCATGTTTTGGGAAGCTAGAGGAACTCATATAATTCCTTGTTTTACATGTCCATGGATATCACTTCTACTTTATAGAGAGGCACATGAGGTTATCAACAAGCCTAATTGGTAGAATCACTAGGCTCCCAATTTCTAGCACATACATCCACTAGATGATGATAAAGTAGAAAGGGTTGAAAAAATCCTTGGGTATTACAAAGGAGGATTCACATTCCCTATAAAATATATAAAAGACCCTAGCATGAGGGCCAAAATGTTCCTTCTAAGTTCAAAAATTTTCCCTAGCAGATGGTGTACATACATCACCAAGGCCTTCCTGTGTATCACTCACCACATGGTGTAGAGGTTCATGTTAAACATAGTAAAATTTATTGCTAAAGAGATGGTGAAGAATGCACTTGAATGTCATACATCATTAGATACCTTCAAATGGGGGTCAATGTTGATTTTAATTATGATGGAGGAAATTGACATGCTCGATGGTAACAAAGATAACCTTTGGGTCTTCTAGATATATAAGGACTCCACAGTGTTGAAGTATCAAAACTTCACCTACCCACCCACATTATCTTAAAGTATAATACCCAAGTGATGGGGTGGTGCATGAATTACATAAAGGCATTTGGGATGGAATGGTGCATCCTTGAGGAGCTTCCCAAAAATATGTTTAGAATGATAACCTTCACTTTTATGCAACACTTTTGTGTAGTGCACTTGGTGCTCACAGAAAACAATTGATTAGGTTGGTTGAAGTTCCCTTACACATTTTCTACCAATTACTTCATGTATTCACTAAGGATAATTCCCAATGTGAAACAATTGGATATCCTGGCGAAGGCCATAGATTTGGAAAGAAGTAGGTTATGGAACCAATATGTGCACTTAGGAGGAAAAGCTACCAAAGATGAGGAGGATGATTCAGATTGCATTGACCTCCATCACCTCTAGAAGGAAGTAATCATTTGGTACATACACATGTTATACTATGAGATGAAGCTGATAAAGAAGGGCATAAACACTAAGCAGGATGATGATCCCCCCTTCAAATTGGTGATGAAGGTAAGTCGGTGCAGTAGTGTAGAAGAAATCTCCCAAGAAAAACTAAGGAAAAACACTTGAAGAAATTCAAGATCACCTAAGGTTAAAGATCACCTCCAATGAATAAGTCACCCCTTCATCCCAAAAGAAAAATCACGTGACCTCTGTGCCAGTGATTACTACTCCCACCAAGAAGGAGAAGAAGAAAAAGTCCAAGGGGCTTGTTGTGATGCCAAAAATAACCTTGGTGGAAATGGAGGCACAAGAGGCACATGAGGAAATGAATGCACAAGAGTTGCATGAAGAGATGCCAGAGGAAAAATAAGTAGGGATAAGAGTTTACATTACCCAAGAAGAAAAAGTAGGAGAGGAACCTAGTGCCGAAGAGGTTTAGAAGGCCCTCCAAAGTGGCACTACTATCATGTGTGGAGAAGAAGAGAAGCCAGTGCTCACTTCATCTAAAGAACCTTCTATGTAGCCTTTGAAATCTAAGGAGGAAAAGAAAGAGGGATGGAAGAAATTGGGGATGAGTGAATTAGAAATTAGGAAGGTGCTGGGGTTGGAAAATAAAAGGGATGCCATGAAGGAAAAAGGCATGAACTAGGAGGAGATTGAGAAGGTTGAGGCCAAGGAAAATAAGGTGGTTAAGGAGGAAAATGCCAAGAAAGATAAGGAAGAGAAAAAGATTATTTTAAGAACAAAACCAATTGAGAAAGTAGTAGTAAAAGTGCCTAGTGCCCCCACAACATAGTGGACCAAGTTGTAGTACAGGCATGCCCAAGTAGTGAAGGGGTGCCTAAAGACAAGGAAGGTGATATTGGAAATTTCAAAGAAAAATGGAGAGCACCAAATAAATCCAACAGAAATAAGAGGAAGGTGAAACTGGCATCAAGGAAGAAGCAGAAGAAGACAAAGGGGATAAGTCCAAAGAAGAATTCCTACATGAATAGGAAAAAGAAACCTTAGAGGAAAGTGATAAAGAGAGTAGTGGCACCAATGAAGAGGAAGAATAAAAAATAGAGATGGCTATCATAGTTTAAGAAGGCTTAGAGTTGAGCCTAAGAGAAAAGATGCAGAAGGGGTAGACATACTAAGATTTCTACATGTTTGAATACATGCCCCCCAAAGTTGACACCACTAGGATGCACCAACAACTCTCATTTGATTTTGACAACTATATGGATGACCATCATTTTGATGTGTCATAGAAGGCCATATTGGGAATGGATAAAATAGAATAAGGGTGTGATTCCCTTCTAATAAATCCATGTACCATGAGCCTAGTTAAGTCATAAAATGAACTCATCTAGATGGCATATAAAATCATGCAAAAGAACATCATAAATGATGTTAGGTATTCAAAATAAAATAAAATCACTCTAAATTCCTTAAATAATATCCGAAAGAATTACCTTTGCGGCCTTCTTTGAAAATGACCCTTCCGAAGGGTACTTTTGTTGACCAAGTGCCCTCCGCAAGGGAACTTGTCCTTCGGGAGGCTCTTTGAAATTTTGCATTGAACTGCTCCTTTGAACCATCATAGTGAATTGCTTGGTTGAACCAAGCTGTTGAACCATTTGATTGAACCAAACATTGAACCAAAGCATTAAACCGTTTGGTTAAACCAAATGTTGAACCAAGCCGATGAACCAAGCTTTAAACCAAAATAGTTCAAGCTGATGAACCAAGCTAACTTACAATTTGCATGAAGGAATAATATCTCCTTGAGGAGATATCAACACAGTCCCAACTCCATCTTTGGTGGAAGAATTGCTGCCATTGGATTCCAGGATCCAAGCATCATCAAAAGCTGATCTCCTTTCAGATTTCTCTTCGTTAGAGATGGAAGATCCTTCCTGATTTGTACTATGCCCTACTAATTCTTCTAATGCCTTATTTGAATCAAATAATGGATTGCCAACTATAGGACTTTCATCAGCTGAGACATGAGCATCATCTGTGGTCAAGAGGTAATTACCCCTGCCTGAAGGCTTAAATAGAATTTGAGCTGTAGGGGCCGACGTTTGGGTGACCACAATTTTTACCTCAAACAGGTCCACACCTGGTTCTCCATCAATGTCCAAATGCTTATGATTGGCTTGCAGGGATTCAAAATTAGTCATCTAAATTTTGGATTTCTTGACATGATCAATCATGTCAAATGACTGGAATGGACTTGGAAGAGAGGATGGGAGTCCATCCTTTTGATTTCTGGGAGGGGGAGGACTAGTTTGCGAAGTTGAAGTAAAAGGTGGAGAGATGTTCAATGTACTTACTTCTTTGGTAATCACCAGGTCCTTTGACTAAAAAGGAAGAGGGGTTCTCTGCTCAGCAATTGAAATTATTGGTTGGGGTCGCTCCTCTATCTTCTCTTTGTCGGCTTGCTATGTTAACTGATTCTCAGACTTAGTGAATACGGTGTATGATCCTTTGATTGCTTCACCTTCACTTCTGGGTTCATTTTGGTAATTCAAGAAACCAATGTGGGAGTTGCTAGTTGATTCTTCTAGATCCTCCTTGAAGAGATCAGTGCCATTTTCTTGCTCTAACTCACATTGGAAATAGGAAACATGCTCTGTTTCCAGATATCTAACTACCGAGTTTGTTGGAGGTGCTTCAAGGGCATGATTCCTCTGTGGGGAAGGAAAAGGGTTTTTTTACCCTTGACCTCTGGCAGTGTTGCCTTGATATGGCTAATTAGGGAATGTCCTCCTTGGTATATATTTATATAGAGGAGCAGAAGACATACTTTGTGACATTTGCCTTTTCAAGGCTAGCAATTCATTTGCCAACTTTTGTACCATTGGGTCAGTGGTGCCTATGGGTGAATATTCAGAAGATGAAGAGGGTTTGCCTCTATTTGGGTCTCTCCTTATCTTTCCTACCAAGATAATGTCATCTTCTACCTTAGTGGCTAAAATTTGAGCTGCAACAAGATCTATGTGGCTAGCTCGTCTCAACAGAAAAATCACTTCAGGAAGTTTTGAATTGATGAAGAAGCATTTGAGGTTCTGAGGTGTTGACTGAGTGACCATGGAAATCCTATGCCTCAACTTGTCGAACCTAGAAATAAAATCCCTCATAGGCTCATGAGGCTCTTTCTTCATCCAAGTGAGTTGGGCCAGTAAGGCATGTGCATCTTCTATGGGCTTGAACCTTACCTCAAACTTGGCTTTGAGTGTATCCCAGTCAGTCATTGATCAAGCTTGTAGATAGTAGAACCAGTCTGCAACAGCACCTTATAGTGTCTCCACAAAAATCTTGACTGACACATCTTTGAATTCTACCCCTATCACACCACAAGCTATGGTGAAGGCTGCAATGTGTTCATCAGGGTGAACTATCCCATCACTAAAGAATTTGAGGAAATTCTTTCTTGAACTATGTGGGAGTTCATGCAAAGGTGGAGTCAAGTTGAGTGGGCCAAAAGAGTTAACCCAAGGGCCTCAAACTGCCATGATTTAATTAAGAAAAATAGAGATAACAAATTTGGGTGGAGTGGATAGATTACAAAACAAAAATGAAAAAGGACTGGCTCAACTTCAGCTTGAGGCTTCAAACTATGCACTCTTTCCCAGAAGCTCTGGTTTTGCAGACCAGATAAAATAATATAGGTAGATGAAGATGGTAAGTCTATAAATGGATAATGGGTAAGACATGAAACGGAATCGCCAGAGTCTGTAATAGATAAGGGTTATATCCCCAGCAGAGTCGCCAAAAACTGTTGGTTGAATATTTTGTTGATCAAAGTACTGATAAACAAAATAGGTCTGACCAACCAAAGTAGGAAGATTAGTCATCCAAATGTGTAGGTTTACCACATTAGAAGGGGAATGATCTCTCCTCTCATCAAGGGGAGGTTCCCTATAGATAAGCTATATATATATATATATATATATATATATATATATATATATATATATATATAAATAAAAAATAATACTCAAGGGTAGGGCAAACCATCCATCTCTCTTTCTTCATAGATGATGTGTGTAAATCAAAGGAAAAACTCAAGGGAAATGATAGATAGAACTCCTCTTCTTTCAGAAGTACTATTCAACAAACCACAAGAATACACCTGGTAGTAACAACAAAATGTAACCAAAGATGTAGTAACCAGCAAATCAAAATGCAACACAAAGTCTTCACTTGAATTGCTCAAGAGTAAGATATGAAGGACAATGAAGGGAATTATGGGGGTACAAAGTCTCTCCACACTTGACTCTTTAGGACACCTTCCTGACTACTTTCACTAATTTTGCTTGTTGAATTAAAGGAATAGAAAATATATCAAGGAAAAAGACATAAGAACAATTTCCCCAACAACAAAGATATCACAACACAAAGTCTAAAAAGTCACTTGCTTTCTTATTCCAGTTAAAAAATATGATCAACAATCTGAGCTCAAAGTCTCAGTAATGCCTTTCAATTTGGGTAGAGTTTTGTTCTGATTGTCAAAAAGAGATATATTTACAATAAAAGAGAGTCCCTTATATATCCTCTGTAAGAAGGACTCAGGAATAGTAACACATCATGTTGCATTGAAAATTGTTAGGAAGACAAGCTGGAAATTAGGGGCATCTACCCATTTGTTTTCTCAATACAGAGAAACAAGTCACGCTATTGAAAGTTTGCAACTTTCAATGTCCACCTAGCAATCTGATCCTTCCTTTATCGTTCCTCATTTTCTGGTTAATTGAATCAGGTCCTGGATTCAATTTGTTATTTTGTTCCTTCCTCACTTCCTACTAGTCTTGGCCTTAAAGCCCATGAATACGTTTGGGTCTATAGATTACAAGGATCAACGACTATTTTATGAGCTTTGAAATTGATGTTCAAGTGCCCATCACTATGTTTTCAATGGCTAGTTCACTGTCTTGAATTTGACGTCTTCAAGGGCGTCACCCCTTGGTCCTTCTTCAGCTTTCCTATTTTGCATCCTTTTAAAGGGAAGGTGATATTTTAATTTGGTAGCTGAGAGTCCCCTGTAAGGGCGCCTGCCCTTTAGGGTCCTTCGGCGGCCTTTTCCTTAGAGTCTTCACAGATATTTCTTGTGGATATTTTCTATGGAAAATTCCCATGGGTATTTTCCCTAGGCTTTCTCCGCAGACAAATTCCCTCAAACAAAAGTCCGTAGACAAATTCTCGTGGACAAAAAGTCTGCGGAATTGTTTTGTTTGCCTTAGTCTTTACTTCTTTGGAAATTTCTTCAGGCTTTCTGCCTGCAGCTCCTTTCTAGAATTCCTTCAGACAAAAAGTCTGAAGAAATTGCATCTTGCTTTAGTCTTTTTCAAATTCCTTAAATAAAGTCCGAAAGAATTACCTTTGCGGCCTTCTTTGAAAATGACCCTTCCAAAGGGTACTTATGTTGACCAAGTGCCCTCCACAAGGGCACTTGTCCTTCAGGAGGCTCTTTGAAATTTTGCGTTAAACCGCTCCTTTGAACCGTCATAGTGAAATGCTTGGTTGAACCAAGCTATTGAACCGTTTGATTGAACCAAAGCATTGAACCGATTGGTTAAACCAAACGTTGAACCAAGCCGATGAACCAAAATAGTTCAAGCTGATGAACCAATTGAATGAACCAAGTCTTTGAACCAAGTGGATGAACTGAGCATTGAACCACTTGATTGAACCCACCTTTGAACCATTTGTTTGAACCCGCCTTTGAACCAAAAGACATTGAACCAACCATTGAACCAAGCTTTGGTTCAATGGTTCAAATGAAGCCTTGAACCAACTGACAAACCATTTGATTGAACCAAAGATGAAATAAAGCATTGAAACAAAGCGGATGAACCACCTGAGTGAAACAAAGCATTGAACCGCTTGGTTGAACCAAGCCATTGAATCGTTCCTTTGATTGAACCCGCTGTTGAACTGAAAGCGTTGAACCTTTTGAACTTTGAACTCGTTGAACATTTGAACCAAAGTGGTTCAATGGTTCAACGGTTCAAGCCTTCTTTGCTTAGATTCTTGTTGATGGAGATTTTTGATTGAACTAAGGTACTGAACCAATCCTGAAAATGACCAAGTGTTAGAAACTGATTCTTTTGGTTGAACCCACTTGCAGAACCTGTGAAGCCCATTGAACTTGGCCTACAAAGTCCATAGATTCTAGCTTGTAGATTCTGTAGATTTCTTAGAAGCTTGAAAACTGAGGAATTTGAATGTCCAGGACAAATTTTAGAAAGGGAAGAGATAATTTTGGTCTGTAAGACCAAAATAGTTCAAATGTTGTCCCAATAATGAGTGATATTTTTGGAGAACAACAACTAGCTCCAGTTGGGGAACTTCTGCCAATTGTAAAAAAAATTGAAGGGAGTAGAATCTAGAATCTCTAGTGTCTTCATGTGTACCATTGGGATACGGAGTCATGCTACCTAGAAATGGAAGGCATCAAAAATGGAAATAAACAAAGCAAAATAGAATTAAAAACTATACAAATATACATATGTACAGATGAAATTATCTGATACTTCAAGAATTAAAGTATTTCAGATGCTGCTTCTTGAGAGACAGTGAAAATAGTGCTCTATCTTGGTAAACCAGCAGGAAAACATTTTGTCCCCATAAATGGTGATGGGCGAATGGAGCTCTCCACCAAGAAACCAATTTTATGCGTCTTCCTCTTGGTCTTTTCTTCTTCTTGCTCCATGGCAGGACGTGGTCTTCAAACTGAAAATCATAACTCCTTGTTTTCTTAGCAAAGGGTTCCTTAGCCTGATTTTAATTTGCAGTAGCATGGTCCATTACTATAATTGGTTGTTCTTCTGGTTCATTCCAGGATATGATTGGATTGTCCACATCAAACTCCTGATAAACTATCAGCTTAGCATCTCCTTTGATGTCAAGGAGTTTGATTTCTTCATCTTAAACACTCTTTAATATGAGAAACAAAGATTCACATCCAACTATGTTGTTGGTGTTACTGACTTGCAATTTGCATGAAGGAAGAATATCTCCTTGAGGATATATCAACACAGTCCCAACTCCATCTTTGGTGGAAGAATTACTGCCATCGGATTCCAGGATCTAAGCATCATCAAAAGATGATCTCCTATCAGATTTATATTCATTAGAGATGGAAGATCCTTCTTGATTTGTACTGTGCCCTACTAATTCTTCTAATGCCTTGTTTGAATCCAATCTTGGATTGCCAGCTATAGGACTTTCATCAGCTAAGACATGAGCATTATCTATGGTCAAGAAGTAATTACCCCTGCCTAAAGGCTCAAATAGAATTTGAGCTGCAGGGGCCGACGTTTGGGTGACCATAATTTTACCTCAGATAGGTCCACACCTAGTTCTCCATCAATGTCCAATTGCTCAGGATTGGCTTGCAGGGATTCAAACTCAGTCATCTAAATTTTGGATTTCTTGACATGATCAATCATGTCAAATGACTGGAATGGACTTGGAAGAGAGGATGGGAGTTCATCCTTTTGATTTCTGGGAGGGGGAGGAATAGTTTGCAAAGTTGAAGTAGAAGGTGTAGAGATGTTTGATGTACTTCTTTGGTAATCACCGGGTCCTTTGACTGAAAAGGAAGAGGGGTTCTCTGCTCAACAATTGAAATTACTAGTTGGGCTCACTCCTCTATCTTCTCTTTGTTAGTTTGCTATGTTGACTGATTCTCAGACCTAGTGAATATGGTGTATGATCCTTTGATTGCTTCACCTTCACTTCTAGGTTCATCCTTGTCATCCAAAAAACCAATGTGGGAGTCGCCAGTTGATTCTTCTAGATCCTCCGTGAAGAGATCAGTGCCATTTTCTTGCTCTAACTTAGGTTGGAAATAGGAAACATGCTCTATTTCCAGATATAAAACTACCAAGTTTGTTGGAGGTGATTCAAGGGCAGGATTCCTTTGTGGGGGAAGAAGATGATTTTGTTGCCCTTGACTTCTGGTATTGTTGCCTTGATATGGCTGATTAGGGAATGTCCTCCTTGGTATATCTTTATATAGAGGAGCAGAAGACATACTTTGTGACATTTGAATTTTCAAGGCTAGCAATTCATTTGCCAGCTTTTGTACCATTGGGTTAGTGGTGACTGTGGGTGAATATTCAGAAGATGAAGAGGGTTTGCCTTGATTTGGGTCTCTCCTTATCTTTCCTACCAAGATAAGGTCATCTTCTACCTCAGTGGCCAAAATTTGAGCTGGAGCAAGATCTATGTGGATAGCTCATCTCAACAGAAAAATCACTTTAGGCAGTTGTGAATTGATGAAGAAGCATTTGAGGTTCTGAGGTGTCAGCTGAGCGACCATGGGAATCTTGTGCCTCAGCTTGTTGAACCTGGCAATAAAATACCTCATAGGCTCATGAGGCTCTTTCTTCATCTAAGTGAGTTGGACAAGCAAGGCATGCACTTCTTCTATGGGCTTAAACCTTGCCTCAAACTTGGCTTTGCGTGTATCCCAGTCAGTCACTGATCCAGCTTGTAGATGGTAGAACCAATATGTAGCAGCACCTTGTAGTGTCTCCATAAAAATCTTGACTACCACATCTTCGAGTTCTACCCCTATCACACCACAAGCTATGCTGAAGGCTACAATGTGTTCATTAGGGTTAACTATCCCATCACTAAAGAATTTGGAGAAATTCTTTCTTGAACTACATGGGAGTTCATGCAGAGGTGGAGTCAAGTTGAGTGGGCCAAAAGAGTTACCCTAGTGGCCACGAACTGCCATGATTTAATTAAAAAAAATAGAGATAACAAATCTGGGTGGAGTGGCCAGATTACAGAACAAAAATGGAAAAGGACTGGCTTAGCTTCAACTTGAGGCTTGAGGCTTCAAATTGTGCACTCTTTCCCACTAGCTCTGGTTTTGTAGACCAAATAAAATAATGGAGGTGGGGGAAGATGGTAAGGCTATAAATGGATAATGGGTAAGACATGAAATGGAATTTCCAGAGTCTGTAATTGATAAGGGTTATAATGATAATGGGTTATATCCCCAGCAGAGTCACCAAAAACTATTGGTTGAATATTTTGTCGATCAGTGTACTAATAAACAAAATAGGTCTGATCAACCAAATTAGGAATATTAGTTGTCCAAATGTGTAGGTTTACCACATTAGAAGGGGACTGATCTCTCCTCTCATCAAGGGGAGGTTCCCTATAGATAAGCTATATATATATATATATATATATATATATATATATATATATATATATATATATATATATATATATAAAGAAAATAATACTCAAGGGTAGGACAAACCATCCATCTCTCTTTCTTTAGAGATGATGTGTGAAAATCAAAGGAAAAACTCAAGGGAAATGACAGATAGAACTCCTCTTCTTTTAGAAGTAATATTAAACAAACCACAAGAGTACTCTTGCTAGTAACAACAAAATGTAACCAAAGACGTAGTAACCAGCAAATCGAGATGCAACACAAAGTCTTCCCCTGAATTGCTCAAGAGTAAGATACGAAGGACAATGAAGGCAATTATGGGGGCACAAAGTCTCTCCACACTTGACTCTTTAGGACACCTTCCTGACTACTTTCACTAATTTTGCTTGTTGAATTAAAGGAATAGAAAATATATCAAGGAAAAAGACATACGAACAGTTTCCCCAACAACAAAGATATCACAGCACAAAGTCTAAAAAGTCACTTGCTTTCTCATTCCAGTAACAAAATATGATCAACAATCGGAGCTCAAAGTCTCAGTAATGCCTTTCAATTTGGGTAGAGTTTTGCATTGATTGTCAAAAAGAGATATATTTACAATAAAAGAGAGCCCCTTATATAGCCTCTTCAAGAAGGACTCAGGAATAGTAACACATCATGTTGCATTGAAAACTGTTAGGAAGACAAGCTAGAAATTAGGGGCATCTACCCATTTGTTTTTCTCAGTACAGAGAAACAAGTCATGCTATTGAAAGTTTGCAACTTTCAATGTCCACCTGGAAATCTGATCCATCCTTCATCATTCCTCCTTTTTTGGGTTAATTGAATCGGGTCATGGATTCAATTTGCTGTTCTGTTCCTTCCTCGCTTCCTGCTATTCTTGGCCTTAAAGCCTATGAATGCATTCAGGTCTATAGATTACAAGGATCAATGACTATTTTATGAGCTTTGAAATTGATGTTCGCGTGCCCGTCACTATGTTTTCAATGGCTAGTTCGCTGTCTTGAATTTGACATCTTCGGGCACATCACCCCTTGGTCCTTCTTCAGATTTCCTATTTTGCATCCTTCTGAAGGGAAGGTGATATTTTAATTTGGCAGTTGAGAGTCCCCCGCAAGGGCACCTACCCTTTGGGGTCCTTCAGCGGCCTTTTCCTTAGAGTCTTCACAGATATTTCCCGTGGGTATTCTTGCAGATAATTCCCATGGGTATTTTCCCTAGGCTTTCTCCGCAGACAAATTCCCTCAGACAAAAGTCCGTAGACAAATTCCCGCAGACAAAAAGTCTATGGAATTGTTTTGTTTGCCTTAGTCTTTGCTTCTTTGGAAATTTCTTCAGGCTTTCTACCTGTAGCTACTTTCCTGATTTCCTTCAGACAAAACTAAAGAAATTGCTTCTTGCCTTTGTCTTTTTTAAATTCCTTAAATAAAATCTGAAAGAATTACCTTTGTGGCCTTCTTTGAAAATGACCCTTTCGAAAGGTACTTTTGTTGACCAAGTGCCCTCTGCAAGGGAACTTGTCCTTCGGGAGGCTCTTTGAACTTTTGCGTTGAACCGCTCCTTTGAACCATCACAGTGAATTGCTTGGTTGAACCAAGCTGTTGAAATGTTTGATTGAACCAAACATTGAACCAAAGCATTGAACCACTTGGTTAAACCAAACATTGAACCAAGCCGATGAACCAAGCTTTAAACAAAAATAGTTCAAGCTGATGGTTCAAGTCGATGAACCAATTGAATGAACCAAGTCTTTGAACCAAGCGGATGAACTGAGCATTGAACCACTTGATTGAACCCACCTTTGAACCATTTGTTTGAACCTGCCTTTGAACTAAAAGACATTGAACCAACCATTGAACCAAGCTTTGGTTCAATGGTTCAAATGAAGCCTTGAACTGACTGACAAACCATTTGATTGAACCAAAGGATGAACCAAGGCATTGAAACAAAGTGGGTGAACCACCCGAGTGAAATAAAGCATTGAACCGCTTGGTTGAAGGAAGCCATTGAACCATTCCTTTGATTGAACCCACTGTTGAATCGAAAGCGTTGAACCTTTTGAACTTTGAACTCGTTGAACCTTTGAACCAAAGTCGTTCAATGGTTCAACGGTTTAAGCCTTCTTTGCTTAGATGCTTGCCAATGGAGATTTTTGATTGAACCAAGGCACTGAACCAATCCTGAAAATGACCAAGTGTTAGAAACCAATTCTTTTGGTTGAACCCGCCTACAGAACCTATGAAGCCCATTGAACTTGTCCTGTAAAGTCTGTAGATTCTAGCCTGTAGAGTCCGTAGATTTCTTAGAAGCTTGAAAACTAAGGAATTTGAATGTCCAGGACAAATTTTGGAAAGGGAAGAGACAATTTTGGTCTGTAAGACCAAAATAGTTCAAATGTTGTCCCAAATGGGAACAACACTTTACATGTGTTATGATAGATATACTATTCACTAACATTGACATTGATACATATAATTGACATATGTTAGTTTCATTTTATTTCATACTACATAATGTGTGTAAAATTGATTGATTATTATATGTGGTACTTTGCCTTATGTTTATTTAACATACACCATCTTTCCCCATTTGTGTGTGGTCCTTGGCTTTCTATGCTTGTGAAACATTACATGTCCCTTGTATGTAGCCTTTGGTCCTTATGTGTGACATTTTTAGTTCCTATGGTTCATAATAAATTATCATACACATACTACTTACTTTTAATGCTTCATATAAAATTCAATGTTATACTCAAATTTCACGAGTCAATACACTTTCAATACTTAAAAATTCTTTACATACAACTCTATGTTTACAATACATATTCAACACTTTCAAGATATTTACATACTTCATCTACTACTTTAATGTTATATTCAATTACATGATGCAATATAATATAAAAACTCTTATATGCTTCAAAGTTACATTTATATAATTCAAATATGCAAAATATTATTTCACAATTATATATTTCACAAATGCTCTCACTTTTTATTTTGAGACAAGTGATCTACAAGATAAATAACTCATCTCAAAATGGGGCATCATATTGGGCTTATCTTGAATTCAATCCCTTACAAATAACATATTTCAACATACATTATAAAAATTATCAATATGACTCAGTATTTTCAGATTATGGGGGAATATGGCTTGCATATGTAATCCACCCTTACATTTACTTAAGCATAGATGCACACATGTGAAAAAATTATAAAGTTTCAAACATTTAAAAAGTTATAATTAACACTCTATATAATACGGGGGGCATGATTTTGGTTCATGTACTCCCCTATTTTATGTTTTTGAATAAAAAAGTTTTAAATAAATTATAGTTTAAATCTAGATCTGTCTACAATGATGTGATTCATTTTTTCAAGTGGATCACATTGAGCTTAGTGATGTTCCATATCTTGGTTGCAATTAAGCAAGCCATGTAATGGATCCCACCTCTTTTTAAAATTTTCATAAGTGAGCCACATTTGAGCTTAGCAACACTTCACATCTTGGTTAAACTTTAGTGAACCATGTACTAGTTCCCTTATTTGATTTTATTATCTTCCCCTTAGAGCTTAATGACACTCAATGGGTAACACCCTTACTTATTCTTAGAGTGCTCTTCAAAATCCTCACTTATCGAGACTTGATCACTTTCTATTTCACCATAGGTTCAAATCCCATGGGTTTGTATGGTTATGGTTTAGTGACACCCAATGGCCTACTTCTCATCCTATTACCAATTTTAAAATTATTTATTCTCCTTGGCCAAGAAGCAAATAAGTTTGAAAGCACCTTATCTCCACTTGGGTTAGCTAGTAACCTAAGACATCAAACTGCTCTTTTAAAGATAAAATGTGTTTACACACTCAAGTTTTATCTCTTTCTCTTTTACTCTAGTAATTTCACTTTATTGCATCACTATAATAAATGAGGGTAGGGGAATGTAGACACACAAATTTAATCAATAAGTTATTTAAAATGTTTATTCTTGACATCCTTACCTTACTTTGTCTTTTCACCATTTCATTAACCAAAATCATTACATGAGCCTTCATTTTATTATAAATACTAATAAAATAACATGTAGACATCCATATTTCATCCCTATTATGCTCACAAACTATTCATAGCAAGTTTTTGAAGTTTCTAACATTCTGATCATAGTGTGGCCCTATCCCCTAGTGTGTCATTGTCCTCTGACCTCCAATGGAAACTTTTTAAAATCAAGATGTTCAATAACAAATATCCCTCACTTTTCATAAGGTAGACTCATTAAAATATCCAAGAGATTATTTTATAAAATCACATCAAATCCACACATTCATTACTTATAAATCATCTAGTGATCTAATTTCAAAAGCATTCTACATTTAACAAAAGAGTATTATTCTTTTCAATTTCAATTTTACTACTTTGATACAGTCATAGGCTAAATTTAAAAATGTTTTATTTCAAGTTGAGGGCATCTATTGTCAAGAATTCTAATCAAAATTTTAATTACATTCATCTCAAATTTATTACTTTCCCCAAAAGGGAGAACTACATTGGCCTAAGGACCTTTGGGATATGTAGGTAACACTAAGTCAAAAAGGGGTTTTTTGAGGATAGCTCAACCATTCCCATGTCCCCTATTTTTCCCCCGATTTTTAATTTGATATATTTTGTGTGCATGTGCATGACTAGGGCATTTATTTTATAGGTTTTCAACATGTCTATTCATCCCACACATCGAATTAGGAAACCACACACTCTTCAATAAAAAATTATTCTATATAATGAATAAGGACAACATAGTAGAAATGGACAAAGCCACTTGGTGATATTATCCTCCTAGTGTGCTCTTATTCATGTACCCTCTAAGAATCTGATTTATGTGGTGACATGATCTTGAGTCCAATATGATTGTTTCTAAATCAAAAATCCATCTATATATTCAACAATCAATAAATTTCAAGCTAAGTACATATTTACCCTTTCACAATTTATAATTTATAACTTACTTGAAGTTATTTACTTTATTGTATTTTATTGTATATTATGTATATCAATTTATATAGTTTATTTATATTTAATTAATTAAATTGAATTAATTATAGGGTAATCAGAGTAATCATATGGTGGATCTAGTCAAAGATTCTTCATTTATGGGTACATAATTCTATCAAACTACCATATATCATCATCATGGATATCATCATACCACTCATGTTCTATAGCTGTAAATTTGATTTTTTCATGATCTTAAATATTATACATGTGCATAACATGTTGCTCTACTTTGTAATAAGTCTTACATGCTTCATTAGTAGTGATAAATTTTGAGATTTGATTTTCTCTTTTGAACATGAGAGTATTAGAAATACCATCATGACTAATATGAAGTGTACTATTTTAAAATGTGAATGTAAAACAATGATGTAATGTATCAATGGTACCTTCCATTTAGTGCAACCATCACTGAACCAATCTAGAACTTATCTGATTTTATTTGCACATAATAAAAATCAATGTATCCACAACCTTGGGATCACATGAAACTGTTAGTGTAATGTGGCCTATTGAATCTTGGTAATGTATAACTTTTTGCAACTCATTTTGATCATGACCTATGTTGTGGAGAAATTAAAGTGCACATGTATTTGGTTCTGTATCCTCACCTATTTCCACCTGTTATTTGTATTCATTTTCAATGAAAAAATATATAGTCAAAGGAGTAATTCTTGCATGCTTGTAATTTTTGCATAGTTAATCCTTATGGGGAATATTTGTAGGTGGTAATATAGGTTGTATAATCTAAATAATGCCTTTCTCTTTATATTTTTGAATTTTCTTCTGTAATGTTAAACAAGTATCAATAACATGCGTTTCTATTCTTTGAAAACCACAAAATAGGTTTCCTTCTTGATTGTTCAATCTTCTAGAAGATATATGCATAACTATAAGTAAGACCCTAAATTCCATGCCACGTAACATTTGTAACATAATCTGTGGTCTATCTTGTGCACAATAAGATTGTATTCTAATAATTGGATTTATATTCATGATCTCAATATTATGTATAGAATTTATCAAAGGTGTGGTCTATGTATAATGCATCCTACTCTCTAGAAATGTTGGATCTAATGAAGATACTAGTCCATGATGCTCCTTGTAAAGCAATATTCTATGTATTATCAATATTATATTAAGTGTCCTTAATTTTATCAATATTTAAAATTACCACTTTATTTTATCTATACTCTTACTAATTATTGCCTTGGAATCATCTTTATATTCATTTGAACCAAATAAAGTAAAATTCAAACCACATATGTAATCATCAATGCTCATTGGCATTGTATTTGTATCATCATATGAACTAGTCTTTGAATCATTTTTGGAATATTTTATGTAAAAATTAATTTGAATCTTCTAAATTGACTAGTAAAGGTAATTCATGTACATATTTCTTTGGTTCAACACTTTTAAAAATGTGTTTTTTGTTTTGAAACATTTGGAGATTGTAACTTTTGACCATGTGTACTAGATTCACCAAGCTCATATGTATACATTTATTCTATAGGTATAATATATGGTGGTGGCATGATAGTACTTAGTGTTACTTCTGCTATTTATCCTCAATAATAGTTTATGTAATCTTACAATATTTGAATGGTTGATTATTGAAAGGGCACATGTACAAATATACATCATGTACAAATTGAATAAACTAATGTAAAGTAGAAGGGACAATTGCCATTGCATGTATCCATGGCCTACCTAAAAATAAATTATAGTGCAATTGATTTGGCATTACTTAAAACTAAAGAGATAATATCTTGGGTCCTACTGTGATGTCCAAAGTGATAGAACCCAAAGTTTAGTGAGGCATATCATCGAATGCTTTTATGCTCTTATATGTCTTTTGTAGAGAAGACATGTTGATACCCATTATTTGTAGAAATGTAAGATTATAAATATTTAACTCTGAACCATTATTTATCAAAAGTCTTTTTACTACTATATCTTTAATTTGAACTTGTATGAACAAGGGAAGAGTTTGACTAATAATAGAATGTGAAGGAAAACCCTCATTTACAAAAGTTATAACATCTTCAATATATTGTTAAGTATTTACAATGGAATAAAAATATGAAGCCTCTGTGTCATGTGGCATAGATACATTATTCAATGCTTTGTATAAAATGTCCTTGAAAATAGTAGATATTTGAAGTTAAGAGGGTGAGGTGCAACAAGAAGAAAAGGAACCATTTGGGCCCTATGACATCTAGTAATGACATGTGGAAATTCAAACTAAGCCATGCAATAGTAAGTATCATAGGTTTGTTCATTATTAAGTTGTTTCTTTATGTTGAATTTTATCTTTTGCATTAAAGTGTGAAACCATGGATTGACATACAACTTAAATATTTTACATGTAAGAGGAAAGCAACATGTAAGAGCACATATAAACTTTGAACGAAAAACTGATAAATGGAAGCACTCGTTATAATAATGATTAAGTCTATAAATGCTATAAATTTGATGAAAATCAAAGATCTGCAACTCTAAAAACCCTAGAAAGGATAAAAGGAAATCTTAGGGAAAACTAGGGTTTTGTGAAATGCTCTACAATAAACAGGTTCACCAATTTATTTATAACTAAAATTGGGAAATAGGAAATGCTAAATCCTAATTAAGATAAACTGAACAGAGCTAAATTAGGATGTATAATCGGAATAAATTAAACATTCACTAATTTGTAACGTACTATATTTGGAAAATATTAAAAAGGGAATTTATGCAAGAATAAACCACTTACCTGGAAATCTGAAATGTAGGTTTGAGATAGGGACTGAGAAAACACTGTGTAGTTATGCAGGGTGATTGTGAATCAAGAACAGAGCTTTACATCCACTTCAAATAATGGTGATGGTTTCAGACAATGGCACTCTACTATGTTATCCTTAGGGTGCATTATGTTGTATGGTTTTGATTTCTGAAACTTATATAATAGGTGCACCTATGCTCAATGTGACTATATGAAAGCTCTTGATACATTGCAAAACTTGTCATGTGCCTTATTCTTCATTGAAACCCTAGCTTTATGAGACAAGGAGACAAGTGATATCAAGGGTTAAAAATAGATTAGTGGTTTAAGTTGTACTAAACCTCAACACCTTGTTGTGATGAGCTTTGCCTACATGCCACTAATTCGAAGTGGGATCAAACTTCATGTAGTTCTCGCATGCTAAATGGTGTGTGAGCAACACTGATGCAACATGTTAAATGCTAGTGCAATCCTAGGTATGATTAGGTGCTTTGACAATGTCTTGTGACCTTGGAATGGTATGTAGACCTAGCTTTGTGTTGTATGGGCTATCAAGACTATGTATTGGAAAAAATAAGGAATATTCTCTCAATGTACAATTAGATATTTTGGTGTTTTTCAATCATATGAACCTTTAGTGAGAAAATAGATGAAAAATGTGATTTTTATAGTGATAAAATTGGGAATTCCTCGAATGGGACATGCAGAACGTGTAGAGGGACCCATTGAACTTAACTTCAATTTGAGAAACCGGTTGTAATTTGGCTGGAGAACATAAATGCACTTTTTGGACTGGGGCACTAGGCACGATGATCCAAATGAAAGACATTTTTTAAAAATTATTGGGACAACTAAATTGGAGATTTGGATCAGTCAAGTACAGAGTTTAGGTTGTTGGAACAGAGAAATATGAATGTTTAGTGATCAAGGTTGCTTTGTGGTAAGGTTCATCGACATAGAGATAAAGGA
The DNA here is from genome assembly GCA_037957365.1 of Torreya grandis. Taxonomy (NCBI): domain Eukaryota; kingdom Viridiplantae; phylum Streptophyta; class Pinopsida; order Cupressales; family Taxaceae; genus Torreya; species Torreya grandis. The sequence goes on along the minus strand of JARHVA010003876.1, from coordinate 915,152 downwards.
ATGGTGGTTTAAAACTGTGGATCTGAACATAGGTTGGGTGTACAAAAGGAGTGGTCACAAATATATTGTTTCGGCGATGAAAGTTAATTTATGGAACTATAATTTCTGGAGTGGTGGTTGTGGTTTCTTAAGTGCTGGTGAAAAGGCTCGGCTGGCATTAGCATTCCATCTAGAACAAATAGCCAAATCAAAAGAAGAATATTTTATTTTTTCATTGTTCTTGACAGGCTCCAGACCACCGATTCAGCTGAGGATGCTGTTCCTGGAAGAACATTAGTTCCCGACGGAACCTAAACCTCTGACTCGGCTGACCGATGTGTTCTTAGCACCATGTTAGTGCTCGACAGTCCAGAAAAATCTGATACGGCCGATGAAACTATTCCCAACACCTCCAAGATGCCGGATAGCACTGGCGGAGCAAATAAATCAGAAGAGTTTGCCGTTGATAAATTTGATGCAAATGAAGCTCTCGAACATGCATGGGAATATTGCCAAAAAGTCGAACTGAATGCTGGCGATGCATTTTTTATATCAGAAGGATGGTTTCATCAGAAATAGAATGGTGTCAACCATGATAATGACAACTCGGTTCTCTGATGTCAGATTCATTCGCTTGCAGGCCATTAGAACCACAATGACGGGTGATCACATTATGAGCTTTCGGGCTATAGTTGGTATCCTAACATAAAAAGAAAATCCCAAATTAAGTAGTAGTGGGAAGAATTTTTCTATCTAGAAACTATCATCGCTTGATGCAACTAATATTTCTCTCTTCCTATTTTATCAAATTTTAATGCCGAAGTCTTTATCAGGATAAGTTGACCAAATTGTAAAATTGGTAACTTTTTTTTATCATGGTCTTTGCAAGAGGAAACAAAAAGATGGAATGCCATGCCCGATTGTTATAAACCGATCTCAGGATCATATTATAAATATCATGTTGCCGCATCATGTCAAAAATATACTACCAAACGTGCATAACTAAGGGGTGGAAATCTATCAATGACAATTCGTAAGCCTTCCAAATCAGAAGGGATATATATGATGAAGCCTTTAGTAGAAATTTATAATAACAATTACAGATCCCAAGCAGTTATATGTTGAAGAAATGATTGTGAGAGCACCTCCTCCTGTAATTAATGTGTGTTTTGGACGCTGCAACTAGTAATCCTTTTATATCCACCTTAATGGAGCTGCGTCCTCTGAATAGTTCAGTGTATGCAACAAATTTTGAAGAGGATTTCTTCGTGAAGGTTACTGCAAGGATAAACTTTGGAGCCAAAAATAAGGAACTCATAAGACATCTCAATGACCCCTATGACCGTATTTGGGACTCAAATGAAATTTAGCCAAAATATCTTGTTGTTGTGACCCCGTGGAACAAAGCCATTCAGTACAACGAGGGACATTTTTTAAAACACACGCGAGCAACCTCCAAATAAAGTGATGCAAACTATAGTTGTAGGCACAGCCGGGGGTAATCTCTCGTAATCGACTAAATCTTGAAGCTTTCCCAGCTAATGGTCGAGCTTATGCATTGAGGATTTAGGTCCAACTGTTGCTCAGAAGTTTACTTTGCCGAAATCTTATGTGCCTGGTTACAGCATTATAGTTCTTAACATTGAGGAGAATGCTGGCAAGTATAGCCTTTATGAGCCAAGTTATAAACTGTCTCATTACCATTTGTTTTGTCATTTGGCTTCATGAAAACAAGAGACTCTCCACATGATCTAATTCTAAATGCACTTGAGATTGGCAGATTTATTAGAAGGGCTTCCAAAACAAGAAATCAATATATTATTGCACTGATGAAATTCAAGGCCATGTCTCCAACAAGTGATTGGGCAATTGAAAGTGGAGATCCTTGTCTTGTAGTTGAAGGGTTTGGGTTGAATGCAACTCAAATTCGCCACCAGGAATCATAAAACTCTGTAATGCTGATTTATAGCTTGTGATGTTACGCTGCTTGTACTTTCTTTGCTGCTTGGTATATTTCACTTGTAATATAGTATTTTCCAGCTTTCTCTAATGAATTTAGAATAATAAATTATATATATATTTTTATAAGATATAATAGTAATTCATATTGATTCTTTGAATTAATCAATTTAATTAAAAGTCATACTGTTGGAGTGTAAAAGTTATCTGAAATAAATAAAAATAAATAAATAAAAAGAAGGGCAACTCAAGTTAAACTCGAGTGATGCCTTAAATCAGGGCTGAGTAAAAACGTAGTTGTGTAATCACCTAGTCATCTATAGATTCATTTTAAAAAAAAGTTTTGTGAACATGATATAAATAAATTGTAAGATGAATGGATCATTTTATGAGTTTTTAAATTATTTATTATTTATAAAATTTGTATTATAGTTAATAAATAAAAAATCTATTAAAATTCATAATTTATTGATTGTGTAAACCTTTGGTTTTGTAAATTGTGTGTTGGAAATTTTAGAGGTTAAATTTTGCATTGTGTTATGTTTAATTTAGTTTGAAAGAAGATTTTGGGTTGTAAATTAATATTTCATATTATTTGATCTATCTTGTTATTTATAAAGTTTAAAGGTAGACTCCAAATCGGAACTATTTTATGGCAAACAAAATTCTATTTTATAAGCAAAAATGAGATTTTGTGTTCATTTCCAAACATAAATATATATAAATTCTATAGAAATTTGTTTCTTGAAACCTCTTTGACGATATATTTTATTCATCCATTTTAACTATATCTTTCTTGTCTCTTTGAAGATATAGGTTTGCTTTGTTGAATTTTCTAACCTACTCCATTAAATCTGGGTCATCTAGGTGGTTTTTTGTATTTAATCTGTTGACAGTTTCCATTTTTCTTTCCTTATATTCTGTCTTTCTTTTCATTTTGAGTTTTCACCTTTCTCCCATTTTTTGCTACCTTTTTGTATTTTTTGGTTAAAAGTATCAAAAACCCAAAAATGTCACAATACGAGGGAGTTGCTCCTCTCAAATATAAACAAAAATTATGTTTAAACTTGTGATCCAATGTTTCAAGATTTATGTCATATGTAGTTGGGTGAGTTAAAGAAATAATATGAAAAATGTAGTGAAATAAAATCTTGCCAACATGTTCCAAATGAGATAAAGGTGTGGCGTTTCATTAATAACATAGAAATATATGCAATTATCTTTGAGGTTGAGAACAAATACATTTAGAAAAGTCTTAGATCATTTAGAGGGATTAGGGATCAAATAAATATTAATGTGGGGTAGGATACTTTCTAGAGTTAATAAATTATACACAAGTATAGAAAACATGTCTAAATAGAGAAAGTACACTATGAAAAAGGGTCATGTACTACTATTAGATGTCTACATAATTATTATAATTTTATGTTCATATATGAATGAATGTATGTATGTGTTAAAGTATAAAGATAAATAATTGAATCATGTACCTTCACTTAACTAGGGAAGGGTGGAGGGATCAAATGATGCTTGAGATAAGCTCCATTTATATTAGTTTTTTGATGTATTTGAAAATAATTACCAATCTCTATAAGTAGTCAATGTTGTAACAATATAAAATTTAAAATTGAAATTGAAATGAGTATAGGAATGAATACACATGCTTTGTATTGAACCAAAATCTATTTTAACTTGAAAAATAATGTTCACTATTTTATTCATCCTGATTAATTTTTTTCTGACAAGTTAGACATTTACACCACTTATATAGAAGTTTTATGAGCACAACCTACTTCTTGATAAGGGAAGTGGATACTTTTTTCTCCAAGTAAAGAACTCAAACTCCTACTTAGTAGTCTTGACTCAGTATATTTTTAAAAATGCTCTTATATATGTCCTCCTTTTGAGGTGAATGATTGAATAACCCACACCAACAATCGCTCGTCCCAAAAAGAATATATTTATAAGCACCATGTGTAATAATATTGTGATGAATATAATAAATAATAATTCAATGATATCTTTAGTAATGATAAAATAACAAATTCAATCAATAATGGATTGGGACGATGCTTGTGAGATACAATATTTACATGAAGGCATCCCATCAATGATCTATTTGATTGGTGGAAACCTAATCTATTGTACATAGCCTCTTAAGGTTTGATTGATTCCATACATATGTAGAATATTTAATAAATTACAAGAAATTCAAAAAATCCAAGAAAACATAAAAACATTCAAAATATTCAAAAAATCCAAAATTGGTACCTAGTATGACATTATTATTAGATTGCACTATTTATATATATTATTTATCATATGTTTGGTAGATGGCATTTTTTTCATACACAAATATATTTCACAATATATGAGTGTGATGTAGGACATACATATTACACATGGACATATTTGGATTTTCCTCTATTCAGTGGTCATGCTGACACTGGGGGCATCTTCTTATATAAGTTTCAAGTATCATATTTTAATTTTTTTTGAAAAAATATAAAAAATAAGCATAATATAAAACATAAGGGCACAAAATATCATAGCATAAGAACCGAGCAATAAAAACAAACATCAAATAATTCCCTCATTGAAATTACATTAATTGTATTAGTTATGTTATTTTCTTGGTTATGAAATCCCATGTACAATGCTTATTGTTCCCTTGTATGGGAATTTTGTATGCTAATTTAAAAATTAGATTGGATATGAACCATGGACCCTCTAATTAGATGCATGGTAGACCAATTTGTAGGTTTTGTCTTGTTATATATTAATTTTGAAGTTATATGTATGTGTATATGTGTGTGCATGCACGCGTGTGTCTTGTTTATTCAATATTGTTTAATGCACGTTATACTGAGTTCATGTTAAATATTTTTTTAGAACAAGATTTTGAATATAATTTAATTAAATGGCACATACAAATAGATACATTTATAGGCTTTACCATATGTTTATTTAAATAATAGGTATTAAAGCCACATCACGACACTTGTTAATATTTGTTAATGGTTTCTTTCACTCATAAATATTTTTGAAGTTTTTAAAAAAATATAAAACAATATTTTTTAAATTTTATAATTGTGTAATTCATGTGTAAAATGAAAACATAATAAGTATTTTGGTTACACCTACATAATATAAAATAAATAGATATATTAATAAAATACACTAAATATAAATTGCCAATTTGTAATAATTGTAAATTCGTATAATCTTGCTTGAGAATAAAAAGTGTCATAAAAGAAAAAGATAAACTATTAAATACAAATAAAGTAGTAGGTTTTTGTTGGAAAATTTTACTTTCAAAACATTTTAGAAAGAAGTTTTAATTTAAGATGTAATATTTTTGCAACCCATAAAAAATATTAAGAAATAAGTTTAAATTCTAAAAAGCTTCTTAGAATATATTTGATCAATTTTTTTGAATCATTTTTGAGATTCATCATTAAGATGAAAAGGATATGTTTAAATTGAGAACTAGAGTTATTTATATAGACAACTCTATTAAATTACATAGTTTCCAATAGTGGGCTACTTTCAAAGAGAGAATTAAATGAACTAATTATTAATGTATGCACTCCAAAATAAGATATTTTAAGTGTTAAATGTATTTAATTCATTTTAGTATAGGACTAATTATTTTCTATGATGTTAGAATGTTTATGCACGCATATTGATTATTGATTTAGATTAGGGTTTTATTTATTTATTTTTGTATGTTGGGCTCTGTATTATTTTTCATAACCTTATTTTTTCCTTAAAAATTTACTTTATATTCACTTTGAATCAATAATAATAATAATACCACAATTCAATTCAAAATACTTAAAAACTTACATATTAACTATTTATTTTCCTTGGTATGACCATATATTCTCATAGATTGTCCAAAACATTGTTTTAGAGATTTTTGTCTCTCCATAATTGACTACTTCAATTTTGGTGATGATTAAGATTGAGCACTATAATACTAGTCATTTATTTTTTTGCGTCCTTTAACCCCTTTTCTTGATGTGTTTAGTTTTTTTCTGCCCTATTTGTTGACATTATAATATTTTGTGTCTCAATTTGCATGGAAATAAGGTCTTAATTTGAATTCAAATAATCCATAAGTACATGTGCATGTTATTTTATTTAGGTGCGACAAGATTTTAATTTATAAACAATCTATTAAAGTCCAAGGGTAGAATCTCATCATTAGAGCAACATATCTGTACTAAAAGAAAATTAGTGAAAGAGTATATAAAACTTAGTAGTTGCTTGCATCTCATTGATATGGATAATGATAAGGGTTGTGATTTTTAAATTATACTAGACTGTTTAGTGAATTATATGACTATTGATTTTTAAATTGTCAAATCACACAAGTCTCACTAAAGTAGGCCCCATATAACTACTCCCAATCTTTATACTGTTGTAAGGTGTTAGTGTCTTGAAGCTAATTAAAATTGAGATAAAGGAGAATAAATTATGGTATATCTATAGTAAATTTTTATAAATTGAGAAAAGTTTTTTAATCAACAAGAATTAAAAAAAACAAAACCCATAAATCATTTTCAAAACATTGAATTTTACCAATATCAAACTTAGTGATTAATATTGAACTTTACCTTGCCAATTATCAACCTAATGATATTGGTCAAATTTTATAACTTCTGTAATTACTATTTTTTTTAGAATTTGCTTTGGGATTACTTCTGTATTTATTTCTACTTTTTTTTAGCCTTTGAGAGTGCATATGTAAGTTAAAGCCTAAATATTTATCTAAAAATTCTCCTTATCAAGTTTCGATAATATAGATCTTTGTTCTTACATATTTTAAATTTGTTTTTGTTATTATATTTATGTCATATTCTATTTGTGTGATTATTTACATTGACTATATTCTATCTATATTTAGACATATTATTAAGCACTTATTATTGTGCTTAGATTGATCTTATATTTTCCATTAGAAATATGATAATTACTCATCATATCTATACTTATATTGATTATATCTTATCCATAATGGGACATGCAAATAAATTATCCAAACACTAAACAAAGATTGATAATATTGTTTAAGAACATAAACTTTAACATTGATTTTTAAAAAAAGTATTTTAAGTTTGAGTTATTTTAAATTTTAATAATATAATTAAAAATAATTTTTTTAAGAAGAATATTATTTTGGTATCAAGCTTTATTAATGTATTATAAATTAATTATAAACATAAATAAATCTACATTTATAATATTGATTTAAATATTTTAAAATTTGAAATAATTTTTACATCATATTTAATACTCAACATATAATTATGATATATTTACGTGACATTATTTATTTTATTTAGATATAATTAAATTACATCGATATTAAAATATCTAATTTTTAATAATTGTTTACAACATATTACATATACACCTAATATCATAATTTATTTTCAAAATCTCTTTCAACTAAGTTACCATGTTTTAATGATCTATTCGAGTAAAATTATCTAGAGATCTAACCTAGCCCTTATCACAATGATTATATCCCTAGATTTTTTCTTAATAGATATAAAATATAATAATTTAATTAAATTAATAAATAGAAGAAATAAACAAAGATAAAAATGTTATATATTAAAAAAATTTGTAGGAGATATATCACTAAAATATGAACTTAGAAATATATACTTAATATTGTCAATAATGTCATTGTAAAAATTAGTTATGATTAAAGTATTTAGAAAAGTGTAGAAAGTTTGCTCATTGTAGGTGTTAAGAGTAGAAACATTTATTGTGGTAAAGTGTTTATAAATTGAAATAATTTTTTTGGGGGTTATTTGTTTTTCTATATTTTTGCCTCCTCATTTTTAATTTACATGTTGTGACTCTTGTGTTCTTATAATAAGTTGAGTCTTTATGGCCTAGATTATTAAGGAAAACCAATGTAAATTAGAGTTTGGGTGGTTGGTGTCCACTAAATAACCCTCTAATAGTTAGACCTCTTTTAATAGAATAATAAAATTGTTGGGAACCATAAAATAACATTATATTCCTCTCATACATCAAGAACATGTTATATAATTGATGTTTAAATGAAGTATAGCACTTATTTATTTATAAGAGATTTTTAATTTATATTTGATAATATTGATATGTGTGTCAACTTCTAATCGCTGCACATGCGAAAGGTGAAAAAAGGTCAAATGAATCCATATATTTAAAGATAGATGAAAATACATACAAAATGGTCCTTACAATATAACAATACAAAATATCCCTAACAATAATGAGTATAGTATCATAACAAATTAAGAAACAAATTGAAAATTTAAAAATTAACTAGAATATCAATATTACTCAATTTAAACCAAATTAACTATATATAAATAAATTTGTAAAACTTAAATAAATTAACACAAAACAAAATAAAATTAATTATATATAAATAAATATTTAAAATATAAATAAATCAACACAATAAAAATCGTAAAACTATTTTAAACTACTAAATATTACATACCATCAGCCTCACCAAATCTATTTATCCAATCCTAACGTCATGAAATTAGTTATGGTTAATAAGAAGCTTCAATTTTTGAATTTCGATAAATTTATACTTGCTTGGCAGATGAATAAGTCGCTATTCAAAAGTCATGGTTCTCATATGACAAGATATTTCCAAAGCCGACCCTGTGCGCGCGTTGACATAAACATGATCTCTATTCACAAATGGCGATATTGACTAGAAACCTCCAGCTTGCAAACTGAGAAAACTTTGAGGTTTGACAGTCCTATATAATGCATTAACTGATTGCCTCCCTAGGCATATGCTAATCACGGTACAAACTGACAAAAATTTGAGTGAGAAGATATTATTTTCTTATCTTGATTATAGTTTATAGACGTGATTTGAAAGGTTTATGTAAAAATATTATATCTATGAAAAGTTTGACTTTTGACATAGTCCTGTAAGATGGGTTGCCTGATTATATGCTTATGAAAATCAACGCATTCGCTTGTTATATACGATCATACCAGGTACTGCTGCAGTACGAATGATATACTTCTCTTTTTCTTGTGATAATGGCCACTTCGACGATTTACATCTCTAACTACCACGCTTCTCCGTTTGTTGGAGCAAGATTTCGAAGAATAGGCCTCTCTTATCTTCATCCGCAAATCTTCAGATTTTGTCAGCCATTAACATTTCCATGCCGAAAGCTTTATCATCAAGCGTTGAATTGTTGGGCACAAAGGAGAAGCGGCATAACACCATTCGCAAGAGTGTTGATCTCCATGTGGTTCCGCCGCCGGCAGAAACTGAAACTCCGCATAAGGCCGAAAGGCAGCTATCTCCCGTTGAGTTGAAGAGATTTGCGAGGCAGTTGGAAGAGGTGTACAGGAACAGCCCCAGCGCCTCCCCCAAGGAGCCCTTAGGCGAGGAGTGGAGAGAGTTTCATGGATCGCATAACTGACAAGGTCTTGTGGAGCCGTTAAACCCCAAGCTGAGAAGAGAGATCGTCAAATACGGACAACTCGCCCAGGCCACCTACGACGCCTTCGATTTCGACTCCCATTCCAAATACTGTGGCAGCTGCAGATACAACCGCCATAAGATGCTGGACAAGGTACATCTGCACAACACAGGCTACAAGATCACCAAATATCTCTATGCCATGTCGGACGTTCACATGCCCAAATTCTTCGGGCGGTCCAACTCCATGGATCCCTGGAGCAAGGACTCAAACTGGATGGGCTATGTGGCGGTCAGCACGGACGAGGAAGAGGTCAAACGTCTAGGCAGGCGCGACATCGTGATCGCATGGCGCGGAACTATGACGCAGCTGGAGTGGATGGAGAATCTGCGCGACATCCTGCACCCCGTCGGAGACCTCGGCTGCCAAGAACACACGGCCGTCAAGGTGGAACGCGGATTTCTGAGCCTCTACACCTCCAAGAACGACAACACCCGCTACAACAAGCTCAGCGCATCCGAACAAGTCATGCACGAAGTCCGCCACTTGGTGGCCATGTACACACAGCGCGGGGAGGAAGTGAGCATTAGCATCTGCGGGCACAGCCTGGGAGGCGCCCTCGCTCTTCTCAACGCCTTCGAAATAGTGTCCAAGGGGGTTAACATTAACCTCTATGGCCCAAACCCTAATCCAAGAATCCCAGTGAGCGTGTTCTCGTTCGGGGCTCCGAGAGTGGGGAACAGCGCTTTCAGAGACAGACTAGAGGAGCTTGGAGTGAAGGTGCTGCGTGTGGTAGCCAAACAGGACATGGTACCCAAGATGCCGGGTATCATCTTCAACGAAGGAATGGAGAAATATGAACAAATAATTGGGCCATTGTTGGAAACTCTTCCATGGAGTTACAAACACGTAGGTGTGGAATTGGCATTGGATCATAAGAAATCTCCCTATCTAAAGAAGAACTCTGATCCAGTGGGGTGCCACAATCTGGAGGGTTACTTGCATTTGTTAGATGGATACGAAAGCTCGTCCGCACCGTTCCGCGGCAAAGCCAGACGGGATGTGGCGTTGGTTAACAAAGGTGCGGACATGCTGCCGAAAGAGCTGATGGTGCCGGCCAATTGGTATCAACTCGAAAACAAAGGACTGGTCCGCAACGGCTACGGAAGGTGGGTCCAGCCTCACCGAGATGCTGATGACGTGCCCTCTCCTCTGCACGTGGAGCTCTCCTCGCCCTTCGATCTTTGACATTCATTTGGTGTCATAAACGGTTTTATACACTCGACTAAAATCATTCATTCATTCATTATGAAGCTTTTATTTAATGCTTCTGTTTAAATAGATTTGAATTTAAACAGATTTCAATTAAATTATAATGTAAATAAGGGTTGTGTAGTTTTGTTAGTTTCTATTAAAATAGTGAAAATTATTTATGATTTATTGTGTATAAAATTGTAATGTAAGTGTATTATAACTATAAATGTTATATGAGAAATAATAAAAATATTAATAAATACATGTTTAATCTTGTATAGTGTAATATTTGAATAAATAATTTTAATCACATTTTTATAAGTATAAAATATAAAACATTTAAAAATAAATATAAGTTAGAAGTATATGTTTTTGGTTTAATAACTTCATTTTAACATATACATGCTCACGCTTATATATTATAATATTTGAATAAATAATTTTAATCTTATTTTTATAACCATAAAATATGGAATATTTAAAGATAAATTGAAGTTAGAAGAAGATAAAAAGTGGAACATTTCTATAACTAACTTTCACCTAAGTAAAATTGATATTCCCTCATTTTAATTAGAAAAATATAAAATAGAAATAATATATTAATTAAAAATAATTTCAGCTTTGTCCTATGCCACACAATGCTAATACATTCAATTATTATAAGTGTGAATCACAAGAAGTGATATCAGAACTTTGATTTAGGCATATTATGTGGGGTAAAACCCTAATTTTGTGAAATCACTTTTATCTTGCAATCTATTTTGAATTTTTATACAAATATTTTTATAGTGTTGAATAATACTTTAAGGAATTCATAGTAAAAATTCAAGGTTTTTTGTTTTATTTTGAGGGTGTTATTTCTATTTTAAGGTTTGTAATAAATTCATCATATCCATCAAAATATAAGAAAATTTTATATGAAAATTTTATTGATATCGTATCAACATACAATAGATCTATAGTCAAAAGTTCAAAATTTTTAGATTTTTTTTGAGTGAATTATTGAGATTTTATAATTTTTCATATATTCATAATTTTTTGGAAAATTTTCACAAGTTTTTCTCTGAAGTTTTAATATCATACATAGAAGCTATGGTAAAAAAATAAACTATTTAGATTAGTTTTGTATGAGTTATTAAACTTTTAGGGTTTTTTCCTTAACCTTAGTTTTTTTTCTAAATCATGGTTCAAAGGGATTATAACCATTTGGAACATTTGATGGAGAGTTTTTGAAAAATGCAAAATATTTTGGAGAAGTATTTTATGGTAAAAAATGGACATGTTGGGAAAAAAGAAACTAATGATGATAACCAAGAATAAATTGTAGATGAAGAATAAGAAGATGAAAAAGAGGATGAACATAATGATGATATGGAGGGAGCTAAAAATGATTCAAGAGGAGAGTTTGAGGATCATGATGTGGAAAAAGAGGAAAAAAATAACTTTGATGATGGTGATGAGGAAGATCAGGCATTTGGTTATGAAGAGGAAGAAACATAGCATAATAATGATGATTAAAAGGCCATAGATGGTGTCCAAAGAGAGTTAGAGGATCTTGAAGAGGAGGAAGAAGGATGGGATGATAAGGTTCAAATAATTTAGCTCCATAAAAATTAGAGTCAAATTTTTAGTTTCATGGGTGCATTCAAAAGAAAATGATTATTGTGTCCGTAAACCTTGGCAACAAGTATAATTTCATCAATATGGATGTGGTCCAACATCGATAGGTTCAAAAAATTAATATCAAGTAGGCTCAAGTAGATGGTATGAATATTATAACTTTTATAGATTTGAAGATCATGATGGATAAATATGTTTTGCATTCATATTTTTGTGCTTTGAATATGCATGGTGTGGATGTGGATCTTCGATATAAATGGTTAGAGACTTTTGGAACATTCAATATTGATGTATAGAATAAGTTCATGAAGTTTTCATATAGGAAAGAAAAGGTCATTTTATAGGATATCATAGTTGGCAAGGTGTAAATAGCAGTCAAAGCAGAGCATGAGGATGAGATTGAATAAGGTGAAAAAGAGCATAAGGAGGATTCAAATGATGACATAAATGAATAAATAATACAATAAGAAAAGAACACTTCATCTACTCAAGAGATAAAGGAACCACCAAAGGAAAAGGTAGAATAAAAGGTGGATAAGGTCAGAGTATTACATAATTTTGAGGTATGTAGACACCCACATCATCATGAGAGGAAAAAATCATGGAGACATGTGAGGGAGTGTCATACCAATAATAAATTTGGCTATACAAGAAATCAGAGTATCGATCACTAAGGTTATACATGGAAGCCAAAGAATAACTAATATGGTCAAGTATGGAATCAGAGTAGAGAAATGACTTATGGAACATGGAATTAGTGGGGGAATCACTATGACTATGAATGGAAGAATAAATACTATGGTCATGCATGGAATCATAGTAACATAACATAATATGGTACATGGAATAAAAGGAGTAATAATTATGAATTGACACCATAGAAGTATAATTATGATCATAAATGGAATCAAATTAGTAGAATGGAATTTAGAATCAAGGTTGGAGAGCTATCACCTACAAGATCACATATACAAATGGCTAGATGATCAATATTAGAGGCACGTGTGTAATAATTTAAAACAAACTCATTATTTGGTTCCTTATTATTATTATTTAGGATAAAACATGTCAAGGAGGGAAGGAATGCTATAATAAGGTTAGTTTATATTTAAACAAAAAAATACTCAGATGAAATAATGTACATAGAGAATAATATATTTCATGTACTATATTTTATGTCATTCGAGATATCAAATACATCAAGATAGGTTACATAATATAGGTAAATAAACTCCTTGATATAAGGATCCAAAACCAATCCCAATTCTACATGTCTCTCAACTATCCTAGGATAACTCACTTATCTCTTTATTCTCTCACACATATCTATCTCTCTATGTGATTTGTTCTCACAAATCACTCATACACATAATAATATTATTCTACCTATATTATTATTTAAGGATTTGATAACTCATATCAATAATAATATTACAAACAAATATAATGTGAGCATTAAAATTAGGCAATTCCTAACATTCCCCTCTTAGTGCGAACCATGGGGAAAACATTATCCTATACTACAACTACCACTAATATAAATTGCTTATGATTTACATGGTTTTTAAAGTTAAACAACAACCTTAGGGATGGTTTTATACTTGAATAACCAACAACCTACAATCAAAATATGATTTTAAACTTGACTTACCACCAACCTAAAAATAACTAGGATGGTTTTACACTTGAGTTACTACCAACCTACAAACAACCAAGATGGTTTTACACTTGGATTACCACCAACCTATAAATAAACAAGATGGTTTTACATGTGGTTAAGTAAAAATAATATACATCATGATTTTACATTACTCTATTTATTCTCATCACTATCTTACCTTAAGGATAAATACCAAGAAATAAGTTCACTTATTAAAATACTTGAACAAGTATGATCCATCTATTCTTATTTTAAAATAATTTTTTAAAAATAAGCCACAATTGTATTATGTGGCCCCATCACTTGTGGCTGGCAAGAGGAAACAAAAACATTTCCTTCCTCCATTACCTTTGACCTCCATCAGGTTCATTTCCTACTCATTAAATTAGGTTAACATGTTATTCAATGGTTTTGGATGTCACACACAAGAAATAATGTGTCTATGAGATTTTTTTTAACAATTTTTTACAACGACAACTCAACTATAAAATATGACATGATAACTTTTAACTCGACTCATTTTTTAATTTTGACAATAGACCCAAAAAATTAACACTTTAGAATTTTTGGCATTTTGACAATTTAGAAAAAAATAACTAACCTCAAAACTAGACTTAGACTAAAATTAAATAAATAATTATATTTTTAAAAACTTGATTGAAAAAACTTAATAATAAAAAACTATTTCTAATATTCACCTAAACAGGACTCACAAATGATTTTGACAAATGCTTCTTAGGCTTAATATTTTGACAACTTTGACACAAATGACTTTATAAAATGATAGACATTATAACTTTAATGATTAATTACCAATGAATTTTTATGATTAATTGACATACAATAATTTTTTTAAACATACTTTTGATGACTTATCCTTAATGAAAAAGGACCCTATTATAAATAAAATATTCAAACTACAATTGTAAATTTCTAAAATCATATAATTACAAAGGAAAAATTTAATTATAAACCTAAATATACTTATTAATCTAACACACTACTATAGAATATCCTTAATCTTAATATAAGAAACCATATGCAAGTGAAGATCCACCAACAAATTGAATGCACAAAGATTATGGTAGTGTTAATGCAGGTAAGAGGATGATGGAAAAGAATGTTATTGAGAAGTTTATGTAGGATATACAACTAAAATAAAACACTCTCTTTTTAGCCTTCTATCCAATATAAAGAATGCATTGAGCAATAAGCTATTAAAGTTGGACTACAAAAATAAAACTCATAGATCCATTAATGTAAATATGAGGTGATCGAGGTGGGTGTTTGGAAATAGTTCACAGGTCTGAGCATGACAATATGATTAAGTCAATAGAATGACAATTTGGAGAGGATATCTAATGTTTTATTAACAGCTATATTGATAAAACTATTATTAGATATGTAGTTTCATTGTACCTAATGTCTATATTTGCATACATGGATCTAAGAATGTTGAGACCTAAATAAATAAAGAAAATCATGCCTTTCAAAATAAAACAAATGAAATTAGCATATTTTGGATTGTTAAAGGCATAAATGAATACAAATTAATAGGTGTCTCTTTCAAAATTGAAACAAAAAACTTGATATTTCCAATTCTAGCCATGTAATTAGTCATGCTTCACTCAATTCTTAGATTTGAATTGCAAACCCTCCTTCAAGTAAATTCTATTTATAGATGCTCACACATATGATTGAAAACTATTGGTGCAGATGTATATCATAGTAAATATATAAAAGTCTTCTTTTCTCATTCTCAGAGGGAAAGTACATATAACTGCCTACATTTTTTTTGTTTCTCCAAACTAGATATCAAAGATGTAACCCACTCTGATACCAAATAAAAAAGCTAGTTTATATTTAAACAAAAAAATACTCATATGAAATAATGTAGAAAGAGAATAATATATTTCATGCACTATATTTTGTTTTATTTTAGATATCAAATACATCAAGAGAGGTTACATAATATAATCCCATATATCTCTCAACTATCCTAAGATATTTCACTTATCCCTTTGTTCTCTCTCACACACCTATCTCTCTATATTATTTGTTCTCATAAATTACTCACACACATAATAATATTATCTTACCTATGTTATAATTAAATGAGTTGACAACTTATATTAATAATAAAATTGCAAAAAAATATAATGTGAGCACTAATGTTAGGCTATTATTAAAATGCGATATACCTAGGGATATGATATATTAATGTTTATGGGTGGATGGAGATGCTGACATGTGGCACACATCCCCCTTAGTTAGTTATATGGGTGAAATATATTAGGATAAGTAACTTTTGGAATGAGTGCATTGGGTTATGGTTAGCTTGCCTTAGGATTAAGACATTACCCATCCTTGGTTAGTTAATTAGAGGTCTATATAAAGGGGGTGAATATTATTTTACATAAAACAAGTAATTTTTGAGTATTCTATTTGGTAAAAGGATATTGGATGTTTCCCCTCAAAGAGACATTATAGAGTTATTCCTTCCTAAAGGAGTATTGTATGGTATTTCACTACCTTAAGGGTATTATTCTATTTCTATATATATTAAATATTTGGGCACCTTAACCCATTAATATTTATTGTGTTGTGTTGATCTCCATTGTATTTTACATATTTCTAATTATTATAATTATGGATCATAACATATACATAAAAATGAGAAGCGATAATGGGGTACATGATCACAAATGAAAAACATGCCAATAATGCCCGATAAAGACCAATTACTTACAAATACACAAGTACCTATAATTATACAATTTAATGATTAATAAATGTCTAAGTGATACTTTTAGGTGTCTACATAATGCCTAAATTTGATGTATGTGTGTTTTCATACATATAAAAATAAAATAGACATGATATAGATAAAATATTTTGTGCTCTTAAAGCTCCTAAATCAAACTCTAATGTCTCTGTGAATCCTACAAAAACATTTACACATGGATAAGTGAAAATAATAATATGCTCATGATATATAGAAATAAAAACTAAAAATGATATACTTGGTTTGATGAATATGTGTATACCATAGTGTATTTAATTAATTATACATTATTGTATGGTTTTAAGATTCACTTATAAGATTCATTATAATATAATAATAGATATTCACTAATTGGTACACAATTATCCACAAACTATTATTAGGGAAGAATATCAATTTAGTTATTAACTTGATTGAATTTAGCTATTAATAGTAAAGTATTATTATAATAAGAATTGTTCTAAAAGAACTAACTACTCTCTAAATCATATACCTAGCCTTTTTATTAACTATATAAGAGCATATAGAGCTAGTGATTAAGGCATTCATTATGAAAGAGAGTTATTGTTATATTGACAATGTAGACTAGAGTATTTTGATTAAAAGAGGTAATCATGCTACTTGTGGTAAATTTTTTTATTATTTTTATTTGAATCTTGGATTGATATATATTATTACATGTATTTATAGTGTATATCTTATGGAAACTAACATGATTCTAGACCTTATCGAGATAAGTTTCACCTCATTGTACATATACGTTTAATTTTAAGATAAATATTTTTTATTTTGAGTCTTAAGCATGGATTTTAGTGGGCTTATGCAAATACCCAATCTTATGCTCAAACCTCACACTTAGGGGGTCTTGGTTGATTAGAATTAGTGAACATAATGGGGTACTAAGGATTTGGATAAAATAAAATTTCCCCATTTGATACAATTTTAGATGGTAATGCTTGGGCCTCAAAAATAAACTATAATTCTATGTCAAGTGTTATTTTAACCTTCATACAACATTTTTGTTCCTCCTTGGGAATTATACAAAAAAATTAAAGTACTCATTTGACCTAAATATTTACTAGATAGTATATAATGGCTTCTACAACAAACTCTCCTTCTATGCCAAGTGTTAATTCAGTCTTTGTATAGGGTTTTTTGGTTACCTTGGGATTATTTCAAAAATAAAATTACTCTATTTAGCTTAAAAATTTAACATATGGTATTTATTGGACTCTATAGAAAATATTACTTATGTGTTAGGGATAAAATTGGCATAATTTTTATGTTTTTAGTGTCATAAAAAATTTCACTCAAAAAAAAAAAGTTGGATTGAGATATTTTTTTGTAAGAAAGTATATTGATTGTTTGGGGGATTTTATCGAACTATAGGAGGGTTAGGATGAGGAACAAGAGGGTTAGGAGGAGTATTAGGTTAATTAACAAGAGAGTTAGGTGGAAGGTTAGGTAGAGGAACAAGAGGGTTGGTAGGATGGGGAATTTAAAATAAATAAATTACCAATTAAATAATGAAAATAACAAAAAATTATTAAAATTTAGGGTTAACAAGTGTAGATTTTTAGCAATTACTTATTTTACATGGCAGTATTATCAATTAGAAAATTATTTAGATGATTTTCAGAAATATTTGGCCCCACTAAGGCAAAATGCGATCACGGAGTGGAGGAGAGTGAGAGGAAATAAAGAATGCGAATGAAAAATGAGAAAATTTTTCATTCGGGTTCGATCGATTTTTTGGGTGATATAGGGAACATGATCATGTTATTTATTTTAAATAACATGATCATGTTATTTAATAATGTGATCACATTATGGCTCAGTAATTATTAATCCATAATTTAAATAATATTATCACATTATTGAATAACATGATCACATTATTGAATAACATGATCACGTTATGAGAAATGTCCATGGAATTATCCCCCCAACTCTGTGCATATATCCATCACACTCAAGAGATGCATGAAACACATGTATATAGAAAGTAAATGATATGTTATTCACTATCATGGAGCTAAAACCATACAATCCAAAGAGATAATAAGATGGGTACATGCTGAAACATTTTTAGATTTTGGATTTTTTTGAAAATGGTATTTCTAGAATTTTTGAATAATGGAAGATCATCTTATGAGCTCATCCAAAAGATGCTCATAGGTATCTTCCCACTAGGAAAATGGTGTAATATATTGATGGTATTTTCAAATGTTTGACTCTAAAATCTAGAGTAAGGGAATCTATGGTTAAAGGGGTAGAGATAGCTTAGGGCATAAAGTTGACAAACTATATCTATAACATGCCAATGAATTTACAAACTTAGATAAATAACATTTTGAATTTATTATGTCAAGATGCTAAATATATAAAGTACATCTATACTATATATTGAAATGATAATGAACACAAGATACATAGCCAGTTTTGATGATAATACAAATCTAGATATGGAACAGGAAGAAAGTGGACTAGATCTACGTTCTAGAATATTTGCTAAATTTTTTATTAAGTACTTTTGGAGCCTCAAACACTTGTGTCAGCCTGAGATCAGATGTAAGTTTTCACTATGAAATACCTACTAAAACTAGATGTGACCACCTAGACGCTTCTAAATTTTGTATCAACGTTTCTCTTGTTCATTTAGATATGGGTCATGGACTATCACTCTACTACACCCCTAACCTATCGCATGTATTAGGATATGAATAGCTGACTTGTGGATTACTTATTCCTCTTTGATGCTATAACACATTTATCTATGCATTCATTTGGTTAGTAAGTCGGCCTATGGAGTAACCATGGCCTAGATCGACTATATATAGGAGTTAGTGGGTAATTTTTTATCATCATATTATGAATTCTACTCTTATTGAAGCTTGTGGAGGTTGTCCCCTCGAAGTGGCTTGTATACTATCATATATTTTGATATATTTTAGTCATATTTGGAGATATTTTTTCTATTCTACTTTATTTTTAAATTAATTTCATTACAAGTGGTATCAGAGCTGCGATTTGGGTAATCTTGTGGGTGAAACCCTAATTTTTTAAATTTGGATATATATACAAAATGGTTGTAAATTTATCTAAATTTTTTTTACTTGAGGTGAGAAATAATTAAATTAATCTTACATTAAAATTTCAGCTCATTTGGATCTATTTTAAAAAAGTTATCACCATTTTAAGGTTTTTCATAAAATTGCTCTATAGTGCGCAATTCAAAGAATTTTTTTGAGTTATTTACATTTTTGGAGATATTAGAAAAATTTGGATAGGGTATGTTATTTATATGTTTTTATTTGAGGCTGACATAAGTCCAAAATTACTTGGTCAAAGTTGGGTCAAAAGTGCCAATCAAGGTTGACATCGTAAAACCCTTTTATGGCAGGTTCACAAACTTGAGGCTAAAGAAAGGGTGCTAAAACTCTAGGTAAAACTCCTAACAAGGAATAGATGGAGTTAAAAGGGGTATATACCATATCCTTTATACCAAGGTTCTCTGTCATAGATCATAAAGTGAGCCAGCTTGACCATAGTGTGCAAGGCATTCAAAGTGAGGTGCAAGGCATACAATCTAATATGAATATATACAAGATATTTTGGTAGATATCATGATGGATTTGAAAAATAATTTGTCAAATCATCCATCTATCACTATTACATAACCCCACCAAGGTGTTTCTCCCAACCAGTCTACTTCAAATCTAACTACATTGCCACAGAGGAACCTGTTACCAAAGGTGGATATGCACAAATTTGATGGAAAAGCTCCACTCAATTAGATCAACCAAATTGAGAATTTTTTTATTTGCATCAGATCCCAGGTGGGTAGAAGGTTACCATGTCATCCTTGTATCTTGAACCTGATTAATTCATTTGGTATTGATGGTTATGTGCTTAAAATAAAAAGATGACTCTCAGTGTCACCTAGTCAGTTTTCATAGAGGAGATACAATTACACTATGGCAATAGTGGGAAAGTGAATTACTTTGCCAAATAGCAAAATTTTGATAGACTGGCTCCATCAAGGATTATATTCATCATTTTTAGAACCTATCCTTATGTGTGGAGACAATTTTTGAAGAGAACTTGAATGACCTATTTTTGGGTGGACTCAAAGACCAACTTCAACATGAGGTACACATGTTTAATCCACTTAAGATTTATGATTCTATTATCATATCATGTAGAGCTGAGGAAAAATTCATAGCCAACAAGAAGCAGCCATTCACTCACTTTAAAGATCATAGGATATCGACACCAACATTTCCTCCACCTACCAGATTGACCCCTCAGCAAATTGAAGAGAAGTGTGAAAAAGGGTTATGTTTCAGTTGTGATAGAAAGTGGAGTAAAGGACATAGATGTGCTGAGAAGAAGTTATTCTACATTGAGGGATCCAATGAAGATGAAGAAGAAGATGATGCCTCCAATGATGATGAGGAAGAGATAGAGGAGGTACCTAAAGATTCCCAACCTACAATCTCTTTTCATGCACTTGCAGGTATTAGCACTCCACAAATTCTTAAGGTGGTGGGTTTCCTCAAGAAATAAAAGGTGACAGTGTTGATTGATTTGGGGAACACACATAAATTCATCAACCATGAGTTGGCCACTTGATTGAACTATTTCATCTGTCCAACACCAAAATTTTAAGTCATGATTATAGATGGTGGCACAATTAATTATTCAAGCAAATGCCATAGTATTAAGCTTGATATGGGTGAGTACAATCTCGATTCTCCTATGTTTGCTATTCCCATGGGTAGCACAAACATTATTTTAGGAGTCCAATGGCTCAGAACCTTGGGTACCATTGAGATGAACTTCCAGGAACTATTCATGCACTTTCATTCTGAATATAGAAAAAATGAACTACATGGATTACATGCAAAATCTCCACAATTGATTAGTTCATATTATATGACCAAGATGCTAATAAAGGGGTTAGAGGGAATTATTGATCACTTATGTTCCATATAAGTTCAACCCACATAAGCATCTACACATCGTGATCTACATATGATTCTTGATGACCACCCATCTATTTTTGGGGCCATGCCAAAAGGACTACCACCAAAAAGAGAACATGATAATGCCATTCAACTACTTCTAGGGAGTCAACCACCAAATATCAAACCATATAGATATCCATATGCATAAAAGAGTGAAATTGAAAATATGGTCCATGAGATGCTAGAGGTAGGGATCATCCAGCATAGCAAAATTGCATATTCATCACCAGTGGTCATGTTGCAGAAGAAGGATGACACATAGAGGATGTGCCCAGATTATAGGGAACTCAACAAGTACACCATCAAAGATAAGTTTCCTATTCCAATAATTTATGATTTACTTGATGAGTTTCATGGTGCTAATTATTTCACAAAATTGGATTTTCACTCGAGGTACCATCAAATTAGAATCAAGGATGAAGATGTTCATAAAACTACTATTAAAACACATGAGGGCCATTATGTGTTTTTGGTAATGCCTTTTGGTCTTACAAATGCACCAGATACTTTTCAAAGCTTGATGAATACTATTTTTAGGCCTTTTTAAGGAAGTTTATGCTGGTTTTCTTTGATGACATATTGATTTATAGTCAGACATGGGAAGCACATTTGCAACATGTGAAACACGGGTTGATAGTTTTGGAGAAGTATCAGCTTTATGTGAAGCCATCCAAATGTGCTTTTGGATTATAGGAGGTAGAGTACCTAGGTCACATTATTTCCCATGAAGGTGTCAAAGTTGATCCCCAGAAGATCAAAGCTATGATGGATTGGCCCATGCCAAAAACTCTCAAAAACCTTTGAGGGTTCCTAGGAATAACATGTTACTACTAAATATTTGTGAAAGGTTATGGCAACATAGTGGCTCTACTCACTACATTTATAAATAAGGATGCCTTCCATTGGAATGATACCACCACCAAAGCATTTTATAAACCAAAAGTAGCTATGTGCACCACTCCAATTTTGGCTACTCTAGACTTCTCAAAGACATTCATAGTTAAATGTGGTGCTTCTAGATCTGGGTCAAAAGTGGTACTATTGTAGGAAGGAAGACCCATTACATTTGAGAGTCATCAATTCAAAGGTAAGAATCTACAAAAATCTATCTATGAGAAAGAAATGATGGCTATTCTTCATGCAGTTAAATAATGGAGGCCCTATTTGATGGGTAGACACTTTTAGGTGAAAATGGATCATGATAGTCTCAAATACTTTTTGGAGCAAATATTATCATCTGAGGAATAAAAAAAGTGGGTAACCAAAATGTTGGGTTATGATTTTGAAATCATCTACAAGAAGGGTAAAGATAATGTAGTAGCAGATGCACTATCCAGATGGGATACATCCATAGAAGCATTACTTTGTGCAATGCTCATGTTGCAAGCAGATTGGGTGGATGAAGCCAGGTTAGAATGGGAGTAAGACAAGGATACATAGGTTTTGATTCAAAATCTTTAGCAAGGTACTTTATCCTCTGACAAATTTGAATGAGAAGGTAATGTCATATGGTATAACAGTAGGTTATACTTGTGTAAAAATTTAGAGCTTAAGCATAAGATTATTGTAGAGTTGCATACATCTCCAATTGGGGGATACTCAAGGTTCTTGAAAACTTATCACAAAATTAAGAAAGAATTATTTTGGGAAGGACTCAAAGGAGATGTAAATTTTTTTTTGGCATAATGCTTGATATGCCAACAGAATAAAGGTGAGACAATTAAGACCCTCGGTCTGTTACAACCATTAGCAATTCTTGGTTAAAGGTAGGAGGAGGTTTCCATTGATTTCATCACAGGGTTGCCTTTTTCTGAAGGTAATAATGTTATCTTGGTCATTGTGGACATGCTTACAAAATATGCCCATTTTTGTGCTCTCTCACACCCATTTTCAGCAAGTATAATAGCAACTATTTTTTTTGTAAGTAGTTCTCAAATTACATGGAACCCCAAAAATAATTGTAAGTGATCATGATCCTATTTTCACTAGTAATTTCTGGACTAAACTATTTTCCTATTTGGGTACTCAGCTAGCTCATAGTTCATCTTATCACCCCCAATCTGATGGACAAATAGAAGTGGTTAACAAATGTTTAGAGGGGTATCTTCATTGTTTTGTATCAGATAAAGATGAACATTGGGTTAAATGGATACCACTTGAAGAATGGTGGTATAACACATCTTTCCATACCTCTTCTAAAATGTCTCCATTTCTAGCACTATATGGTTACCATCCACCTTCCATCACTTCTTCATCAAAGGTGCAAACCAAGGTTCAAGATCTGGAGGAGCACATTCAACATCAATAAGAGGGTTTGGCTAGTTTGAGAGAGAATTTGGCCTTATCACAAAATAGGATGAAGCAACAAGTAAAAAACATCGTAATGAGCAAAATTTTGAGGTGGGTGACTAGGTATTTGTACGTTTGTAGACTTACAAGTAGATGTCCTTGAAGCTATAGAAAAAGGACAACAAACTTGATCCTAAGTATTATGGCCCTTATCAGGTTCTACAAAAAATTGGAAGTGTGGCTTACAAGCTTGAGTTACCTCATTTATCTCGCATACACCTAATATTTCATGTTTCCTATTTGAAGAAGGTCATTGGATAGAAAGTTTCAACCTAGACAAAACTCCCAGAACTAGATGAAGAAGGATGAGTCATTTTGGAACTAGAGAAGAACCTCCAAACACATACTAATAGGTTGAGAAATAGAGAGATTAGGGAATATCTAATCAAGTGGTAGAACTTGAGTAGTGAAGATTCAACTTGGGAAGGTGAAGATTTTATTTAACAACATCCAGAGTTGTTTAATGTTGAGGATAACGTTGGTTTAAAGGGGAAGGGCATGCTACGCCCCTAACCTATCGCATGTATTAGGATAGGAATAACCGAATTATGGATTACTTATTCCTCTTTGATGTTATATCACATTTCTCTATGCATTCATTTGGTTAGTAGGTTGGCCTATGGAGTAACCATGGCCTAGATAGACTATATATAAGAGGTAGTGGGTAATTATTTATCATTATATTGTGAATTCTACTCTTATTGAAGCTTGTGGAGGTTTCCCCCTCGAAGTGGCTTGTCTATTATCATATATTCTGATATATTTCAATCATATTTGGATATATTTATGCTATTATACTTTATTGTTGAAGTAATTTCATTACACGCTCCTTGTCAAATGATAAAACCCTAGTTCTTCATCTTCATAGTGAACTTGGAAAAAATGGGTTAGTGGGCTCATGGTGTCTATCTAATACTAAATAACCCTTTATTATTGGGTGTTATATACATAGCCACTACTCCTAAGAGGGCCTTAAAATGATGTAGTTCTCCCCTAATGTGTTGGCTTGTGTGTGCACAAGGGTGCAATATGTGGAAATAAAGTATAATATTGACCTAGCATGTAACTTGGCAAATCAGGATCTTGGGCAATAAGGAATGAAGATTTATAGGATATTGACCTATAAAGTATTATTTTTTAGGTCTTGATAGGTGAGTTTAGAATGAAGATTGATATTGAATATATACCAATACTATTGGGAGAATATCTCACGTAAAATCACTTAGGATGACCATAGGTACACACTTCATTTGAAAAATTGATGACTTTAGGGCACTATATGCTTATGTCAGGGTAGGACCCCTGCATCAACATAGGCATCTAGTTGGGATGCAAGTGTTCAGAGAGTAGGAAATAGGTATAGGTCTCAAACTTGTAAAGATGCATAATAAGTAGGTTAAAAGCATTCTAGGAAAGATAGAAGTCATAGGTCATTAAAATGATACTGGTCAAATTAAGAGATAAGAAATGAGCATAGATAGATAGTAGATGTGATACTTGTATAATTAGGAAAGGTCTAAAATTGAGAGGAATAGTCAAGGTCAAAGTTTTCCAAGTGTAAAATACTAAGGTCTTATATAATTCATAAATATCATTTACAACCTCTTCCCTCTTTCCATCCTATTCTCCCATTTTAACTATCTACATTTCATACTTTTCAATGTTTGCATATGCAAAAAAATGAAAAATATATATCTATATTTTTCTTGTGTTTTAGATTTGTAGAAGAAAAATAATGAAGTGAATATATCTCTCGAGTATAACCATATGATCTCCATGGGCATAAATCAAATGAAAGATTTACATTTATGGTTTGAAGGTCTTTTAGGAGATTAAAAGATTTATAAAATAAAAAATATTTCATTGATATAAAAACCCTCAAACTTGTATTCAATATTGCATTGACAAGCTCACCCATAGCCATTGCATTAATGACACCTTAGTTTGAACCCCTGCTTGGTATTCAAAACTTCATTTTTCATGATTATGAGTCTAGTTAGATATATTATTCTCCATCATGTGTACCTCCATGTGATAGTGTGCAATGGCCATTCTAAAACATTTGACAAAAATAAAAAAAGGAAATCTCCATCATGTTCTCATAATCTTGAATGAAGACATGGTCCCTAGGTTTATGAATCAACAAAATGGCTTCAATACCACAACATAAAAGGATATAATATATCCAACCTATTTCATGGTAACATTTCCCCTCATCAGTAGCATCAACATTTGTAGCTTGATCATCTCAAAAACTTGCTCCACATCTTAAAACTTTCCTCCATTCTATTTTGTCACTTTTCCATTCCAATGGAAAAACCATGAAACATTGCCTACAATTTTAGTTTTTTAGGGTGTGTGTGTGTGTTTTAATGAAATTCATGGTTTTGGCTTATGTATAGTGGTTTTAGGTTTTAATTTTTTTATTTTTTTAATATATATATATATATATATATATATATATATATATATATATATATATATATATATATATATATATATATATATATATTCTTAAATTTTATATTTCTTTAAATTTTATGTTTTTAAGTTCTATTTATTTTGTTTTAAGATTAGTTATCAATATTTAGTCACATTTAAAATGTTATTTTTTAGAGCTTATTTTGTTTTATATTGTTTTATTTTTATTTTTATTTTTTGTGTTTTATGTTACTTTAGTTTTATGTTATGTATATATGTTTTTATGTTATATATATACATATAACGTTTTAAATGTGACTAAATATTGATAACTAATCTTAAAACAAAATAAATAGAACTTAAAAACATAAAATTTAAAGAAATATAAAATTTAAGAATATATATATATATATATATATATATATATATATATATATATATATATATATATATATATATTCTTAAATTTTATATTTCTTTAAATTTTATGTTTTTAAGTTCTATTTATTTTGTTTTAAGATTAGTTATCAATATTTAGTCACATTTAAAATGTTATTTTTTAGAGCTTATTTTGTTTTATATTGTTTTATTTTTATTTTTTGTGTTTTATGTTACTTTAGTAGATGATTCTTGTAATTTATTTTCAGATGCATTAATATTATTTATTTTAGTAAATAGTATTTTAGTTTTATTTTATTTTTGTGCTTTATGTATGAGTTTAGTGGGACTCATTTTTTTTTAATTAAATCCAATAGTATTCAATTTTTATATTTGGGTCATCACTTAGAGTCAAGTACATTTAAAGTTACAAGTTTCAAATAAGCCTATGAAGTTATTTGTCAAATAAAACAAGATATTTAATCAATTAGTTATATTACAGACAAATTTTTAGTTGAATCTGATGTCCACATAGTCAAAATTATAGTTGGGTGGTAAATATAGAATTTTTAATCCACATGCTTCTTATCCTCATATGAGCATTAGGGGGGATGTTAGTAAAAAATATATTATTACTCACATTAGTAGGTGATCAACAATAATTGTGTTTGTAATATTTTAGTTGACTTGATAATTCAACTCACACAGATAGGATTGTGAGAGAGAATAAGAGAGGGATTTAGGGGAGAAAATAAGAGATCATGGAGATTTCAGATGAGAGTTGACTCCTTGATTTTAAGAGATCAAGTCTCTAAATTATGTACATTATCTCATGAATAACTCAAGTAATTATGACTAAAAAATCATTTTTGAACAAATCTCAATAATTTTTTATCAACAACAATACTAAATGAAGAAGATTGTGTTTCTAAAAGTTGACTTGAAGTAATTATTACAAGAAGGTAGCCAAAACTAATAAGGGTTATATTGGTTCATAGAGCACCTATTAGGCCCCTTTTTAGCTAATTATAGATTCACACCAACTCAATAGATATCTCGGTGCCAGAAAATCACTTGGTATGATTGTCATTTTTGCATCTTTTGCACCAAATAGAGAAATCATTACAGACCTAATACTAGTTAGAAGGTGGTTACTTGGCACCTATTTTTTTAGGGCATCTTCTTGAGTGGTTGCATATGGTGACAACAACATAAAGGGTGCAAGGTGATGGAGCCGATAGAATGATCAACTAAGGATTCACTTTAGCACCTAGCGTGTGCCCTATACCCTAGCATAAATATGTTCCTATCTGATATAAAGTTGAGCTTGATCCATTGAGCTAAAAAGATAATCATGATGTAACAAAGCCTTACAGAATTGGTTCTAGACATAGTGACTCGACTACCATTAAAACTTAGGATTATTATGGATGCCTTTAAGGATTTATATTGTAATACCCAAGCTCACCTGTGATCCCCTGGACCATTAGTAGCTTTAGATAAGCATTCACTATGTTCTTCATAATATGAATGGTACTCTATATTTGGAGCATTAAGCAAATGAAGAATATTGGTTGCTATAATACATGGTGTCCTTAATTAAATGTATTTCACTTTAGTATTGAACTGTGTAATGTTTATAAAATCTATAATGGTTAGTTTTAATATATAAACACTAAGTTTAAGTAAGATTTTAGTTCAAATCATTAATGGCATCCCTTCTTAAGTGATGACATTAGTATAACCTATGAATTATCCTAATTGTAAAAAAATTAATGTGCCCAAGATTTGATACCCTTGCTGGGAGAAATAGCCTAGGCAAAAACCATTAAATTAAAGTAATTCCCTTGACCCATCAAAGTGTCTAAATGACACTTAGCTTAGTAACACAAAGGTTTGCACCCTTGAGATCATAGGACTAGCTCGATATAGGCTTGTGCCCCTATGATTAGAACTAGTTCTCTAAATAGGCTTTGCACCTATAGACCATTAGACTCTAGCCCAAAATAACTTATGCCAATGAATCTTCCAAAAGCCTTTGTTAAATAACCAAGTCTCATTAGTAATGCATTGTGCCATGGCATAATTAGCCCAATGTAGGCCCTGGTTCTTTCTCGACTGTGCTTTGGGTGAGTGATTAAGGCTTACGCCTTACATGAATTGATGTCAACAAAGTTGAGTGAAAAATGTTCAGTGCTATAGGTGTATACTATGCCTGTGCCTAGTTATAACAAGTCTAAAACTGACTTGGGAAACCAGATAAGTGCCTAAACCCCATGGATAAATGAATTGAGACCCCAATTAAACTACAACATTTTGGTTCCATTGCCAAGACCCATGTTGAATTTTATTGTTGTGATTATGCAACATAATAACACTCCAAATATCCCTTGAAAACATCAAGCATTAGTTGTAATATGTGGAAGATAGATTTGTACTAATGTATTCATCCTATAAAGGATGGAAGATGAGGAAGTGGGTCTATAAAAACATGTATCATGCTCTATATGAGGTCTTATTTTTAAAACTACATAAGTATATGTATCAATGGATGACTACTTATGTGACCCATAAATTCCAAAGCTATGGAAAACACCTTGAGTGGATGAAATAGCACCTATAGAGGCTTAAGAACCTATATGCCACTTGGACTAGAGTAGTAGACAAATGGTGTCAAGGAATGCTGAATAGTTATATAATTGAGTTCACAATGTTGACATACTCCTACCTTGAAGAAGCAAAGTATTAGTTTTTGTGTGAACCCAGAAGTACATTTTTGAAAGAGTTTGGCTTAGAGTTTAAGAAAAATTATGGTGGATTAAGTATTTGAAACCATGAGAATGGAAGTCTAAATTCCTTTCATGTATGAGTAACACAATAGGGAAGAAGGGGGTGTGTAGGTGAAGCACAATAGAAGGGGATGAGCAGATTGACATTTGAGAGCTCAGGTGATAGACTTATAATAAGAGAAGGCACACGCTGATGGAATATCTAGAAATTGAAAGTTTGAGAGAACCCATAGAAATTAGGAAGGGCATGGGGAAGGATATCTTGAATTGTATTAGTGCAAAGAGGAGATAAATAATGAAGCCATAGATCGAGTTCAATAGTTTATAGGTGTAGAATGTTTTGGGTCCCTACATAATTTGACCATTAGAGATGTGTTGGATATGCCTACCCCCTTTGAACCTATGGTATAAGATCATATGTTATATACCTCATAGGAAAAAATAAGAGTGATAACTGACCCTATTGTCAACATAGACTTTGACCATTTTGCAGACTTGGAATATAATTTTGTGTTTAAAAAAGTTGTTCCTTACAAAGAGTTAACTGAGGATGACTCTAGATGTTTGGGTTATATATTGAGAATATAAGACATGATCACAAGCATTCCAACTCAACCAATGCCATATTTTAAAAGTAGCTAACAACCCAAAGGAAGTGCCTTGATGCCATAAGTCAGTAGTATAGTGCCATCATCATCTATGATACCAGTAGTAACAATAGGACCAACACCTAATCCACTAGTTGGAAGTGTTAGAGGGTCATCACCAAGATAAGTACTAGGGGGATAAGCACCTCAAATTACATATCTATTACGAGATGGCCATGAACTTGATAGAGTATCATGGCATAGAGAATACCATAGAGCATGTGCTAAAATGTGAACTATAGTGGCACACTTAGGGCATAACCCAATCTAAGTGTAAGGTAAACTAGTTCAGGACAACTCTACTTGATCATGCCCATACTTGGTATAAGAAATTTGATCCTAACTAGGCTATGGTTGACTGCAACACCTTGAAAGAAGCATTCTTTAAAGAATTTGATAAGCCCAAGTTTGAATAATAGAGAATCACCTCACTCAAGAAAATTAACAAAGGACTATCAGAGAGTGTGTAAAACTCTTCTTTCCAAGCTTCCTTATGATATTCACCCCTCAAAATATGTGTAATAGTCTGTTGGAGGATTACTATTACCATTCAGAAGAGTGTTTTTCATGAATACATTCATAAAACCTCATGAAGCATTTGAATCCATACTCAAAGCCAAGGTAATTAGAAGTACTACCACTGTAATCATCTCATTCATGGAGGAATAAATTATATCCATGGCCAATCAACTCTAAAAACTTACAGTTAGTTCATCACAAGATGCTCGAAGTAGGTTATGGTGTATTGATTGTGAAATAGAAGGGCAATATAGGAACAACTACCCTCGAAGTAATATGTACACATTTATTGTAAGCTACGAGGTTTGTCATGAGTTGAATGATGTTCATAACTTCCCTTTATTTCAATGCACCAGTTAAGTTAACATAACCATCTATTTTTGGTTATGTGACACTTACACTCATACGAAAACTAACTACTAAGTGATTAATGAGATTCATGAAAACATGGAAAGAGGCACACAACAGTCCACTATAGTAATCAGGGGGCAATCTAATCAAGGTAATGAAGGCTATGGCCAGTAAAATATAGGATATGGGATGCAAAGAGTTACCATAGGGTGAGGTGGAGGATGTGGTGGAGGAAGATTCTGATCATGATCATGTTATAAGTATGGTTTGACTAATCACTATCAACATGATTTACCTACACATCCAATTTGTGGGTATTATCAAGGAACACATAAGGTCGAGGAATGCCCTGACTTGTAAAAAAAATTAACCCAAAGTAGGTCTGACATAGATAAGGGTGCAGGAATGATCAGACACAGGCCTAAAGTAGAGAAGTGATCTTCAAAGGCATAACTTACCCATATGGAGCCAATCAAAATGCATGCAACTACTCACAGTGGATTCACCACTCATCTACTAGTTGTACTAGTAATAAAGTTGTGTATGGAATATGGGGAATAGAGTTGCACTAAGTGCATAATGTAGCCTAATCCCAAAGTTATGTCTTACCCAGACCCTACATGCTATAAATATGTATTGTAGTAGGCTATGAGTGTGATTTAGAACTTGCAAGGAGATCACTAACTATCACAAGACCTAGAGGCATAAGTTACCACCTATTATAAGAAGAAAGATGGTCAAGAAGCTGAGATACAAGAGTTCATAGAGATCTTGTGCCTCTTAAAAATAAAAGTGATGCTACCCCTATTAAAGAACTTACTTTTAGAGCATGCAGTGTAGAAACTAGTTGAAGTCATTGTGCCATGCATGGAAAGGGTGTGAGAAGTTAGGCATACCCAGAATGTGGAGTATGATAAAAAAACTCTTGGTGAATTCCACCATTGATGGTTGGTCTGTATGTGAGGTCTTTATGGACATAGGTGCTGAGGTTAATATATTGAGAAAGAATGCATGGGATAAGATGAGTGGGCCATCCTTGAGGCCTTCCCATCATGTAATTTTCATGGCCAAAAATTACAAGATGAAACCAATAAAAATTCTAAAAATCACCATTGTAGACATCATGGGCATTGAGTTTTGTGCTAACTTTGAGGTAATCTCTTTAGCTGAACAAGATAATTATCCAGTGTGACTAGGAAGGCTATCGTGCTCCACAAATAATGTTGATATGCACTTCAAGAAGAACTATATGACCTTTAAAAATGGTAAGGAGAGGGTATTAATCCCCATCTCAAGTGACCAAAGAACCCCCATGTAGGAAGTGTTGATCTTGAAGATGAGATTAACCATATGTACAACAACATGATGTAAGGAAATAAAGAATATCAACCCCAATGACTAAGGAGTAATTTTTTTGGGAAGATAGATAGTCAACCTTAGATACCACCAAAATTGCTTATGACCAATGGGTCAAAGAAGCCTATGAGATGACTATTCGAAAGTGCCACTTAGTAAGTGTGAAGGCACCAAAACCTATGAGTATTGGATGGGTCTAGATTGATTACACTTCAAAGAGATGGGTCCCTTACGATAGAAATAAGGGAAAGAAAGCATTTATCTTGAGAAAATGTAAACTTAACACACTCCCAAGATATAAGGGGAGTAATTATATGGAAGAATATGTCTTCTACGTTGAATCATGCATCCAAAAGGAGGTAGATAGAATGGGCACACTAGTGTATACTTTAAAAAACACTACCACTCATTGGTGAGAAATACAAAGGCCTAGCTTACCAACTTGGAAAGATGTAAAAGTATCCATCTGCACCAGATGTAAGATAAGTAATGATGATCTAATTTTTTTTGCATACTCTGATGATTCAGACCCAATAACACACATGCACTTGTGTAAAGAAATATGGATTGACTATGGTGATAATGCCTTATGGAACTTATGAGTGTATGCCTTCTATAAAACCTTGAAGATGTGGGAACTTGCATGGTATGTGGTCAATGAAATGCATCATGAGATAGCCAATTGGGATGTATTGAAGGAGAATTTTGTGCACACCTTCTCCTTTTCCTCATATAACCTAGAATTGATTGAGCCATTGCAAGTAATTTGAGGAGTAGTGTTTGAGGATACTAAAAGCCTATAGGAGTGCCTAAAATATATGTTCAGGGAGAAAGGATTAGCACTCTTGACTTTATTTGAGGATCAAGTGCTCAATAATGGCTCGAGTTATAAAGACACTAATGTCTATAAGGTGCGTAACTAGACATCCTTAATAATTAAAAAGAAGATAGTGCACCAAATGGATGATAACAACCCTGATGCAAAAGATCCTACTCATTTTCACATAAAAACATTTGAGGGAAGTAGGTAAGTCGAAGACTCACATCAAGAGAGGAATGAACCATACTACACATCACTCAAAACTACCTAAGTAGATATCAACTCAAAAGGGGAACCAAAGATGGATCCTTTGGGTGTATATGGGTCTAATACAGAGCTGACATAAATTATGGATCTCTTGAAGGAGTTATAAGACTTGGCCCCTCAAAATTATCGAGACATGAAGGGCACCCACCCATCCCTTGGGAAAATGAGCATAAAGCTGGTGGATAGTGCAAGACCTATCAAGAAGCATCCCTATAGAATGAATCCAAATATTCATGCCAAGGTCATGATGGAAATTGATAGTATTCTAGCCTTAGGAGTGATCTACCCAATGTAAGATTTAGAATGGGTGAGTCCCATGATGATTAGCATTAAGAAGGATGGGTGAATCTAAATTTATATCTATTATAGAATGTTGAATGCCACCTATGTCACTAAACTCTTCCTGACTCTATTCATTGATGAAGTCTTGGTTGGTTTTGTAGGCTATGAAATTTACACCTTCACTGATGGGTTGTCTAGATACCATCAAATCTAGATTGAAAAGGAGGACATTCCTATAAAAACCTTTATGACTAAATGGGGTTGTTTCACTTATAACATGATGCCTTTTGGAATAAAGAATGCAACATCTGTGCTCTCTAGAGTGGTGATCACTGTATATGAGGACTTCATCCACAAGTTTATCTAAGTATACCTAGAAGACTAGACTATGCATGGGCTTGTCAAGGACCATTGTGATAACCTGCACCTAATGTTTGAAAGGTGCATGCAACAGCATATATCTTTGGACCTCAATAAGTTCATCTTCATGACACCCTTTGGAACCTTGCTTGGGCATATCATATATAAATATGGTCTACTTATTGATCCCACAAAGATTGTAATAATCATTCAGCTCTAGACTCCTACATAGAAAGATGTTCACACCTTTTTTTGCCATTTTGCCTACTATAGAAAGTTAATAAGCAGATATGCAAATATTATGGCACCGCTAGAGGAGCTCTTGTTTAAGGATGGCCCATTCTATTGGGAAGTAGTGTAAGAGGATACTTTTGAAACTGTAAAGCTCAAGTTGGCTAACATGTCTATTCTATAATTTCCTGACTAAATGAACCCATTCCACATCCATGTTGATGCATGTAGATCTATAATTAGTGAAATTCTAGGTTAGTCCAACGAAGGGAAAATGGATCATCCCATCTCCTTCACAATCATAAAATTAACCCAACCAGAGTAGAACTATACAACAACTAAGCACAATATGCTCTCCATGGTCTATGCCCTATAAAAATTTAGGTAATACTTATTGGCAACCCCATTTATCTTCTTCATATACCATGAGGCACTTAAGTACCTTGTAAATAAGCCCATTCTCCATGGGTGCATTTGCAAATAGATAGTTCAGTTTAAAGAATTCTAATTCTCAATTGTCATCAAGATTGGAAAACAAAACTCACGCCCAAACCATTTATCCCACATCAACTCTGGAAATGTAGTAGTGAATATTGAGGATGACATGCTAGATACACAAATTTATAGAGTCCAATGTGTCCCTAAAGACTTGGTAGAGATAACCACTTTTCTAACATCTAGACTTGTGCCCCAAACTATGATAACCAAAGAAAAGAAGAAGCTCATAGTTTGTACCACCCCCTTTCAGATCATCAACAAGGAGCTATAAAAATTTAATTCACAATGAATTCTTGTGCCAATGTGGCTTAGAACACAAAAGGGACTCCATTTTATATGAGATGAATGAGGGGATATCAAGAGGCCATTGTACTAGAGATGTAATGATGTGCAAGGTGTTACAATTAGGCTTATGGTGACTAAGTCTGTCCTAATATGTAAAAGATTGTGACAAGGCATGTGACATATGCTAGTGCATAAGGAATCCCAACCATCAGGATGAGATACCTCTCATGCCCATTCTTGACTAGGTGCCATTCAAAAAATGGGCCATTGATTTTGTTGGGTTGATCACTCCTACAATAAGGTACATAGGCACAAGATATATTTTGGTAGCTACCAACTATTTCACCAAGTGGGAAGAAGTAATGCCAACCAAAAACTACATATCCACCATAGCCATAAGGTTCATATGGGAGAACATCATAAGTCACTATGGGTGCCCACTCAATTTGACTATCAATAGAGGCACACAATTCATTAATGAAACTATGTAGATCCTACTAGTTGAATACATGGTAGCATTCCATAAGATAACACCTTGTCATCCAAAATTGAATGGCACAGTTGAGGCATTTAACAAGATCTTGGGGACTTGCCTCATAAAGATATGCAACATTGGTTGAAAATTTTGGGAAGATCGAGTATCGAAAATACTATGGGAATATCACACAACCTACAAGAGCCTAAAAAAATTTACACCATTCCAACTAGTTTTTGATGTAGAGGAAATTCTATTGATGGAGTTCATGGTGCCATCATTGCACATTACATGTATTGTTCATTTAGATGACCAAGAATAATTAAGCGTAAGGATGGAGGACTTAGAGCATTTGGATGAGGTGTGTGCCCAAGCAAGATGGATCCAATAGAGAGAGAAGGTGTACCATAAATTATGGCATGGTAAGCGTATTAAGCACAAAGTAATGATTGAAGGAGCACTGGCTTTGCTTTATGACTCCAAGTACCTCAAACACCCAGGAAAACTCCAAATTAGGTGGATGGGTCTATATGCCATCCACAACATGTTGGAAATTGGTGCATGTAAGTTGTTTACATTATCAAATGAGATTCTCCTTGAGAATTTTAATGGTGACTAATTGAATCCTCATAGGCAATAGGATGGCATTTACACCATCAAACACTGATATCTTGGTCATAAGTTGTATGTGTTGTGTTGACCCAAATAATGTTTAGCACAAGCCAAACATTTCCTTATGTTTTATGTTGGTGATAAGTAAATAAGTGAGGCAATTTTAGGCCCACAAAAGAATTATTTTGGAATTTCCGTGCATAACTCCTATCGGGTGAGTTGAGCATGGATGCTTTCTAAGTGCAAGAGGTGAGACACCTAAGTTTTTCAGCACATGGATTTTTTCAAACTTACACAAATACGAGTACCAAGTCACGTAGAGAGGTGCATAGGATGCTAAGTAAAATTAAGATAAGAGAGAGGGCATAAGATGCTAAGTGTCTATTCACTAACATTGACATTGATACATATAATTGACATATGTTAGTTTCATTTTATTTCATACTACATAATGTGTTTGAACTTGATTGATTATTATATGTGGTACTTTTCCTTATGTTTATTTAACATACACCATCTTTCCCCATTTGTGTGTGGTCCTTGGCTTTCTATTCTTGTGCAACATTACATGTCCCTTGTATGTGGCCTTTGGTCCTTATGTGTGACATTTCTAGTTCCTATGGTTCATAATAAATTATCATACATATACTACTTACTTTCAGTGCTTCATATAAAATTCAATGTTATACTCAAATTTCATGAATCAATACACTTTAAATACTTAAAAATTCTTTACATACAACTCTATGTTTATAATACATATTCAACACTTTCAAGATATTTGCATGCTTCATCTACTACTTCAATGTTGTATTCAATTACATGATGCAATATAATATAAAAACTCTTATATGCTTCAAAGTTACATTTATATAATTCAAATATGCAAAATATTATTTCATAATTATATATTTCACAAATGCTCTCACTTTTTATTTTGAGACAATTAATTTACAAGATAAAAAACTCATCTCAAAATGGGGCATCATATTGGGCTGATCTTGAATTCAAACCCTCACAAATAACATATTTCAACATACATTATAAAAATTATCAATATGACTCAGTATTTTCAGATTATGGGGGAATATGGCTTGCATATGTAACCCACCCTTACATTTACTTAAGAATAGATGCACACATGTGAAAAAATTACAAAGTTTCAAACATTTAAAAATTAGTAATTAACACTCTATAATGGGCATGATGTTGGTTCATGTACTCCCCTATTTTATGTTTTTGAATAAAGAAGTTTTAAATAAGTTATAGTTTGAATCTAGATCTGTCTACAATGATGTGATTCATTTTTTCAAGTGGATCACATTGAGCTTAGTGATGTTCCACATCTTGGTTGCAATTAATCAAGCCATGTAATGGCTCCCACGTCTTTTTAAAATTTTCATAAGTGAGCCACGTTTGAGCTTATAAAAACTTCACATCTTGGATAAACTTTAGTGAACCATGTACCAGTTCCGTCATTTGATTTTATTATCTTCCCCTTAGAGCTTAATGACACTCAATGGATAACACCCTTACTTATTCTCAGAGTGCTATTCACAAGTGAAAGCATAACCTTGTTTAAATCAAAACCTTCACTCATTGAGACTTGATCACTTTCGATTTCACCATAGGTTCAAATCCCATGGGTTGGTATGGTTATGGTTTAGTGACACCCAATGGCCTACTGCTCATCCTATTACCAATTTTAAAATTATTTGTTCTCCTTTTCCAAGAAGCAAATAAGTTTTAAAGCACCTTATCTCCACTTGGGTTAGCTATTAACCTAAGACATCAAACCCCTCCTTTGAAGACAAAGTGTGTTTCCACACTCAGGTTTTATCTCTTGATCTTTTACTCTAGTAATTTCACTTTATTGCATCACTATAATAAATGGGGGTAGGGGAATGTAGACACACAAATTTAATCAATAAATTCTTTAAAATATTTACTCTTGATATCCTTACCTTACTTTGTCTTTTCACCATTTCATTAACCAAAATCATTACGTGAGCCTTTATTTTATTATAAATACTAAGAAAATAACATCTAGACATCCATATTTCATCCATAGTCATCCCTATTATGCTCACAAACCATTCATAGCATGTTTTTGAAGTTTCTAACATTCTAATCATAGTGTAGCCCTATCCCCTAGTGTGTCATTATCCTCTTACCTCCAATGGACACTTTTTAAAATCAAGATTTTCAATAACAAATATCCCTCACTTTTCATAAGGTAGACTCATGAAAATATCCAAGAGATTATTTTATAAAATCACATCAAATCCACTCATTCATTACTTATAAATCATCTAGTGATCTGATTTCAAAAGCATTCTACATTTAACAAAAGAATATTATTCTTTTCAATTTCAATTTTACTACTTTGATACAATCATAGGCTAAGTTTAAAATTTTTTTATTTTAATTTGAGGGCATCTGTTGTCAAGCATTCTAATCAAAATTTTAATTACATTCATCACAAATTTATTACTTTCCCCAAAAGGGAGAACTACATTGGCCTAAGGAACTTTGGGATATATAGATAACACTAAGTCAAAAAGGGGTTTTCTGAGGATAACTCAACCATTCCCATGTCTCCTATTTTCCCCCCACTTTTTAATTTGATATATTTTTTGTTTATGTGCATGACTAGGGAATTTATTTAATAGGTTTTCAACATGTCTATTCATCTCGCACATAGAATTAGGAAACCACACACTCTTCAATCATAAATTATTCTATACAATGAATAAGGACAACATAGTAGAAATGGACAAAGCCACTTGGTGATATCATCTTTCTAGTGTGCTCTTGTTTGTGTACCCTATAACACTCTAATTTATGTGGTGACATGATCTTGAGTCCAATATGATTATTTCTAAATTAGAAATCCATCTATGTATTCAACAATCAGTGAATTTCAAACTAAGTACATATTTACCCTTTCACAATTTATAATTTATAGCTTACTTGAAGTTTTTTACTTTATTGTATTTTATTATATATTATGTATATCAATTTATATAGTTTATTTATATTTAATTAATTAAATTCAATTAATTATAGGGTAATCAAAGTAATCATATGGTGGATCTAGTCAAAGATTCTTCATTTACGGGTACATAATTCTATCAAACTACCATATATCATCATCATGGATATCATCATACCACTCATGTTCTATATTTGTAAATTTGAATTTTGCATGATCTTAAATATTATGCATGTGCATAACATGTTGCTCTACTTTGTAATAAGTCTTACATGCTTCATTAGTAGTGATAAATTTTGAGATTTGATTTTCTCTTTTGAACTTGAGAGTATTAGAAATACCATCATGACTAATAAGAAGTGTATTATTTTAAAATGTGAATGTAATACAATGATGTAATGTATCAATGGTACCTTCCACTTTGTGAAACCATCACTGAACGAATCTAGAACTTATATGATGTTCTTTGCACATAATAAAAATCAATGTATCCACAACCTTGGGATCACATGAAACTGTTAGTGTAATGTGGCCTATTGAATCTTGGTAATGTGTAAATTTTTGCAACTCATTTTGATCATGACCTATGCTTTGGAGAAATTAAAGTGCACATGTATTTGGTTTTGTATCCTCACCTATGTCCACATGTTATTTGTATTCATTTTCAATGAAAAAATATATAGTCAAAGGAGTAATTCTTGCATGCTTGTAATTTTTGCATAGTTAATCCTTATGGGGAATATTTGTAGGTGGTAATATAGGTTGTATAATATAAATAATGCCTTTCTCTTTATATTTTTGAATTTTATTCTGTAATTCTAAACAAGTATCAATAACATGCCTTTCTATTATTTAAAAACCAGAAAATAGGTTTGCTTCTTGATTGTTTAATCTTCTAGAAGATATATGCATAATTGTAGGTAAGACCCTTAATTCCATGCCAAGTAACATTGTAACATAATTTGTGGTCTATCTTATGCATGATAAGCTTTTATTCTAATAATTAGATTTATATTCATGAGCAAAATATTATGTATAGAATTTAGCAAAGCTGTGGTCTATGTGTAATACATCCTACTCTCTAGAATTGTTGGATCCAATGAAGATACTAGTCCATGATGCTCCTTGTAAAGTAATATTCTATGTATTATCAATATTATAGTAAGTGACCTTAATTTTATCAATATTTAAAATTACCACTTTATTTTATCTATACTCTTACTAATTATTTCCTTGGAATCATATTTATATTCATTTGGACCAACTAAAGTAAAATTCAAACCACATATGTAATCATCAATGCTCATTGGCATTGTATTTGTATCATCATATGAACTAGTCTTTGAATCATTTTTGGAATATTCTATGTAAAAATTAATTTGGATCTTCTGAATTGACTAGTAAAGATAATTCATGTGCATATTTCTTTGGTTTAACATTTTTAATCAAGTGTTTTTTGTTTTGAAACATTTGGAGATTGTAACTTTTGACCATGTGTACTAGATTCACCAAGCTCATATGCATACATTTATTTTATAGGTATAATATCTGGTGGTGGC
Source organism: Torreya grandis (assembly GCA_037957365.1). Classification (NCBI taxonomy): domain Eukaryota; kingdom Viridiplantae; phylum Streptophyta; class Pinopsida; order Cupressales; family Taxaceae; genus Torreya; species Torreya grandis. The sequence continues at coordinate 874,205 of JARHVA010003876.1, read as the reverse complement.
ATGATAGTACTTTGTGTCACTTCTTAGATTTATCCTCAATAATAGTTTATGTAATCTTACAATATTTGAATGGTTGATTATTGAAAGGGGACATATAAAAATATACATCATGTACGAATTGAATAAATTGATGTAAAGTAGAAGAGACAACTGCCATTGCATGTATCCATGGCCAACCCAATAATAAATTATAGTGAAATTGATTTGGCATTACTTGAAACTAAGTAGATAATATCTTGGGTCCTAATATGATGTCCAAAGTGATAGAACCCAAATTTTTAGTGAGGCATATCATCGAATGCTTTTATGCTCTTATATGTCTTTTGTAGAGAAGACATGTTGATACCCATTATTTATAGAAATGTAAGATTATAAATATTCAAATCTGAACCATTATTTATCATAAGTCTTTTTACTACTATATCTTTAATTTGAACTTGTATGAACAAGGGAAGAGTTTGAATAATAATAGACTGTGAAGGAAAACCCTCATTTACAAAAGATATAACATCTTCAATATATTGTAAATTATTTACAATGGAATAAAAATATGAAGGCTTTGTGTCATGTGTTATAGATACATTATTCAATGCTTTGTATAAAATGTCCTTGAAAATAGTAGATATTTGAAGTTAAGAGGGTGAGGTGAAAGAAGAAGAAAAGGAACCATTTGGGCCCTATGACATCTAGTAATGATAGGTGGAAATTCAAACTAAGCCATTCAATAGTAAGTATCATAGGTTTGTTCATTATTAAGTTGTTTCTTTATGTTGAATTTTATCTTTTGCATTAAAGTGTGAAACCATGGATTGACATACAACTTAAATATTTTACATGTAAGAGGAAAGCAACATGTAAGAGCACATATAAACTTTGAACCAAAAAATGATAAATGGAAGCACTCATTATAATAATGATTAAGTCTATAAATGCTATAAAATTGATGAAAATCAAAGATCTGCAACTCAAAAAACCCTAGAAATGATAAAAGAAAACCCTAGGGAAAACTAGGGTTTTTTGAAATGCTCTACAATAAACAGGTTCTCCAATTTATTTATAACTAAAATTGGGAAATAGGAAATGCTAAATCCTAATTAAGATAAACTGAACTGAGCTAAATTAGGATGTATAATCGGAATAAATTAAACATTCACTAATTTGTAACTTACTATATTTGGAAAATATTAAAAAGGGAATTTATGCAAGAATAAACCACTTACCTGGAAATCTAAAATGTAGGTTTGAGATAGGGACTGAGAAAACACTGTGTAGTTATGCATGGTGATTGTGAATCAAGAACAGAGCTTTACATCCACTTCTAATAAGGGTGATGGTTTCAGACAAGGGCACTCTACTATGTTGTCCTTAGGGCACATTGATGTTGTATGGTTTTGATCTCTGAAATTGCAATGTGACTATATGAAAGCTCTTGATACATTGCAAAACTTGTCATGTGCCTTATTCTTCATTGAAACCCTAGTTTTATGAGACAAGGAGACAAGTGATATCAAGGGGTAAAAATAGGTTAGTGGTTTAAGTTGTACTAAACATCAACACCTTGTTGTGATGAGCTCTGCCTACATGCCACTAATTCGAAGTGGGATCAAACTTCATGTAGTTCTTGCATGCTAAATGGTGTGTGAGCAATAATGATGCAACATGTTAAATGCTAGTGCAATCTTAGGTATGATTAGGTGCTTTGACAATGTCTTGTGACCTTGGAATGGTATGTAGACCTAGCTTTGTGTTGTATGGGCTATCTAGACTATGTATTGGAAAAAATAAGGAGTATTCTCTTAATGTACAATTAGATATTTTGGTGTTTTTCAATCATATGAACCTTTAGTGAGAAAATAGATGAAAAATGTGATTGTTATAGTGATAAAATTGGGAATTCCTCAAATGGGACATGCAAAACGTGTAGAGGGACCCATTGAACTTAACTTGAATTTGAGAAACCGGTTGTAATTTGGCTGGAGAACATAAATGCACTTTTTGGACTGGGGCACTAGTCACGATGGTCCAAATGAAGACATTTTTAAAGATTATTGGGACAACTAAATTGGAGATTTGGATCAGTCAAGTACAGAGTTTAGGTTGTTGGAACAGAGAAATAGGAATGTTTAGTGATCAAGGTTGCTTTGTGGTAAGGGTCATCGACATAGAGATAAAGGAATGATGGTTTAAAACTGTGGATCTGAACATAGGTTGGGTGTACAAAAGGAGTGGTCATAAATATATTGTTTCGGCGATGAAAGTTAATTTATGGAACTATAATTTCTGGAGTGGTGGTTGTGGTTTCTTAAGTGGTGGTGAAAAGGCTCGGCTGGCATTAGCATTCCAACTAGAACAAATATCCAAATCAAAAGAAGAATATTTTATTTTCTCATTGTTCTTGACAGGCTCCAGACCACCGATTCAGCTGAGGATGCTGTTCCTGGAAGAACATCAGTTCCCGACGGAACCTAAACCTCTGACTCGGCTGACCGATGTGTTCTTAGCACAATGTTAGTGCTCGACAGTCCAGAAAAATCTGATACGGCCGATGAAACTATTCCCAACACCTCCAAGATGCCGGATAGCACTGGCGGAGCAAAGAAATCAGAAGAGTTTGCCGTTGTTAAATTTTATGCAAAAGAAGCTCTCGAACATGCATGGGAATATTGCCAAAAAGTCAAACTGAATGCTGGCGATGCACTTTTTATATCAGAAGGATGGTTTCATCAGAAATAGAATGGTGTCAACCATGATAATGACAACTCGGTTCTCTGATGTCAGATTCATTCGCTTGCAGGCCATTAGAACTACAATGACGGGTGATCACATTATGAGCTTTCGGGCTATAGTTGGTATCCTAACATAAAAAGAAAATCCCAAATTAAGTAGTAGTGGGAAGAATTTTTCTATCTAGAAACTATTATCGCTTGATGCAACTAATATTTCTCTGTTCCTATTTTATCAAATTTTAATGCCGTAGTCTTTATCAGGATAAGTTGACCAAATTGTAAAATTGGTAACTTTTTTTTATCATGGTCTTTGCAAGAGGAAACAAAAAGATGGAATGCCATGCCCGATTGTTATAAACCGATCACAGGATCATATTATAAATATCATGTTGCCGCATCATGTCAAAAATATACTACCAAACGTGCATAACTAAGGGGTGGAAATCTATCAATGACAATTCGTAAGCCTTCCAAATCAGAAGGAATATATATGATGAAGCCTTTATTATAAATTTATAATAACAATTACAGATCCCAAGCAGTTATATGTTGAAGAAATGATTGTGAGAGCACCCCCTCCTGTAATTAATGTGTGTTTTGGACGCTGCAACTAGTAATCCTTTTATATCCACCTTAATGGAGCTGCGTCCTCTGAATAGTTCAATGTATGCAACAAAATTTGAAGAGGATTTCTTCGTGAAGGTTACTGCAAGGATAAACTTTGGAGCCAAAAATAAGGAACTCATAAGACATCTCAATGACCCTTATGACCGTATTTGGGACTCAAATGAAATTTAGCCAAAGTATCTTGTTGGTGTGACCCCCTGGAACAAAGCCAGTCAGTACAACGAGGGACATTTTTTCAAACACACACGAGCAACCTCCAAATAAAGTGATGCAAACTATAGTTGTAGGCACAGCCGGGGGTAATCTGTCTTAATCGACTAAATCTTGAATCTTTCCCAGCTAGTGCTCGAGCTTATGCATTGAGGATTTAGGTCCAACTGTTGCGGAAATCTTATGTGCCTGGTTACAGCATTATAGTTCTTAACATTGAGGAGAATGCTGGCAAGTATAGCCTTTATGAGCCAAGTTATAAACTGTCTCATTACCATTTGTTTTGTGATTTGGCTTCATGAAAACAAGAGACTCTCCACATGATCTAAAATTCTAAATGCACTTGAGATTGGCAGATATATTAGAAGGGCTTCCAAAACAAGAAATCAATATATTATTGCACTGATGAAATTCAAGGTCATGTCTCCAACAAGTGATTGGGCAATTGATACTGGAGATCCTTGTCTTCTAGTTGAAGGGTTTGGGTTAAGTGCAACTCAAATTCGCCACGAGGACTCATAAAACTGTAATGCTGATTTATAGCTTGTGATGTTACGCTGCTTGTACTTTCTTTGCTGCTTAGTATATTTCACTTTTAATAGTGTATTTTCCAGCTTTCTCTAATGAATTTAGAATAATAAATTATAATTATATATATATATATATATATATAGTAATTCACATTGATTCTTTGAATTAATTAATTTAATTAAAAGTCATACTGTTGGAGTGTAAAAGTTGTCTGAAATAAATAAAAAGAAGGGCAACTCAAGTTAAACTCGAGTGATGCCTTAAATCAGGGCAGAGTAAAAACGTAGTTGTGTAATCACCTAGTCATCTATAGAGTCATTTAAAAAAAAAAGTTTTGTGAACATAATATAAATAAATTGTAAGATGAATGGATCATTTTGCGAGTTTTTTAATTATTTATTATTTATAAAATTTGTATTATAGTTAATAAATTAAAAAATTTATTAAAATTCGTAATTTATTGATTATGTGTAAGCCTTTGGTTTTGTAAACTATGTGTTGAAAATTTTAGAGGTTAAATTTTGTATTGTGTTATGTTTAATCTAGTTTGAGGGAAGACTTTGGGTTGTAAAGTAATATTTCATACTATTTGATCTATGTTGTCATTTATAAAGTTTAAAGGTAGACACTAAATCGGAACTGTTTTATGGTAAACAAAATTCTATTTTATAAGAGAAAATGAGATTTTGTGTTCATTTCCAAACATAAACATGTAGGAATTTTATAGAACTTTGTGTCTTGAAACCTCTTTGACGATATATTTTATTCATCCATTTTAAGTACATCTTTCTTGTCTCTTTGAGGATATAGGTTTCCTTTGTTGAATTTTCTAACCTATTCCATTAAATCTAGGTCATCTAGGTGGTTTCTTGTGTTTAATCTATTGATAGTTTCCATTTTCCTTTCCTTATATTCTCTCTTTCTTTTCATTTTGAGTTTTCTCCTTTTTTTTTTTTTTTTTTACCTTTTTATACTTTTTAATTAAAAGTATCAAAAACCCAAAAATGTCATAATACAAGGGAGTTGCTCCTCAACCAACCAAAAAAAAAAAAAAAAAAACAACTTGTGATCCAATGTTTCAAGATTTATGTCATATCTAGTTGGGCGACTTAAAGAAATAATATGAAAAACACAGTGACATAAAGTCTTGCCAACATGTCCCAAATGAGATAAAGGTGTCGCATTTAATTAATAACATAGAAATGTATGCAATTATCTTTGGGGTTGAGAACAAATACATTTAGAAAAGTCTTAGATTATTTAGAGGGATTAGGGGTCAAATAAATAGTAATTTGGGGTAGGATACTTTTTAGAGTTAATAAATTATACACAAGTATAGAAAACATGTTTAAATAGAGAAAATACACTATGAAAAAAGATCGTACTACTATTAGATGTTTACATAATTCTTTTAATTTTATGTTCATATATGACTGAATGTATGTATGTGTTAAAGTATAAAGATAAATAATTGAATCATGTACCTTCACTTAATTATGGAAGGGTGGAGGGATCAAATGATGCTTGAGATAAGCTCCATCTATATTAGTTTTTTGATGTGTTTGAAAATAATTACCAATCTCTATAAGTAGTCAATTTTGTAATAATGGAAAATTTGAAATTGAAATTGCAATGAGTATAGGAATGAATACACATGCTTTTTATTTAACCAAAATCTATTTTAACTTAAAAAATAATGTTCACTATTCTATTCATTTTGATTAATTTTTTTTTCTGACAAGTTATACATTTACACCACTTATATAGAAGTTTTATGAGCACAACCTACTTCTTGATAAGGGAAGTAGATAATTTTTTCTTCAAGTAAAGAACTCAAACTCCTACTAAGTAGCCTTCGCTCAGTATATTTTAAAAATTACTCTTATATATGTCCCCCTTTTGAGGTGAATGATTGAATAACCTACACCAACAATAACTCATCCCAAAAAGAATATACTTAAAAGCGACATGTGTAATAAGATTGTGATGAATATAATGAATAATAAGTCAATGATATTTGGAGTAATGATACAATAAAAAAATCAATCAATAATGGATTGGGATGATGTTTGTGAGATAAAATACTTACATAAAGGCATCCCATCAATGATCTATTTGATTGGTGGAAACCTAATCTATTGTACATAGCTTCTTAAGGTTTGATTAATTCCATACATATGCATAATATTTAATAAATTACAAGAAATTCAAATAATTCAAAAAAACATAAACACATTCAAAATATTTAAAAAATCCAAAATTGGTACCTAGTATGACATTATTTCTAGATTGCACTATTTACATATATTATTTATCATATGTTTGGTAGATGACATATTTTTCATACACAAATATATTTCACAATATATGAGTGCGATGTAGGACATACATATTACACATAGACATATTTGGACTTTCCTCTATTCAGTGGCCATGCTGACACTGGGAGCATCTTCTTATACAGGGTTCAAGTATCATATTTTAATTTTTTTTGAAAAATATCTAAAAAATAAGCATAATATAAAGCCTAAGGGCACAAAATATCATAGCATAAGAACTGAGCCCTCATCACAAAGATTATATCCCTAGATTTTTTCTTAATAGATATAAAATATAATAATTTAATTTATTTAATAAATATACGAAATATAGAAGAAATAAACAAGGATAACAATGTTATATATTAAAAAAAATTGTAGGAGATATATCACTAAAATATGAACTTATAAATATATACTTAATATTGTCAATAATGTCATTGTAAAAATTGGTTATGATTAGAGAATTTAGAAAAGTGTAGAAAGTTTGCTCATTATAGGTGTTAAGAATAGAAACATTTATTCTGGTAAAGTGTTTATAAATTGAAATAATTTTTTTTTGGGGTTATTTGCTTTTCTAGATTTTTGCCTCCTCGTTTTTAATTTACATGTTGACTCTTGTGTTCCTATAATAAGTTGTGTCTTTATGACCTAGAGTATTAAGGAAAACCAACATAAATTAGAGTTTGGGTGGTTGGTGTCCACTAAATAACGCTTTAATAGTTAGACCTCTTTTAATAGAATAATAAAACTGTTGGGAACCATAAAATAACATTACATTCCTCTCATACATCAAGAATATGTTATGTAATTGATGTATAAATGAAGTATACCACTTATTTATTTATAAGTGATTTTTAATTTAATTTGATAATATTGATATGTGTGTCGACTTCTAATAGCTGTAAATGCAAAAGGTGAAAAAAGGTCAGATGAATCCATATAACTAAAAATAGATGAAAATACATACAAAATAGTCCTTACAACATAACAATACAAGATATCCCTAACAATAATGAGTATAATATCATAAAAAGTTAAGAAACGAATTGAAGATTTAAAAATTAACTAGAATATCAATATTACTCAATTTAAACCAAATTAACTATATATAAATAAATATATAAAACTTAAATAAATTAACACAAAATAAAATTAATTATATATAAATAAATATTTAAAATATAAATAAATCAACACAATAAAAATCATAAAACTATTTTAAACTACTAAATATTACATACCATCAGCCTCACCAAATCTATTTAACCAATCGTAACGTCATGAAATTAGTTATGGTTAATAAGAAGCTTCAATTTTTGAATTTCGATAAAATTATACTTGCTTGGCAGATGAAAAGTCGCTCTTCAAAGGTCATGGTTCTCATATGACAAGATATTTCCAAAGCCGACCCTGTGCACGCGTTGACATAAACATGATCTCTATTCACAAATGGCGATATTGACTAGAAACCTCCAGCTTGCAAACTGAGAAAACTTTGAGGTTTGACAGTCCTATAAAATGCATTAACTGATTCCTCCCTAAGCATATGCTAATCACGGTACAAACTGACAAAAAATTGAGTGAGAACATATTATTTTCTTATCTTGATTATAGTTTATAGACGTGATTTGAAAGGTTGCTGTAAAATTATTATATCTATGAAAAGTTTGACTTTTGACATAGTCCTGTAAGATAGGTTGCCTGATTATATGCTTATGAAAATCAACGCATTCGTTTGTTATATACGATCATACCAGGTACTGCTGCAGTACGAATGATATACTTCTCTTTTTCTTGTGATACTGGCCACTTCGACGATTTACATCTCTAACTACCACGCTTCTCAGTTTGTTGGGAGCAAGATTTCCAAGAATAGGCCTCTCTTATCTTCATCCTCAAATCTTCGCATTTTCTCAGCCATTAACATCTCCTGGCCGAAAGCTTTATCATCAAGCGTTGAATTGTTGGGCACAAAGGAGAAGCGGCATAACACCATTCGCAAGAGTGTTGATCTCCATGTGGTTCCGCCGCCGGCAGAAACTGAAACTCCGCATAAGGCCGAAAGGCAGCTATCTCCCGTTGAGTTGAAGAGATTTGCGAGGCAGTTGGAAGAGGTGTACAGGAACAGCCCCAGCGCCTCCCCAAAAGAGCCCTTAGGCGAAGAGTGGAGAGAGTATCATGGATCGAATAACTGGCAAGGTCTTGTGGAGCCGTTAAACCCCAAGCTGAGAAGGGAGATCGTCAAATACGGAGAATTCGCCCAGGCCACCTACGCGGCCTTCGACTTCGACTCGCATTCCAAATACTGTGGCAGCTGCAGTGACAACCGCCATAAGATGCTGGACAAGGTACATCTGCACAACACAGGCTACAAGATTACCAAATATCTCTATGCCATGTCGGACGTTCACATGCCCAAATTCTTCGGGTGGTCCAACTCCATGGATCCCTGGAGCAAGGACTCCAACTGGATGGGCTATGTGGCTGTCAGCACGGACGAGGAAGAGGTCAAACGTCTGGGCAGGCGCGACATCGTGATCGCATGGCGCGAAACGGTGACGCCGCTGGAGTGGATGGAGAATCTGCGCGACATCCTGCACCCCGTCGGAGACCTAGGCTGCCAAGAACACGTCAACGTGGAACGCGGATTTCTGAGCCTCTACACCTCCAAGAACGACAACACCCGCTACAACAAGCTCAGCGCATCCGAACAAGTCATGCACGAAGTCCGCCGCTTGGTGGCCATGTACACAGAGCGCGGGGAGGAAGTGAGCATTAGCATCTGCGGGCACAGCCTGGGAGGCGCCCTCCCTCTTCTTAACGACTTCGAAATAGTGGCCAAGGGGGTTAACATTAACCTAAATGGCCCAAACCCTAACCCTAGAATCCCAGTGAGCGTGTTCTCGTTCGGGGCTCCGAGAGTGGGGAACAACGCTTTCAGAGACAGACTGGGGGAGTTTGGCGTGAAGGTGCTGCTTGTGGTAGCCAAACAGGATATGGTACCAAAGATGTCGGGTATCATCTTCAACGAAGGAATGGAGAAATCTGAACAAATAATCGGGCCGTTGTTGGAAACTCTTCCATGGAGTTACAAACACGTAGGTGTGGAATTGGCATTGGATCATAAGAAATCTCCATATATAAAGAAGAACTCTGATCCAGTGTGGTGCCACAATCTGGAGGGTGACTTCCATTTGTTAGATTTATACGAAAGCTCGTCTTCCCTTTTCCCCGGCAAAGCCAGACGCGATGTGGCGTTGGTTAACAAAGGTTCGGACATGCTGCCGAAAGAGCTGATGGTGACGGCCGATTGGTATCAACTGGAAAACAAAGGACTGGTCCGCAACTGCTACGGAAGGTGGGTCCAACCTGACCGAGAAGCTGATGACGTGCCCTCTCCTCTGCACGTGGAGCTCTCCTCGCCCTTCGACCTTTGACATTTATTTCAGAGGATTCATGTTCCTCCGTTTGGTCCATAAACTCTTTGGTTTTGTACACTTCACTAAAATCATTCATTCATTATGAAGCTTTTATTTAATGCCTTTGTTTAAATAATTACAATTAATTTTCTGAAATAAGATTAATAAATGATAAACATAAAGTTTAAAAAAGTATTTTAATTTTTGAGATATAATTGTTAAATGTGATAACAAAAAATAGTGTTATGAGGTATGATAATGAGAATCTTAAAAATTCATGTCGAACAAAAGACTTTATCAAAATTGTGAAGTTTTATTTTTAATCACTATATCCATAACAAGTATAATTATAGGGAGTGTGAAGGGGGTGTAAATTTTCCATAACCATGTGCATAAAATATGGGGCTTTAAGAACCTTGCTCAATTTTTTAAAATCGTGTGTTGATCACTAGAAAATTGCCCTTCTTCTCCAACCTTAATTGGATAGCCAACCCTAAATGGATAAAGAAAATGATGTATTTTTGGACCTACATTACATGAAGGAAAAAATGAACTTTGATATTTTTCAAAACCCTCAATAATGTACAATATTAAAAATGACACTCTAATAAATGTAATAATTCTTTATCCAAAAAAACCAATGTAATGCAATGTGTCACTAATATGAACTTTATTATTACAATGAATGCCCTCTAAATACTCAAGTTTGATTGAACTCTATAACATGCTTGTAAATTCTCAATAGATTATTGTGATAATAAATCTTAGATACTTTTTCAATTGATCTCTAGATTCCTAAATGCTTAAAGATGTTTTGTATATTTTTTGATATCGTGGCCATGGGGTAAAAGTTTAGAGAATGATTGGGCTTGCCATTATAACTCCACTCCATGCAAATGAACTACTCCATGATGAGCAGATAAATTGAGTCTTAAATCCATGACTACCAAGTCTAGGGCACTTTAATGAAAGCTTATCCACTAGTTGGGCAAACCCCGTAGGCTAGATACTTGTGTATTTATATATGACTTGAATTTAGATTAGAACCCTTTTGGCTTCCAAATACACATCAAAACACTGAAAAGGTAGTCAAGACAAGACCATAAAATCTCGAGACTTCCTAATCAACCCGAACAACCACACCCCAAAAACATACTAAGTTGACATTTGTTTTTGGTCATTCTTCTTGTACATAGAATTCTTGTTACTAATTTTAGTCCCATATATTTATTTGTCTAATGGATGTCATTAAAATCATTCATTCATGCATTATGAGGAAGGAAGGACTTGAAGCTCTTAAAGAACACTTTAGTTTGTACATATTAAAAATTTTATGTACGCGTGCTACTGACATATAAATGGATTTTAATCAAATTGGAACATAAATAGTCATAATTAATTTTACAAATAAGATAAATAGATGATGAAAAGAGGGTTTAGAAATTTATCCTGATTTTGTAGAGATTTGAAGATAGTTGTTGAAATATGACAACAAAAATTAAAGGTTTGTGGCAAAACTAAAATAACCTAAAAAATAATATGAATGGAAACTCTTATAAAAACCATCAAGTTTTGTTCCTAGTTTCCATAACCATAATAAATACAAGTTTGGGAAGTGTTAGGGAGGTGTAAATTATTTTTAAAATTATGTTCATCATATCTATGGATCCAAAATTCTTGCTAATTTTTTTGAAATCTCATATCAATCACTAAGAAATTACACTTCCTCTCCAAACCCTAAGTGGGTAACTAAACCTAAAAATGATAAGGAAAATGATGTTTTTTTGAGTTTTCATTACATGATGGAAAATATGAGCTTCTTCGATATTTTTCAAGCCCATCAATGATGTATAATATAAAAAATGATACTCTAATAAATGCAATTTCTATTCAGCCAAAAAAATTAATGTAATGCAATGTATCACTAATATGAGCTTGAATGCTACAATGAATACTCTCTAAATTATTGTTTGATTGAACTCTAGAATGCTTGTAAATTTTCAATAGGTTATTGAGACAATAAATGTTAGATACTATTTTAGGTGATTTATAGATGCCTAAATACACTAAGATGCTTGTGTATTTATAGATGCTTTGAAATTAAATTAGAGCCTTTTGGTGCAAAAACTGACATTAATTGATCAAAAAAGCATACAAGACAATACCCAAACGTAAGCATGCATTTGATATGTTTCAAGGGGGACCACTATGGATATATTTTTATGTACCTAAAGATATGATATATTAATGTATATGAGTTGATGGAGATGCTAAAATGTGGTACACATCTCCCTTAGTTAGTTATATGGGTGCAATATATTATAATAAATGAGTAACTTATGGAATGAGTGCATTAGGTAATGGTCAGCTTATATTGAAATTATGAGGTTACCCATCCTTAGTTAGTTATTAAGAGGTCTATTTTAATGGGGTGAATATCATTATAAATAAATCAGGTAAGTGTTAAGTTTTCTATTTGATAGAAGTATATTAGAGGTTATCCCCTCAAAGAGACATTGTGGAGTTATTCCTTCCTAAAGGAGCATTGTATGGTGTTACCCTACCTTAAGGGTATTATTCTATTTCTTCATATATTAAATATTTGAGTATATTGGCTCACCAATATCTATTATGTTATGCTAATCTACATTATATTTTGTATATTTTCAATTATTATAAGTGTGTATCATAACAATTGGTATCAGGCTTTGATTTAAGCACATTATATGCGGCAAAACCCTAATTTTGTGGAATTGATTTTATTATTGTAATCTATTTTGAATTTTTATACAAATGTTTTTATAGTGTTGAGTAATACTTTAAGGAATTCAAAGTAAAAATTCAAAGTTTTTTGTTCCATTTTAAGGGTGTTATTTCTATTTTATGGTTTGTAATAAAATTTTCATATCCATCAAAATATAAATAAATTTTCTATGAAATTTTTAGAATTTTTTGAGTGAATTATTGAGATTTTATGATTTTTTGTATATTCACTCTAGAGGCCAATTTTTTTTTGGAATTTTCAATATCATACATGGAAGCTACAATAAAAAAATTGGACTATTTAGATCAGTTTTCCATGAGTTATTCTACTTTTAGGGGTTTTCCCTTAATCCTAGTGTTTTTTCTAAATCATGGTTCAAAGGGATTAAAATAATTTAGAACATTTGATGGAGAGTTTTAAAACAATGTAAAATATTTCGAAGAAGTATTCTATGGTAAAAAATGGACATGTGGGGAAAGAAGAGACTAATGATGATAACCAAGAAGAAATTACAAATGAAGAATAAGAAGATGAACATAATGATGATGAGAAGGGAGATATAGATGATTCAAGAGGAGAGGTTAAGGATAATGATGTGGAAAAAGAGGAAGAAAATAATTTTGATGATGGAAATGAGGAAGACTAGGCCTCTACATATGAAGAAGAAGAAACATAACATAATAATGATGATTAAAATGATAAAGATGGTGTCCAGAGAGAGGTAGATGATCTTGAAGAGGATGAAAAATGATTAGATGATAAGAGTTCAAATAATTTAGCTCCAAAGAAATCAGAGTCATTTTTCTAGTTTTATGGATGCATTCAAAAAAATAAGATTATTGTGTCTATAAACCCTAGATACAAGTATAATTTCATTAACATAGATGTATCCCAACATATATAGGTTCAATCAAATAATATCAAGGAGGCTCAAGTAGATGGTAAGAATATTCCAATTTTTGAAGATTTGAAGCTCACGATAGACAAATATTTTTTGTATTCATATTTTTGTGCTTTGGATATACATGGTGTAGATGTGGATCTTGGATATCCATGGTTAGAGACTTTGGGAACATTAAATATTAGCTTTCTCAGTTTATTTTTAGTTAAGTCTTATTTTCACCATATTTATTACTATTTTTAAAAAGGTTTAAAAGACACATAAATTATACAAATTATTACTATAATTATTATAATATTATTGAATAATTTATTATTCTAGACCCTTAACTAAAATAGGAATAAGACTCTAATATTCCCAAAAAATTTAAATCATTTAGTGAACCTGACTTACTTCATTTACGATAAAAACCCTAGGTACCCTCAAAAAAATTCATTCTATTTTTTTCTAGTATTTTTCTACTTTTTCTTGAATATTTATATCAAAATTTTACGTTTAAATTTTTAAACTTACCATAGTAATTTTAAAAAGCATTTATTTCAAACCCTAGTTGAATTTACTACGTCCCTTTCACACAAAAACCCTAGAAACCCTAGGGTAAATTGCTTGCTAAGTTTTCCAACATTTTTATAATTTTTTTACCTACATATTTTAATAAAAAATTCAAATTTAATTTTTAAAACTCACCATAGTAATTTTAATTTTTTTTCTTTCAAACCCTAGTTGCCTATACTAAGTCTTGGTATTTTTCTAATATTTTTATGATTTTTTCCTGCATATTTAAATCAAAATTTCTAGTTAATTTTTAAAAGTTACTATAGTAATTTTAAAAAATATATATTCCAACCCCTAGTTGAATTTACTAGGTCAGTTTGTTTCCTTGTGGTATCACCTTACATGTTTGTGAGCTTCATATCATTTTTATGCATATTCCAGTTTATTGTTTTTAGGACTTTACATTTATTTTATTCAGTACTTTCCTTTCATCAAATTTTTCTTGTAAAACTTATTGTAAAAAATTCATTCCATTTTTAATTTGTTTTCCTACTTTAACAATGACCCAATATACCAATTTTGACAAAACTGATAAGAGGGAACTTCAAGACCATTTAACTAAACATCTTGATATGCAAGATGGCATGCTTAAAATACTACAAGAAGAACAAAAAAAAGTGAAATATGGTCAATCCTTTCAAACCATAGACCACCCAGTTGTAAATAACACTATGGGGGCAACTATGTCTCAACAACCCCTTATAACTGCTCAACCTTCTTATGAGGCAACATCAGTTATGAATAGTACATCTTTGTCTCCTGACATGGCTACCCTTGTGTAAGAGATACAATCTCTTCAATCTAAATTGATACATATTGAGCAAGGTGCCTCTAGACCTACATAGGATTTGGATTATTTTGCTCTACTACATACACCATTGACATGTCATGTTGCTTCTACACCCTTGCCACTAGGTTTTGTTCAACCTAAACTTACTCTATATTATGGTAAAGGTGATCCAGAGACATACTTGAGATATTTTCAAGTAGCATGCTTAGACTATGTGCCAAATGACTGGTTACTAACCAAGCTATTTCCATAAAGTTTAAAGGATTATGATTTAAAATGATTTTATAGTCTACTAAATCAATTAGTCAATGCATTCAATACTTTAGTTGATATGTTCCTATCTCATTTCAGCATTAACATAGGTGACAAGGTTTATTATTCCAAAGTTGCACAATAGAAACAAAGGTCAAATAAGCATCTTACAGATTATGTTCTTAGATATAAGACTATCTTGGATAAAATGACTAACCCCATGTCCGATCAAGAGTTACAGGATCTCTTCAAATAGAGTATTCTACCAATTTTGCATGAGTCAATAATGTTTAAAAGGTTCTCTTTCTTCACTGAGTTATGTCATACACTAAATGAAATGGAAGTCAAACTAATTTTAATGGGCAAACTTAAGTACACAAGCATATCATAAATAATAAATAAGAGTAATAGTAAAGTCCCATATAAATTAAATGTCAATGATAGCAAAAGTTAAAATCAACCAATAGTTAATGCAATTTCAGAGCCCCCTCAGTGAGTGGTTTTATTCATGCCTCCTCGATGAACTTTTACCAATCTACCAGTATCTCCAGCCAGAGTCTTACAACAAATATTGGAATGTAACATCATATCTCTCTCTCCTATTCAGGAAGTTGATCTAACACATATTCTTCTATGGGGATATGATCATAATGCATTTTTCCATTTCCATAAGACACTAGGCCACATAATGAATAGATGCATCAGTTTGAAACACAAGATACATGACTTGATAGATGGAAATATTATTGATCTTGGCACTCCATTTGAGCCTCCTCAGGAAAAGAAAACATACGATAAGGATTTTAAATTTTTCTCATATCCCTTCCCATAACATTCTAAACAAGAGATAGGGGATACATCAGGTGTTCACCATGCATATCATGCACACCCTCCACTAGCTATATACTATGTACCTTCAGTTGAGTCACATCCTTTGAGCAACATGATTGGTGTGTATAATTCTAGAGTTCCAACTAGACCTTCCATCTCCTTCTTAGAGTAGGGGATAGTTGAGTATGATTAAGATTACTATGAACTCTTTAATAGAGTTTACATTAATCATCATCCTATTCATAGTGTCCTCATAAATAATGGATCTAGTGTGAACATGTTCACTTTAACATTACTATTGTATTTAGGATATTCAAAATAGGATATTACCCTAATGGATAAAGTTATTATCAGATTTAGTGGGCACATACAGAGTTCATTGGGTAAGATTGTACTTCATCTACAAGTTGGTCCAACACATATTTCCACATAATTTACTATTATTCCTATTGTAGGAGCCTTCGATATGTTACTTGGTTGACTATGGATTCAGAAACATCATGCAGTGCCTTCTATAGTTCACAGATGCATGAAATTCATTCATGTTAATTAGGATGTTATAGGTGATGGAGTCCATATGAGTTACCACTCCCCACTTCAGAGCCATTTGCCACTTTATAGTCACCAGTTTTAGCTTTTCCACCAGTTACAATTCTTCCTCTAGTTCAAATTTAGACACAATCAAGGCCTTCCTTGCTAGCATAGAGAGTTCATACACTTCCATGAAGGCCTTTTTTAGAGCAACCATAGTTTTAGGACTCTAGATAGTTTCCAACTATGGTATTCAAACCCAGGGTAGTATCATTGAGGTCTCATACCTCTACACATAGATCACATGTTCAAAGAGCTTATCCTACCACTATATGGGTCCCCAAGAGCCCTACAATTTTATCTACTTCTTAGAGTTATGGGGGGACCCCACATATGGTTTTCACTACAGATATTTTAGAGAATTTATAATAGACATAACTTTTAAAGTCACAATCTCAACCATTCCATCATGCTTCATGATCACACACGATCCTTTTCCTTGATATAAGACACCATGATAGGGAGTCTCTCATGAGACTCATCGGTTAGTATCATTTTTTCTCCATCTTGATTGTAGATAGATTCTTTTCAATTTATTTTATATAGTCTTATTATGATTGATTGTACATAGCTTATTTAAAATAACTCAAAATACCAAATACATTCAATTATGCCAAAAAACAAAAAGATTCAAATAAATCAAAAACACCAAAAATACCAAAAACATTTCAATTATATGCATTATCCATGCTTTACATTTCTACTGCCATGTTAGACTTACATTTTTCTATTCTATGTTATTGTATGTTAATTTATCTACATTACCATACTTCACTTGATATTCTTTGAGTGTGTGTAGAGACACCCATATCCTTGATTGCTTTACTCTACCTATTGAATGGGAATTCTATTTTCACATTCAAGACATACATCAACATATCTACCCATTGGGGGCATCTTCTACATGACTACATCATCCAAGTTGTGTCATTCTTACATCACACACTCTATTTATCATGTTGATGTAAATTAGTTACTAGCTTACATAGATTATTCTATCAACACTCACTATTATATAACACTTGTGTATTTATTAGCATCTACCTAGTTTTGTACTCCAAGTCTTACATACTTTCACTTCTTGTTTTGATTAGTTAGATGTGATTGTATTTATTGTATTTAAATGTCTTCCTTTCTTGATTCACATATCTAGATGTGATTGCATTTATTAGTTCCTATTTATCTCTTGTGTGTACATTAGGAAATTTTCCAATGTCCTTTGCTTCTATTCTTATGTGTACCTTAGAAAATTTGCCAATGTCCTTTACTTGTAATCTTCTATATGCCTCTAGCCCTCATGCCAACCTTGTTTGTTTTTAATTGTATGTGTATTTGGCATATGAACATGCCTTGTATGAATATTTTCCAAGTTTTAGTGATATGTGCTCATTTTCCTTATTTTATTGGCCTCTTAGCCACTCTTGTATGCTTCTTACTTCTTTTCATGCATCCTTGTTTACTTCTCAATTGTATGCAATGCCATGATTCATATCATGTATTATCTCACTTTCTTGGATCCTATGATGGACATCATGATCCATCCCTCCTTGACAAGTAATAACTAACCAATTTTTTTAGTTTTGGTTCAATATATTTCACATTATATTACATTGTTACATCTATCTAAGCATACCCATGTTGATCTAACAATGTTCAAAACAAAATATGTTATATCTTGAGACTTATTTTTAATTATCATTGTTATATCTTGTATTTCATAGCATAACACACTTCTAGGGCTCTTTCTTCTAAGGGCAGTCATTATAGGGTTTTCATTCCTACTCTCATAGGAAGGGACAATAATAAAGGGTTTTGTCACAGAGATTAGAGCCCTTTATCGATAAAAAATCAATTCTTAGAACACTTAGAACAATAATCAAAGTTCAAACTAAGAAGAATAGACCAGAAAAAATAGTGATGACTATAGAATAGTGATCAAAATCAGCAAAGGACAAGAGCACCAAAATTGGATTACAACATCAGACACTAGGGTGTCCTATTTTTGGTGCTCTTATCTAAATAGCAAAAAACATAGATTTTATAGAAATAGATAAAAATGTAAGTTTAGTTATAGTTTTGTCAGATACATATTAGTTTAGATTCAATAGTTTTAGCATAGTTTTTCTCAAAGAATCTAGATATGGGGGTATCATGCATGGTATGATGGTTCTCATTTCTAGTTTTAGATTGGGTAGTTGGTAGAACTTCTATATAAGAATCCATGCTATAAACATTAATGATTGGGGGAATTATGTGTTGCACATTTGAATTATTTTATTTATAAGTTCATTTCATTAACTAGGTATTCTCAGTAGGTGTGTGCCTTATTTCATCTATAGGTGGTTAACATCATTCTCAAGTGGATTTCAGATAAGCCTAGTTCCTAATTTTGGAGTGGCTTTCATACAAGCCTAATATCCACCTTTTGATGTGGACAAG
Source organism: Torreya grandis (assembly GCA_037957365.1). Lineage (NCBI taxonomy): Eukaryota > Viridiplantae > Streptophyta > Pinopsida > Cupressales > Taxaceae > Torreya > Torreya grandis. The sequence continues at coordinate 855,248 of JARHVA010003876.1, read as the reverse complement.
ATTAGCCTAGTTTCTATTACACATTTTATTATCCATGCCACATTATCATATTTTAGAGCATTCATGGGCTTTAAGATCCATCTTATATGATACACAATCGTATCGATATCAGTTATAGCTTCATGTAGTGGTTAAAAATAAAGCCAAAGGAATAGATGACCTTTCTATTCTTGAGGCACCTACTTAGATGGATTGGACACAAAGTCCAAACATTGATCAACACATGCAAGATCACATAAATTCCCTTGGTGGGTGATGACGAAGACAAAGGGCCAGCCTTCGTATTCTTGAGCCACTCTCGAGGAATTAAGAACTCAACTCCATTTATGATATTACTTTGGTTTAGTACATAACCAATATTATCCAACATCATCCAACATCACTAATCATCACTTAATAATATAATATATTTACACTTCACAATGTGCTCTCTATGCACACTCAACATCACACATCTTCATGGGCTTCACCCTTATAGGTAAGTTCAGGTATACTTTCTATTTTTCTTTTATCCTAGTATTTCACTTTTATACATCACTAGAATAAAGAGGGGGGAAATGTAGTCATATAAAATGTCCAAATTGGTAGTTTGAGTGTGGCTTGTGACACCCTATCAATAGCTCCTTTTTGCATGCTCTCATGAGCTTTTTAGACACTTTTTTTCTCATTTTCAGTCATCCGTACACTTTTGAACCCTAATTATAGCTCACCCAAGCTACATTTCCTAGTCTAATCCTATCCCCCCAAGTCCCAAACCTATAGGATAAGATCACCATACCTAAACTATAGCACTGGACCCTAGGGTGTTTGATTTTTGGCTCTCTTGTCCAATCACATTTTGATCCCAAATGATCATTTTAATTTGATTCCTATCCTTCATTATGTTAGCCTAGCATGAATGCATTTAACCTGTGACCAACATTTTTCCTATAAGATCCCATTCAAAGGTCATTTATAAAGGGAGGTGATAAATATTATAAATCAATCAAGAATACAAGCAAACTACTAAGTTAAATTTCCCTATTCTCTACATACAATCACCCAACACAACTACAAACACATTCAAAATCTCATACCAATCCATAGCCACCTCAAGAACTCTCAATTTGGAATTTCTACAAATTCATAACACTATTTCACAAAGCACATTTAGGTGGAATAAATACATATGGCTTGATCCCTCTTCAGAGTATTGGTATGTAGGCAATGTGCCCACACAAGGGGTGTGGATTACACATTTAGTGCATCTTACACACACTAAAACCCCCTCTTTCTCAAGTTTTATTAAGAACAATAAAGGTCTAGAGTTTTAAAAATTAAATCAGTTCTATAAGGAGTTCCGTTGACATTTAACACTTAAGATTTCATAGGCAAGGTAAATAAGGATAATGAACAAAACCCAAAAAAATCAGATCTTTATGACTAATTTGAACAACATAAGCAGGAGTAGACTATAGTACCAAACCCTAAAGTGTCCTATTTTTGGTGCTTCTATCCTCTCACCAAATGAAATCTAGATTCTTATTTATGATACTGTCTCAGTCCTTCATAACCAGTTTCAAGCCTTGTTTCATCTGTCTCAGTTTGTTTCTATCTAAGTCTTATTTTCTCCATATTTACTTCTATTTTTAGAAAGGTTTAAAAGGCACATTAATTATATAAATTAGTACTATAATTATTTTAATATTATTTATTGATTTATTATTCCAAAACCTTAACTAAAATAGGAATAAAACTCCAATATTCATAAAAAGGTTAAATCACATCCAAAGATGACATGGCCCATGTGGCTTCGAGGACATGCTTAGTGGCATGGAAAGTAAAAACAAAGACAAAATAACTAGATCATAATTTTACAAGGATGGAAATAATTAATTGATTATCATTTTTGACAATGCCACATTATTTTAACTATAACATGAGTAATTCAAACTTTTTAAAGAGGTCCTTCATAGTGTCAAAATCGCTTTGGCTCAACTGATGATCTCATTTTACAACTCACTACATCTCATTATATCCTATTCCCCAAAGAATTTTTACAATGTGTTCTATATTTTATTATGAACATATATAGATTCAATATATGTAGACATTCATATTTGGTACAAGCATAATTTAATAGCATGTTTTGTAGATTCTTTGCATATATACATATCTTGACTAAGGATTAGATATCTAGTCACATGGATGCTTATGGACCTCTTCAGTTCTATTTTTTTTCAATTGGTTTACTTACCACTTAGGCCTGTATGTTATTTTATTACCCTTTATCCAATGTATGCTAGGGATCCCTATCTATTATTTTCTATTTTATGTATGTTTTTAGCACCTATAGACTTACGTCTATTTTGGACACTAGAATTGATGTTAGTGTCTAACTAAGACACAACTATCTAGTCTTATATTTTTAATCTTTTTTTGTATATTTTAATTTATGATCATTTGTATAAACCTCTTTCCCAATCCTATTATTATATTTTCATGTGTCACTATATCCTAATCAAAAATCAAGAGGTACCTATATATATATATATATATATATATATATATATATATATATATATATGTTATAATATAATTACATTAACTATTAATTTGATTACACAATTACCAAAATAGAAAGTACTACATATTTAAATCTATCAAACTACATTATGATAATTAATAGAATATCTGAAGCATTTAAAAGGTTAAATAAACTATTTCATATTTACCAAGGGTTAATCTAAGAAATATCATGTAGTCACATAGTTATAATTTCACACACATACCTAGGAGGCATAACTACATGTTAGTCTGAGGCCTTATTTAGAGTATCAACTATGCAGGCAACACTTAAAAAAGAAACAGGGTTACTAGGGTTAGCTTGAGTCATGTGCTAACCCATTTTTACCAAGTTAAAGGAAGTTTGATGAATAATAACTAGGGTTTTACTTATTAAATTAATTTTTTGCATAGACAAGTGCAATCTGCACCGTAGGGAAATTTTAAAGTTGATAACATAGGCTTGGTGTAAATTTGAATCCATTATTGTGCATATCCTTGACTGGAAACTTATGTCAGATGTAGAAACTTATGTTAACACTACTATCCCTATCTAGCTCAACCATTTTGTGGGAAAATAAATTTAAAATGTAGAATGAACAAGGTCAAAATATATAATGTAATCTTGTGATGATTCTTGATCACTGTCATACCTCAAAAAATAATATCAAACAAGATAAGCTCTCTTATCCTTTTTCTTCTTTGTACTTATTTTACTTAGTAAATTATGAAAAATATATACTATTGCCTATTATATCCTAAATTTGAATATTGTCATTCCTTTCAAACAATGTATCAGTTTTTGTATTTTCTATGAAAATTCCCCAAAACCATAAAAACTTTGGTGAACCCATCCTTTAGTATTAAACCAAACCCTAGTTTTCATGTAGGGTTTTCTCCTTCAAAATAATTTCATTTCAGATTTATGTATATTATTTTTAGATCTAGTTTTCTCTTCCTACTTGTATGGGCATAGTTTAAGAATGCTTAATTACATAATTGTTTTGGCACTAGTGATTGTGTGTTTCATAATTTTATTAAATTTTAAAATCCTTATAGATTCACAAATATAAGTATATGCATGAAAGCTTCATTATGATCATTTCTTCAGTCCACTTGATGATCAATGTATTGTATATGAAGTTCTTATAGGAAAAAAAGGATAAAGCCTCTTTTTCTTAAAACTATGATAATGAATGAACCAATGATATAAATGCAAATTTAAATCAACAAGGGGGTGGAATTTATTCTTATGCTTATGAATGTGATGATATCCCTCTTGGATATGGCACTTCTCCCATTTCTCTATTTTATGATGATGAAGAGTCAATATGTATGTAAAATGGTAGCATTCCTAATATTTCAAATCATAATGTTGAATGCATACATCCTTTAGTTACTTCAAAAATTGAGTTTGCTCTTTCCCTTTCCAATGATGCAAATGTCTAAAATGTTAATTTTTCCTCTATCTCTATTGATGAAAATATGGATGAAATAAAATGTGTGACTTATTCTCCAAGTAATGCTCATGTTGAAAATTATATGATTTATTTGGACGACTCAAGTGAAAATAGTCAAATTTGTTCTACCCCTTTAATTTATGGTGAACAACATGCATGTCCTATATCTCCCATTGAATTACCTAAAAAATTAAAAAAAGTACATATGAAGATCCTAAGGAAATGACTACAAAACATGCATTATTTGGGGACATATATAAAATTCCAAGTATATTTCATGTCTTTTTAAAATATCAAGTAATGTAATTAAAATAAAATCAAAAGTAACCTTGCATCTTTTCCCCTCCTTCCAAAAATAAAACCAAAACTAAAAGTGGTATTGTTCCCTCCTTTGCACTATCTGATACAAAAGACTAAATGTTTACAAATGAAGTTTTCTCATCTACTCGTATTGAATGCCACAAGATTTTAAATAGTGTAACACCTTTTAATGATAATATTACAATCCTTTGTGCAATCCAACATGATATACTCACCTCTTTAATCATGGATACACCTTTAAAAAAAGTTGTACAACCTTGTGATGATCCTCCTACTAATAGTGAAAAGTATTTAATTATTACTATGTTCCATATTCATGGTAATTTATAACCCCTAACAAAATCTTTAACCAATTTTGGTGATATGTTATCTACTATAACTATCATGGGAATTTTAAAAAAATAAGTTAATAATATTTAACTTCAGTGTATAACTACCATGGCAATTTTGCAACAATAAGATAACAATATTAAGATACAAATTTGTTCTCATGAGGCTATATATTGAGAAGAATATATTAATAGAGAAACCTATTTCTAAGTGTAGATGATATTTTATGATTATGTATCACCTCAATCTTGTACACTTAGAAAAATTAGACCTTGGCTATTTCTCTTAGTTCTACATTGTGTTTGCTTTTTCAAGCCTCACATTTTCTCTATCTTGTGCCCTTTGGACTATCTATTAGTTTGATCAGTCTTATATTGATGATACAAAATCCTATCTTGTAACAAATGCTTAAAGTGTAATTATCTTACACCTCTATAATTTTTAAGCCTATACCTATTTTTTTATTCCCTAAATACTAACGTCTGAGATAAAAAATAGGTTTGATGTTACTATCATGTCCTGATGCAAGTGTTTAGTGCCCTAAAGTCATAAAATTTATAAATAAAATGTATCCTAATGGTCAGTCTAAGTGATTTAATGTGAGCTATTACTATAAAGGGATTGATATAAATACAAGAACAAACCTCATTCATTCCTCATTAGGAAATACTTAAAAATTAGATTAAAGAGCATTCAATTGAGTAAAATTTCTTTATTTGTTTTTATTTTCATACCAGTCATAGGTAAAAAAAATATACAAGTTTGAATTAATAAATGAGTAGCCCAAGAGCCTAATTTTTCAAGTCACAATATAATTCATTATTTTAATTACTTTACACACATTTCATGATTCAAATACAAGCCTACATGTAGGGGAAATTTTAAGGCCCTCTTCTAGAGTATTGTATATGTAGGTAGTGCCATTTGAAAATAGTGTCATTAGGGTTAGATCAAAACCATGTGCCTACTAACCAATTTTATCCCAATGTCACATTAGAGAAGGAAATTTAGGGTTTTAATATTTCATAGGGAACAAATATCCATGACCTAGATCTAAATGCACTAAAATGAAGGTGAAACCAAATCCAAAATCATCCAAGTGGTCACATTCTATTTCAATAGATATTTTATAAAGGCACTATCATCAAACTCAAATAGTAGCATCGACGTACATGTATAGGGTTCATGAAACTGTCTAGATAGCCAAAGACACTAAATCCAAAATCTAACAATTATTCCAAAACTATCTTCCCACATGCTTTCAAACTATTTTAGATCTATAACTATATTAGCATTAGAACAAGCTAAGTGCATCTCCTCTTTGTCATTTATATATCTAACATAGTTTTACTTTCTATATTTAAACTATCTCAAGATAGTAAATTTAGTGTATGTTTATATCTGAGTTTAACATCTAATTGGCCTACTATAGATCTAATTATCACCCTTGTGCCATTTCATTTATCTATTCTTTACCCTAATTTTAAAGTGAAATACATACCTACAACATTTCATTTTAGGGAACTTGACATATATGAATGCAATTTTTTTTTCTTAAGGTTTTAGAATTCTATAATTTGTTGTAAACTTTAAACTTTTCATTTAAAAATCAATGGAAAATATGAGTGAAAAAACATAATTACAAATGAAAAGATCAAAAATCATTAATTACTCATCTCAATAATAACAAGGGATTAATAGATGTATTTTTTGTAGGTTACAAAAGATGAAATAAGTAAACACGATAAAACCAAGGATACCTCACCTATTAATGGTGAATCCTTAAAAGTTAATATAACTTATACCACACTTATAAATACACCTACATCTAATGGGGGGCATAGATTATGTGTTTAAACCTTTATTCCCTTAATCTACTATTGATACATCTATTATGGACTTACCCATTATTTCAACACAAATACCAGTTTAAATGCCTATTAGTATTCAAAACATGTTTTCATCCTCATTGATGACTAATAAACTTTATAATATAACTCACACTTGGCCTATAATTCAATCCTTCTTTCAAGTTATAAAAAACATAGAAGACAAGATTAAAAATACTGAACATAAAACATTAAAATACCCCCATGTTATAGATTTGTAAGATGTGTTGCATAACCCTCTTGCACTTGAAATATATTTACACCCTTTTTTAACTAAATTTGTTGCACCTAGGTTCAAATTTTATGACAATAAGGGTGATCTTGAAAAACATCTTCTAATGTTCTATGTGACATGCCTTGACTATTCTTCAAAAGATAAATTTTTTACCCTATGATTCCTAAGAAGTCACAAAGACTATGATTTAAGGTGGTTCTCTGATCTACCTCTCCAATCAATAAAAGCATTCAAACCTCTTTCAGACAAATTTTTATCAAAATTTTCCATTAACATTTTCAAAAAGGTTTCCTATGCCAAAATTTCTAAAATCAAATAAGGAACCAATGTACCTATCAATGAATATGTCTTGAGATATCAGATAATGCTAGCCAAAATGATGAATCTGATGGTAAAAAAGGAGTTACAAGATATATTCAAGTAAAGTTTTCTTACTCCTTTGAATGAGTCTATTGTATTTAATATGTTTTAATCTTTTGATGACTTATGCCATGTTCTACAAGACCATGAAATTAAGCTTATATCATCGCATAATCTCAATTATGTAACCACACCAGTTCTATCTACATCTAGTAATTTTTTCTCAATTAAACCAATTTATAAGGTAAAATCTTCTGAGCTTAAAAAAGAAACAATCACCATGGTTAGCACAATTGAACAACAACCTAATCAACTTGTCTTATATAATGCACCAAGGAGACATTTACATGTTTACCTAAGTCTCTAGATTTATTACGCTTGTGGTTACTTGAGTGCCAACTTATATCTATCCCTCATCCTATTGAGGTTGATATCAGTTGACCTCTACCTAAAATATATGATGTGAATTATTATTGTGATTATCATCAAAGATAAAAACATTCTATGAGTAGATGTTTTACCTTGAAGTAGAAGATCCAAGATATTATCAATGACCAAAAGCTTTCATTTGAGTATCCTTCAAAGGAATCAGGTTCACAACCTAACGATCACCATAAACATAAAATAGTTTACAATATTTTACAATACCATTCTAAAACGGAACCAAGAGTCCAAATGGCATATAATGCACATCCTAGTCCATCACATTATAGATAGACACTAGATGGGATTATTGGTAATTACACATGACATATACCTCTTATGGTTCAAAGACCTTCTATTTCCTTTGATGATATTGAAATTAAGGATGATGACTCTAATATTCATTCCCTATTTATTTTAGCATACCTTAATAAACACCCCATACATAGTGTTATGATTGATAATGGTGAAAATTAAAATGTTTATACTGTGACATTACTTATGCATCAGGGTTATACTCATCATGATTTAAAATTACATACCATATCAATTAGAGCATTTGATGGGACCTCTCAGAAGGTTCTTGGTGAGATTAACTAATATTTATAGGTTGGTCTTGTACATGTGGTTAATATCATTTTAGGTATCCCTTCCACAAGAATCTTTGATATATTTTAGGAAGTCCTTTGACGCACACTCTTCAATCAATACCTTCTATAGTGTATGTGTTAAATACATTAATTTCAATCATGTAATTATAGTTTCTAGAATTCCATATGAGTATCCTCTTGAATAGAAGAAACTTAGACAACTAGCTATCAATCCTATTAAGGCTAATCCACTATAAAAGTGTAATCAATAAGTAATTCCCTTTACTATGTGGTTGGTACTTAAGAGACCATTACATCAAAGACATACAATAAATTCCATGGAATCCCAATCCTATATTATAAATCATGTTCATAAATCTAGAGCACATACACATTTTTTTATTATTGATATTCTAAATAAATAAACAAACACTCAATTATTGGTTCTAAAAACACCTACTCTAATTACTATTATTATTAATTCATGATCATTGAGTTGTATTTTACATACATAGAACACCATTGATACCATAGTGATAGATGTTACACCTATATATACTTCTATGTAATGTACATGAGGTATTACACCAAATTTATAGTGGGTATATATTTATGACCATCAATTTTATGTAATCATAGGATGATATTTCCTATATTCTAAAAATACCAAAAAAAACATTCAAAAACATAAAAAACACTTCCAACACTTAAATATTCTAGTGGATCCTTGAAATCCATGTGGTACTTCCATATTGATGGACCACATATTTAGTTAATCCTATATGCACATATGTGTCACACTTATACTTGAGTGTGATATAGGCATATACATATTCATGATACACTCCTATTTTTTGATGTTGGGATTTCCCTCTACTCATGTCATATGAACATTGGGGGAATCAAATTCTTTGATCTTGATACACATAGGTTATATGTTTAGATGATCACTCTACACTATCATGTTTGAGATTACATATGTACTTACACATGCCTATTATCCATGATTATATCTTAAATTAGGTACTTAATATACTATACACTTGATGTATATTTATAACACAATATATCCATAGGCCATAATGACATATTTATGTTGGTTGTTTATGATTTACTTTATGCACTTGTTTGAGTGTTTTGTCTTGTTTATTCGAACATTTGAATATGTTCCTTTCATTGTGGCTGTCATGCCTATGTATGCTTTCATTTAAATTTACATCATGTCATTATTTGTGGTTTGGACATTTGAATATGTCATTCTTGATTTCATAGACATTCAACTAAGTCATGTCCCTTTGATTGTGTGACATTTGAACATGTCCCTTATTTGTGGTCTCCTTGGACCATTTCTTATTGACTTCTTTTTTAGTGTTCTTGTGTGTATGTTTGTTTGATTGTTGAGATTTTACTATTATTATCTTGACATTATCATGATATTTATCATGATTATTAGGCTTACCTATGATCACATTAGTTATATGCACTTCAATGATATATTTACCTAGGCATGTTCCTCATATATGTTACATCATTATATTCATAGATTTTACAGTTGTCTTACCCTGTTGAGGTGAGGTAAATCCCAATTCATATTTTTTTTGTCACCTCAATGGGGAATATTAATGGGGGAATGCTTGGGAAGCATATTCTCCACACTTGGCACAATTCTCAGATTCAGAGGGGGCATGCTTTGGAAGCATGTTCTCTACACTTATTTAGTATTTGTTACTTATATCAATTTGAAAATTTAGTGGGGCCATGTCATATGGGAATGAATTTCACAGATTTTTAATTTTTATATTTAGTAGGGGTATGATTTGGAATCATGTTCTCCATATTTATTCACTATGTGGTACTTATATCAGCTCACATATTCAGTGGGGGCATGCTTTAAAAGTATGTTCTACACACCTATTTGGTATTCAAAATATCTAGTTTATAGTAGGGGAATGTTTTGGAAACCTGTCCTCCAAATTGGTACTTATACCAGTTTCATATTTCTTCATATATATATTAAGGGAATTATTTAGAATCATGTCCTCCACACTTATATAGTTATCAAAATTGGCCAAAGCACAAAATTATATGATTTAGATTCATAGTTGTGGAAGAATACTATACATTGGTACCATTGTTATACACAGTTTCAATGTGGTACATATCTAAGGTGTATATGCTATGCAACATGTGCCTAGTATTAAAAAATCTAAATCATTTTTAGATTACAAAACCATTGCATGTACTAATACCCTATGGATTTTTATAGACCATATTGAGTCAATCTACTATAGTATTCAGTTTACCTTTAGGTATGATTGAGGTGATGAAATCACTCAATCTTTAAATTTTTTTAGGTTTGAATTGATCATTAATATTCACTAGGTTATAACTACCATTGGGTTATACGATTGAGATAATCTCAACTTCCAAGTGGTAACTCAATTTTGCACCAAAGTTGGGGGTATGTGCCTCTCTCTCTCTCTCTCTCTCTCTCTCTCTCTCTCTCTCTCTCTCTCTCTCTCTCTCTCTCTCTCTCTCTCCCTTCCTGGATATATTAAATTTAAATATTTATCTATATTTATCCCAATCTAGGTTTCATATCCTTATAATGATATATATTTTTTCAAACAACTTACCAATAAGTAAGAAAATTACATTGACACACAGGTGTACTCCTAAACCTTCCCTTTTCAATTTCAATCAATTTCCAATACTTTTAATCTATATTATATGCACTAATTTTACACTATAAAATGTTCTTGGTTAGAGGTTATTCACCAAAAAAACACTCAATTTTAAGTCAAGCAAAGACAAGGTGTGCATACACACCCAAGTACTTATTCCTTTACTTTAAATTATAAATTTCATTACTAGATTAGAGAGGGGGAAATTTAGATGATATTTTGTAATTATGTAGTACTTTAGTATTATACACATGGAAAACTCAGACTTTAGTTGTTCCTCTTAGTTATACACTCTCTTTTCTTCCACAAGGCTCACATATACTCTATCTTGTGCCCTTTGAGATATCTCTTAGTTCAACCAATCTTATATTGATAACACAGACATTCTATCTTTCTTATATTTCTTAAAATTTACTTATCTTGCACCTCTACAACTTATGAGCTTGCAACTATTTTGCTACTCCCTAGACATTAATGTGTAAGATAGATAGTTGCATCGACATTACTATCCTACCCTGACACAAGTGTATAGTGCCCTAAATTAATCTAGTTTGTATATGAAATTTAACCTATTTTTTAGCCTATGTGATTTAATGTAAGTTATTAATTAAAAAGGATTGATATAAATAAAATATCAACCCTCATTCATTCCTCATTGGGAAATGCCTAGCATTCAGACCAAAGGGAATTCATAGAGCTTTCAATTGAGAAAATCTTCCCTATTTATTCCTATTTACATATCAATCATATTTATAACACAACTACATGTTTGAAGTACGAAATGAGTAGCCTAAGAGCTATATTTGCCAAGTCACAAACTAGGTCACAATTATACTTAATTTACAAATATTATATGATTCACAAACAAGCCAACATGTAGGGAAGAACTACATGAGTTTGAGGCCTTCTTATAGAGTATCAGATATGTAAGTAGTGCCATTTGATAGTAGGTTCATTCGGGTCATCTTGACACCATGTGCCCACTAACCCATTTTCCCCCAAGGTCACGTTGAAGATGAAAAGCTAGGGTTTTTTCATTTCATAATGAGAAATTATCCATGACCTAGATTTAAATGAACCAAAGTGAAGGTGAAGCCAAACCCAAAAGCATCTAGGTGGTTGCATATTGTTTCACTATATATTCCATACAAGACACTATTGCTAGACTAAGAAAGTGATGTTGATGCAACCATCCAAGGCTGATGCAATTGTCTAGATAGCCTAAGACACTAGATCTAGAATCTAACAATTATTCCAAAATTATCTTCCCACCTAGTTTCAAAGCATTCAATATCCATAATTACATTAGTATTAGAACATGTTAAGTATTTCTATTATTTGTAATTTATATATATAACATTGTTGTAATTCTCATATTTAGATTATCTAAGTATAATAAATTTAGTGTAAACTTATACCTGACTCTAACATCTAATTAGCCTACTATAGATCTAATTATCACATATTTCATTTCTATATTATTAACCCTAGGCTTAAATTGAAATGCACACCTATAATATTTCATTTTAGGGTTAAACATGTTAAATTCTTTCTACACTTAGGATTAGAAAAGGTCAACACATAACCAATGAACACCTGATCTTATCCTTGGTCACCTTCTTGTGTCTTTTGAAGTGTCTCGATAGCCAAAGAGGAGGTAGGTTGTCCTTAGGTAGTGAGACAACATGTTTAAGTAATCATTCATGTCAAAAGTGTCATAGTGGCTCTATCTCATCATGTTTAAGGATTATGTCAAGACATCATTTTATGCAAATTATGTATAGGATTATGTGGAAAGACTTGAATTATTCCTTGTGATCTAAATGAACTCATGGAGGGTGATCCAACACACTATAACTTATAACAAATCATATGTTCAGTTGAGCATGCTAAGAACTTGCATAAATTAGGTTATAGTTCAAGAGAAGGGGCCAATTTGAAGAAAGATGATGAATCTTTTGTAATCCTTAGCATGTTTTAAGGTATTTTAGAAAATGTTAAGGTAACTATCAATTAATATTTCAATTGAGATCATGCATAATTACTTTCAAAGGGTATTCACACCATGGGAATATTATTATTGTGGACCCTAGGACACCATTAAATAATTATTATAGGTAAAATACATTTAAATGGGTCTCATTATAATCCTAATTCCATTATAGAGTGATTTCATATGCAAAAAGGTCTTCTTTTAGAAGGTAAATGCTTTTATCCACCACCACAGGGGTCCAGACATATGAAAATATGAATTTTCATCTTCCCTCCAGAAATAATACATATTTTGGACACATTTTTGACTCCTCATTTCCCTCTTCCTACCCACCAATAGAGTTTCAATATCCCAAACTTGATAAAATATAGGAAAGTGATGTTTTTAGGCATTTTTAGACTTGTACGACCAGATCAGAGTCAAATGAGGTTAGGAATATTTATGTAAACTCATTTTATAAATAAAATAATATAATCCATGAGTTTTAGAGTTATAAAGGTCAAAAACTATCCCTTTCCCTCCATCGTTCTTCTTGGTAGCCTTGGATAGCCATTCGGGTTTATGCTTAGTCCATACAAGAGAGAGAAAATGGTGAGCTAATATATTGAGAAAAAGAATGGGGTCTTATAAAATTTATATTTTTGGAATTATTTTATATATTTATGACTTCTTATTTATGAACAATGGTTAAGAACCTATGCAATCAAATTGGTCTTCTACATCTACACAAGGTCAATCTTTAAATGGTTTTGATGTATTTCTAATTTGATTGATGAAAAAATGCTTGTATGTATCTTATAAAGGTCATAATAGTCCATATAATTCATTATCCACCCATAGTTCACTTGTGTGAGCTCATTAGAGTAACAAACCTTCATGTTGTCCCAAGTTGCAGGTTGTAAGGAGTGATTTCTTGATGTTACAGAGCCTTTAACGCATGAATTTAGAAGTGAGTAGTTGTTTTATGAGCTTATGGGTTTATTGTAACCATTCAAGTATTATTTTCCTCCCAATAATAATGGAGTCATAAATTAAAATTCAACTCTTTCAAAGTCCTATTTTCAATGTGACAGTCATGCATATTGTGTAATCTCCTTTGCAAGTGTGAGCATGGTGTCATTATGATAACTGTAAAGAACCATGAGGTTATTTAAAATAATACATGATATTAATATATTATTAAAACTATGTAGTGTTTACCTCATGATACTCACTACCTCATACTCACAGAACCCATTCTCATCCTTAGCCCTTGATATACATGCTCTTATTTGAACACCTATAGGTTTGATTGTAGATGGAGAATAAGCTAAGAAATCAGTCATATTTTATGGTGTCTTCAATGTGTGTAGAGTGAATTTATATTTATAAAAAAAATATAAATGATGATAAATGTTGATAAGTGGGGATAATATTATCATGAATGAAAAAGATCACTCTTTTACGCAATCAGGAAACTAGGATTTCCACCTACAACCATGAGAAGATAAAGGATATTGAGTTTTGAATGGTTTGAATATGAGAATCAGAGGTCAATTAATGGATGAGAATAATATTAAAATATGTTTCCATCACTACATGAAACCTTAGGTTTCAAACAAAAGTAGAATGTCTGCACTCTTCCTACACATAGATTTGAGAGCACCTATAGGCAGGATCTTTAAGTAAGAGAGTGAAAGTGTCAGGAACCATGTATAAAGGTGAAATAAAAGAGTGAAAATAAGTTCTATTATTTTTTTATAAATTTTATTAGTCTCCATTGAACACTTTGGTCCTCTAAAGAAAAGAAGAACCTTGATAGGATAACTAGGCCTAGTAGGCCTAAATAGGCAATCATAGGCATATATATGGAAATTAGAGATAAATTACGCTTTTGTGAGCATGATGAGGATTATAATTATAAAAAAATATAAATAATTATGTTTATATATGGGAAATAAATTATAAACTTATAAAGTTGAGAGGGAATCTCTAGAATTAGACCTCTATGGTCAAACTAGCCTAGAGACCCAATAACCCTAAGCAAGAGCTAATGGGGTTATAAGAGATCTATGGAGGAGGAAGGGTAAAGAGGAGAATTAGAATAGGTAATTTATGGTGGAATACACAATTATTAGGTGTTATTAAAAAAACCCAAACTCTTTCACACCTCCTCAAGCAAATGCACCTCTCTCAAGCTCTCAATTAGGTTGGACAATTAACTTTAGTCATCTTCTCATGTTTAAAACTGTATAGAGATATTGCATAGGGATATAAGATCATTATTAAATATGTAAAGGTATTTATTATTAATAATAATGTAATTTATTCTCTCATAAAAAATCCTAACTCTATGAATCATCATTAAGACCTCCAACCGCCTTAGAAACACTGTTTGCACTATTTTGGAGCTCAAAGAGGACATAGTTTTAATTAGTACTTGAAGAAGTAGTTACATGGGACTGAATGGAATTTGTATATTATATAGGTTATTTTTTAATAATTTTTATTATAATTTGTTTGTAATTAGTCCACCTAACTCTATGATCATTTTTAAGACTATTGGAGCCTCTAAACTCTTGTTAAACCTCTCATAGTGACTTGATGGAGAAAATGTGTTTATTAACACCATAAAATTCAAAGTTTTGACATTAGAATGGTTTTTATGGTCTTATAAATTATAATTATCACATAAATTACCTATTGGTTGGCATGTGTAGAGTGTATGGTATACAGATTGGTCTTAGAGAGGACTGTTATAGGCCTAAAGAGTGTAGTTTTGAAGTCTTCTCATGGAATTGGATTAGGTGACACCTGAGGGATTATGTTAGAGAAATTTTTATACTTAGGTAGTGTGGTAGGATTAACCTAAATTTATTATGAAAGACCCAATGGAATAGTTACAATCTTTAAATTATTTCATCTGATGGTCATCCACAACTATGCCTAAATGTTTAGTTACCTGACAATGTACATTATGAAGGAAGAAGAAAGTGGATTAACCAAGCCAAAAAATTGATCCAATGGATTTATAAATTAGGTTCCATACTCTCAAATGTGTTCAAGTGATCAGATAATTCCTTTTGAGGGAAAAAGATAGAAACACTATCATTAGGTATATTGGCCTAATGCCCTTCTCAAAGCATTACTACTTGAAGACTGGAGTTAGAAGATAATAAAGGGTTGGATAGGACCTAAAAAAATTAATTATATCTAATGGAGTTATCAATTTTTAATAAGCATTGGTTTGCATAGGAGAGCTCACAATTGCCTATTTTGGCCTAAAATTGCCTTAAGAGTGAACAAAATGCAAAATGGTCACTTGAGGAGCATCTTCTTATGCATAGAACTATATAGAGGATTTTCATGGAGTTATGATAATATGGGTAAGGTTAAGGGCCAATGTTAGTATAATTTAGTGGCATTATTTCATAGGTTAAAGGCCTAACCTTTATGAACTATTGTTAAGAGTCTAAACCTCCCTAAACATCTCTAAAATCCTAGTAGAAGCTCAATGGGAAAGATATTGAGAAATTTTAAATAAAATGAGTTGATTTGGTCTTGAATAAAATTAAATCAAATTGTGTACTCTAAAAATTCCCTACTCATGGCATTAATTTGTATAAATAGTTATATGGATGCACCAAAAACCCTATTTTTACAAGATTTAGTGGTGAATCCAAGGTATAGAGTTAGATGAATAATTGAAGATAATTAAATAATATTTTGAGAATTTTATTCCACAATCTCATGTCATAAACTAATATCAATTCCTCTTGGAAATGATTTTATAGGCATGGGTTAAAGAGGCAGTCTAGAGGTGCTAGTGAAAGGTGACCTAGTCACCTAATTGAGCAAGAATTATAGGTGTGAATTGTTTAAAAGGCATAAATAATGGTATAATATGATGTTTTATACATAAAACATGACCACCTACCTTTTATTAAGGTTCTATGAAAGTCTCATGGCCATCCAAGAAACTAGCATCACGTGACTAGGCCTAGTTTCCTAATAGGATTATTTAGTCAACTAAGGGAGATGTATATTAGTGTATAAAGATGATAAGAGAGTAAATTAAAGTACATAAAAATAATTTTAAATAATTGGTATAGGATATTAGTCACATTTAATAACTGTTATGGAGAACATGGCAGTTTCTTAAGGCTTATTAACATGCAAAAAGGGGAGGTAGACTGTTTAATGACCCATGAAGGCCAACTAGACCATAATTACACCATTATAACTATAAAAAGAGGAAGTGGTTGGATATTTTGGGTTTCTCATTATTTTAATGGGGTCAACCAAGATTGAAGGAGCCTCAACTAGACCATTTCCTACACCATACTCTGATTAAAGGCCATCAACCAACAAAGGTAATGCATATGGGAGATCAGAGAGTTATTACTAGTACTTATTCATGGTTTTAATATATGGTTTAATAAATGAGGGTAACTATTACCTCTTCCACACACTTCCACATTGGATTCTTCCTCTCTTCCCCTCTATTATTCTATAAATTAAGGCTAAAAAGCCATTATATTCATCCCTTGACTGAGTATGAATAAACTCTACACAAATTGTACCTTTTAAACCTTAAAATCAATATAATTAATTTTTAAAATTATATATTATATCTTATTATGTTTCATAATTCTTTATTTTCATAAGTGTTAATTTTTATCTTCCTTTGTAGGTCCTTGTTCTCACCTAATTGCTAAGAGATTGACCTAAACAGGGCATATGATGTGTGAAAGTATTACTAATTGTGATTTAAGTGAAATATAATTGGTATTGTCTTGAATTATACCTCTAATTCATCACCATAAAGTTACAACCATCTACCATAACCTTCATGTGAAGTGTTGATACTTTGGGATCGCTTAGAGAGAGTGGTCTAGGCATTAGTCCTTATCTAATTCACAAGTGTTGTTGAAGGGTCAGTTAGAGTGGACATAATATGTTAGTGTATCACCTCCCATATGTTAGGTTTATTTTATGCATTTTCCATCCATTTTGATCAACAATTCATTAGTTTTAGGAATTGAGCCGATAAATGATGCATTAGGGGAGCTAGCCCCAAAACTAGAGGTTCACCTCACAACTAGGCTACCCACACCTAGAGTTGATCTTGTTGTGTTAACTACATAAGGCAAGTATGAAACACCTCTAACTTAATGGTACAATCTAGATTGAAAATAGTTTATATCGTGCCTAGTGGGATAAGGATTCAAATAATTAGAGCAATTAGTTATGGCATTTGGTGATCTTAGGGAGCTTCAAATACCATAATGAAAGATTTATAGTCAAATTTCATGCCAAAAGTGGTCAAAATGTCTTCACAAAAAGGTAATGAAGCTAATTTTTTTGAATTATCCTTGTATTTTTATAGGAAAAAACATCACCCTAGGTCTGATCCTAATCCTAAACCCCCTACTTCTCCTAATCCTTCTCAACAAAGTACTACTACAACCCCTAAAAATCTAATGGATACGCTTAGAAACCAATATTTTATGCCCTTAAATAGTGGAAACCCTTTTAACCTGAACCAATTTTATGATATCCCTTCTACTATGCTTAAAAGTCTTCCATACTTCATAGGAGAAAACTCTGCCACTCTTATTAAACACATTGCAGACATATCCAATCTCTACTTAGTACACAATGTGACTCAATAAAATGTTATAATGAGTCTATTAGATACTTCATTGAGACGTAAGGCATGTCAATGGTATATAGGTTTACCACCTACATCTATCAATACTTGGGATGAGTTTGGGGAACACCTATGCAAGCACATTGAGGATAGAAGTGACCACTTATCTATAATGGAAATATTAACCACAATCAAAAGGGATCCTAAAGAGTTTATGGTGGAATTTAACTATATATTTTATAAAACTTGGGATAATATCCCAATGGGGTCAAATCCACTCCTAATTATTCCTTTTTGTACTATTTGAAAGACCTCAATTCTAATGTATTAGTCATGATATAATCCATGAGAGGGAATACACTACCTAATGCCTATGAAGTGGATACAAGGGTATAAAAATATCTAATACAAGAAAGTAATCTTAATCCAAGGCCTATCATTACTTTTTTTCGATAGATACAACCTCTTGTGCCTACCATTGCTCTCCCCCCAATGCTGATTAATCATGATCAAGCAGATGCTAGTCATGTAGATAGATTATTTAAACTTGAAAGGTTTCTCAAGGCAAAAATAAACAAGATAATGGCCTTAGAGGGGTAAAAATTTTTACCTTATAGACCATATCAATCCCCTTATCAAGATCCCTACCAACCTTATCAGTTAAATAGGCCTTCATATCAACCTAATCCTCAAGGTCAAGGGTAGATCACTCAAGAAAGTCACTATAATAGTTTCAATCCCAATTTTTCTAGCACTTATAGAGCACTATTTCCAACTCAAAACAAAGTTTTGATCATTAAGGTAAATGATATACACAACTTGGGTAGTCTCATAATAATTCAATCATTCTAAGTGAAGATTCTTGCCAAACCTCTCTTATGCAACCTAATCAAGCTTCTCCTATGCAAGAAAATCATCCTCCTACAAAACATAAAGAAGTCTCTTATGTTCAACATGGAGAGACTCCTTCCATGTCTTAATCTAAAATGTCAAACCAATATGGAATGAATGGGAGTAAGACATAATTAGAGACTACTTTTATCAACTTCTAATAAGGAAAAAATTCTTTTGAATAATGTGCAACGAATTATCTTGGGGGTGTGAACAAGGAATACGTAGAGGGGAGGTTAGTCTTGTGTTATTGTAAGAAATAAAAACACAAATAAACACACTAAAATCCTAACACTCTAGCCTATACACTAGGGAGAGCTTAGGTAACAATCAAGCATATGAAAACACAACTAAAATATAAAAGCATACCTTATTTTACCTTCCTTGGAGCTCCAAATGGATTGTTGAAATGGCTTGCTCAGCTTGTGCATCAAGAAGTCTTCATCAATGGATCTTTTTTAGCTTCATCTTTCTTTGGCACCTTGAGTTTGATTAATTGGCTTAAGATTTGATCATGGTAACACTACTTGCAAGGCATTTGGATATTACAAAACTACATTAAGATATGTTTTTGAAGATATTTGTACATAATAATTTTGCACCAAAATATCTTAAAATTAATAGGCATGGCCTTATATTTATAGCCTCAAAAATTAAATCTCACCCAGGGTGAGTTAAGGTTCAGTTTAAATATGGAATGGGTTTAAACTAACCCTAGGTGAGTTGAGACTAAATCCAATTTACTTAAAATTTGTCATGTAATTATGATTCTCAATTACTAAGCATGGCTCTTAAATTAGATATTTTGGAAGAGCTTGATAACTCATAAAGGCAATGATGAAAAGACTTGATAATTTGAATTTTAGAATTTCCAGTTTTAGATATTCATTAATTTCAAATGGATAATTAAACTAAGCATTTAATCTTGTTTAATTATATAATTCAATTTGATTAGTATTTTAGATCTTTTAAGATTTGATCAAGTACCCTGCTTAATAGGTCCATAGGATAAATTGATAGTTGTTTAAAAGATTGATTTTCCCACATGCAGTTATAATCAGTGGCATAATGAGATCCTCCAGTTGGGTAAGTAAAAATGATGATTTATCTAAAGGTAGTTATAATTATAGGCATAACATGATAAATAGATAATGATTTTACCAAAGAAAATTATAATCATTATCCAAAGGGTAAGTGATGCAGGAGCATCTTGGGAGTGCTTAGATATGCTAGAAATATGGTTAAAGATTTCTTTCAAAAAAATTATTGTAATTCAAAAATCCAAATAATGGAAACTTGTCAAGAGGAGAGGATAGGCTTATTTGAGTATTGTAAAGGTCAAATTTAGTTATTGACAACCGTGTTATCATCTAAAATCAGGAGAGTCAGCCATAAGTGGCGTAGGTTAGGTGTAGCTGAATAATTCTATGTTAAGAGCATATTGTTGAGAATTTTTAGGAGTTGGTTGAGTGGTATTAGTAATAAATTAGGACTATTTCAATATTGTGAGCAGTAGTGTAGTAAGTAGTGTAGGAGGTAGTATAGGAGCAAGGCCGGGAAAAGGACTGCATATTGATAGACTGTAATATATTTGATGAGAGTAATGATTATGGTGGGTATATATCCTTTCTGGATAGAATAAATGTTGGGTCTGTATTTGGGTTTATATTACATGCCCATTTGTATGAATCGATGAACCTGTGAATTAGACATTAATGCTAGGCTGTTTAAATTCTGGGTCATTCTAAATATATGTTAATGTTGGGTTGTTTCAATGCTAAAGTGTTTCAAACAAATGGAGTCAAGTGATGGTTCTGCAATCTGAATTTTGGTTAAAAATTTTGTGCAATGTTAGATAAGACCAAACCTTAGAGAGGGACGCAAGCCCAAAATCTAGCGATTTGTGTAATTGTGGTCGTTGGTTATCATGGCAATGGGATGCAGCCCAAATAATAAACGTATGGAAGTTTAAATTTATAGATATATGGTAATGAGTGTTGTGACAGAGATGTATGTCTCCATTTGATAGCTATAAGACAAATTGAAGGAGGAGGAGTTTTATGTTGTGAGGCCAAGCCGATTGGATCTGTCCATCTCGAATGCAAGGGGAAGATAACGCCCATTCTGCAAGGCTCATGGATCAAGGGAAAAGATTCAATGTTACAATATTTTCTCTATACAGTCTTGAGAGGTGTAGGCAAAGTTCATTTTTGGGTATGGCTATAGAAATTCACCAATCGATGGTGGTTGAGCAGAGAGATACAATTAGAGGTGGTGCCCAGTTCACAGAGGTCGTGAAGGTTTAGAAAGGTGCAAGAAATTGAATCTCATCATAGAAGATCGAGTGAGTCTGTATATTGATGGAGGATGAATCTTGTTAGCCTAGCTATTCATTTGCATTGGGGCATGGTCAATCTATAAAGAATGTCACTGAGAGTTGATAATGGGAATCACTTGTCAAGAATATATTGGCTGGACCTGAATATGGGAAACATCTAAGGAGATCTACTTGTATAAATCAGTGTAATTGTAGAAATCGAAGTAAAAGCAATGGCACTTTGAGTCTGATGTCGCGCACCCTAGTATGATAGCGCACCATTTGGATGGAGAGTTATTGTTGGATAAGGTAAGCGCAACATTTTTGCATCATTTAGGCTTAAATCTATAGACTGTGTAGGAGAAGGAGAAAACTATGGAGTCTGTAGGCATAAATCTACGAACTCTGTAGGCGTAAATCTATGGATTGTGCAAGAGAAGGAAAAATCTATGAACTCTGCAGGCTTTAATATACGAAGCACAGAGTGAAGTGCAGAGTCATGGTTTTGATTTGGTCTTTGGATTATTGATGCTTGGCTCTTTACAGTTGTAATATTTGATTTTCATATCGGCTTGTAAAAGTATTTGGAGGCAGCGATTGGAGTGGGAAGTAAAGAAGATGATTTAAATATCAGTCTAAGAGCTAGTTCATCAATTGGTAGCAGAGTCCCCAGAGTCATCTTAGCTCAGTTGGTAGAGCTGTTGTAGCATAATGGATCAGTGCATTGTTTTGTAAGAAGGTGATATTTTCACCATTTGGTATCAGAGCGCAAGGTTCGAGTTCTTGGAGAAGCAGCTACATCAAATAATTAGGTATGGATGTTTTGTGAAAATATTGTTTTGAAGAAATTGTATGTTGGCAAATTGTGTTGGGAAGGTGAATTGAAGCTTGACAGGAAATAAAGGTTCTTGAAGACCTTGAAAGAGAAGATTAGTGACAAGAAGAAGATCCTCCTAGACAAGATGGAGGTATAAATAGCCTTGAAAGGTAGATGGTTTGATTTGTTGTACCTTATTTGCATTTGTAAAGTTGGAAAAGGTAGATATTTTTGAATTTTGATGAAGAATAGATATAGCAGTAAGGCTTGAAAGGTTTGAGAGAGAAGTGAAAAACTTTGAAGTGGAAAGAAAGGAGTGAGTGGCAAGAGAGAGTCCAAAAGCCATAGAAGCTTGAAGAACAAAGAAAGAGGGCTAGTAAGCTCCTGGAAAAGAGAAAGGAAAAGTTTGTACTCTTCTAATCAATTTTTGGCATAGATAATGTATTTTGTGAAGTTGCAGGTTCAAGGCAGTCAAGCCATTGAGGCTTAAGAGGAGAAGAAGCCAAGGAAGGCTTAGTGAAGAGCCAAGAGAAGCTCTAGAAGAAGAACAAAGGGAATTGCTCAAGAAGAAGAAGATCCAAGAAGAAGCTTGGATAGGTTTCCAAAAGACTAAGGTGAAACAGACTTAGGTGAGGTAAAATATGGAGATTGAAGAATTGAGAAGAGTGATAGAGGGACTTCCTAGAAGAAACATGAGCCAGATAAAGAGAGAGAAACAAGAAAGAGAAAAAAGAAAGAGACAAAGAGAGGAAGAGTACCAAAGAGAAGTGAATGAGATAAAAGCAAGGATAGCCATGATAAAATTCATGGTAGAAAATATGGAAAACCCATGGCAAGGATGGGTAATGAAGAAGAAAAGAGTAAGATGGCCAGTTAGATTAGTGATGGAAAGAAGAAGAAGAATGCTAAGAGTTGCCTTAAGGAGAGAGATGAAGAAGCATAAACAAAAGGATAAGCTCAAGAATGAAGAGCTTGAAGAAAAGTTTCAGTTTGAAGAGGAAGTTTAGTATGAGATGGATCTCATCATTGAAGAAATAGACCAACAACAAGAAATCACTCAAAAGATCAAGTGGCCAAATGATTTTGTATCTAACATTTCATTTGATGTTTTGTTTACAGGAAAGCAAGTTGAAGAGGAAGGAAAAACATATGATCCAATGAAGATGCTCATGGATCAAGGAGGTGAAGCACCTCATGAAAGAGTGCTTAGACAAGAAGAAGAGGCTTGTTGTAATGCCTCAAGTGATGAAGACATGAAGAAGGATCAGTTGGAACTCCAACATAAAGAATTGATCAAGCAGGAAGAAGAAGTCCTTACTCAAGAGGACAAAAGAAATGAAGAGCTGCATGAAAAGCAAAGGTATAATGATCAAAATTCAGAATCGAAAAAGATTGAAGATGACAATTTTTAGTTGCATAATGTTGATATAGTTAATTTTGATCAAAATGTACTAATCAATAAGGAGGAAGATCTCTTAAGAGAAATATGGTAGTTTGATCAAGAATTTGCAGATGAAGGAGAGTTTCTTGATAAGAAACAAGAATGGGAATTTGTATACCAAGGGGTAGAATAGCTGGAAGAAGAAGATGGAGAGAAGGTTAAATGCTTAGCCTTGACAATTGAGGAAGATATCTTGAAGGAGATAGAAAAACTTGATGGAGAGTTACTAGTTGAAGAACCAAACAAGATTTTTGTCTATCAAAGTAAAGAGCAGTTGTTGGAAGAATTGGCAGCCTTAGAATATGCCATTAACCATGAAGAGAAGAGCAAAACTTGTCCTATGACAATATTTGAGGAGGTATAACATTGCTGTGAAGAAGAAATGAAGACAAAGGACCAAGAAGTTATACTTGAGCAGCAAGTATGGGTTCAAAAAATTGGAGAGACCCAAGGGTCTCAAATTTTTACTTCTAATTTTGCTTTGAATGGTGATTGTACAGGTTTACTTGATAAGGAGGTCAAGTACTTGGAGAAGAGAGCTCTTCTAAGAGCTCAAGAAGAGAGAATGGAAGTTGATATCCTCATTCAATAGGATGAATATAAGGCTGTAAAGAAGATGAAGAAGCAACAAGATATACATTAGAAGGAAAAGACAGCAAGCAAAACAAGACTACAAGTGTGGTAGTCAAGAACATGCACATTTGTATGAAAAATTGAATGAAGAAGACATTTGTTTTATAAAAGTTTTACCTTTGTAAATGGGCAAACAAATGAAACTCATGAGCAGGAGCTCATGAAATTTTTTAAGCCCAAGAATCTGATGTAGGAGCGTCTTGGGAGTGCTTAGATATGCTAGAAATATGGTTAAAGATTTCTTTCAAAAAAATTATTGTAATTCAAAAATCCAAATCATGGACACTTGTCAAGAGGAGAGGATAGGCTTATTTGAGTATTGTAAAGGTCAAATTTAGTTATTGACAACCGTGTTATCATCTAAAATCAGGAGAGTCAGCCATAAGTGGCATAGGTTAGGTGTAGCTGAATAATTCTATGTTAAGAGCATATTGTTAAGCCTTTTTAGGAGTTGGTTGAGTGGTGTTAGTAATAAATTAGGACTATTTCAATATTGTGAGCAGTAGTGTAGTAAGTAGTGTAGGAAGTAGTGTAGGAGGTAGTATAGGAGCAAGTCCGGGAAAAGGACTGCATATTGATAGACTGTAATATATTTGATGAGAGTAATGATTATGGTGGGTATATATCCTTTTTGGATCGAATAAATGTTGGGTCTGTATTTGGGTCTATATTACATGCCCATTTGTATGAATCGATGAACCTGTGAATTAGACATTAATGCTGGGCCGTTTAAATTTTGGGTCATTTTAAATATATGTTAATGCTAGGTTGTTTCAATGCTGAAGTGTTTCAAAAAAATGGAGTCAAGCGATGGTTCTGCAATCTGAATTTTGGTTAAAATTTTTGTGCAATGTTAGATAAGACCAAACCTTAGAGAGAGACGCAAGCCCAAAATCTAGCAATCTATGTAATTGTGGTGGTTGGTTATCATGGCAATGGGACGCAGCCCAAATAGGAAACATATGGAAGTTTAAATTTATAGATATATGGTAATGAGTGTTGTGACAGAGATGTATGTTTCCATTTGACAGCTATAAGCTAAATTGAAAGAGGAATATTTTTATGTTGTGAGGCCGAGCCGATTGGATCTGTCCATCTCGAATGCAAGGGGAAGATAACGCCCATTCTGCAAGGCTCATGGAGTCAAGGGAAAAGATTCAATGTTACGACATTTTCTCTATATAGTCCTGAGAGGTGTAGGCAAAGTTCATTTTTGGGTATGGCTATAGAAATTCACTAATCGATGGTGGTTGAGTAGAGAGATACAATTAGAGGTGGTGCCCAGTTCACAGAGGTCGTGAAGGTTTAGAAAGGTGCAAGAAATTGAATATCATCATAGAAGATCGAGTGAGTCTGTATATTGATGGAGGATGAATCTTGTTAGCCAAGCTGTTCATTTGCGTTGGGGCATGGTCAATCTACAAAGAATGTCACTAAGAGTTGATAATGGGAATCGCCTGTCAAGAATATATTGGTTGGACCTGAATATGGGAAACATCTAAGGAGATCTACTTGTATAAATCAGTGTAATTGCAAAAATCAAAGTAAAAGCAATGGCACTTTGAGTTTGATGTCGCGCACCCTGGTATGACAGCACAGCATTTGGATGGAGAGTTATTGTTGGAGAAGGTAAGCACAACATTTTCACATCATTTAGGCTTAAATCTACAGATTGTGCAAGAGAAGGAGAAAACTATGGACTCTGTAGGCATAAATATATGGACTCTACAGGCGTAAATCTATGGACTGTGTAGGAGAAGGAAAAATCTATGGACTCTGCATGCTTGAATATACGAAGCACAGAGTGAAGTGCAGAGTCATGTTTCTAATTTGGTCTTTGGATTATTGATGCTTGGCTCTTTACAGTTGAAGTATTTGATTTTCCTATCGGCTTGTAAAAGTCTTTGGAGGCAGTGATTGGATTGGGAAGTAAAGAAGATGATTTGAATATCAGTCTCAGAGCTAGTTCATCAATTGGTAGTAGAGTCCCCAGAGTCGTCTTAGCTCACTTGGTAGAGCTGTTGCAGCATAATGGATCAGTGCATTGTTTTGTAAGAAGGTGATCTTTTCACCAGTAAGGGTATCAAGATAATGATTTTCCTAGAGGTAGTTATAATCATTAAAAATAAAAATAATGATTTACCCATAGGCGGTTATAATCATTGGTAGAATGAAAACATGCCCTAGTTGGGTAGATTGAGATAATGATTTACCCAAATGCTATTATAAACATTATCACAATGAAAATGTGCCCTTGATGGGTAAAATAATGAGAATTATTTTTACCAAAGGTGGTTATAATCATTAAAATCCAAATAAAATGAAAAATAATGATTTAGCCATAGGTGGTTATAATTATTGGCTCTATAGGTGGGATGAAACATAATGATTTGCCCAATGGTAGATAGAATAATTGGTATAATGATGAGAGCAATATGGAAAATTAGAATATGGGGATTACATTCTGAATCTATGCTCATAGAGTAAGAGTAAGCCAGTATAGAGGAGAAAGATGAATTTGGGCAACCTGCCAGTATGGAGATGCACATCCTAAATAGCAATGATTGAAATTCTCTCATGATTGAAGTTACTTTGTATGTGGTAAATTATTTAGTTAGATCAAGAATTTATCAGGAGCTAAGGAAAAGTACCATGACCTCATTGATTATAATATTTACCTAGCTAAATTTTACTATATTACATGAAGGCATGCAACATGATAGAACACCATGATAATGTAGCCAAAATATACATAACGACTAACACACAATCCAATAAATAATAAAAAATAATGCACCAATGATAAAAACCATGATGTCAATTTTGACATATGAATATGGATAGACTTAGGTATAATGCGCAAAGAATCACCCAATGAATGCATGTATACTAAGTCAAAGTACAACAAATAAAGAAAAAAAATAGGCAAAAACAAACAAATAGGAAGACAAAATACTAAGAAACAAATGGCATAAAAAAATCAAAATAATGAGAACAAAAAGGAAATAAACACATCAATGGTTACTCACAATATTAGTAAAAATGAGACAATGACATAAACAAAAATACAAACAATGCCCATAGGCTATAGGAGACAATGACACAAAAAATGGGGAATAAAAAACAAGAAGGGGGTAGCCTTGAGCTGACTCTAGATGCACTAGGCAAGTGGACGTTGCCTACATAGTTCCATGGGTGCAAGGTCCAACATAAACTTAAAGCTAAATGTAGTTCTCCCAAGAGATGGGATAGAAGAAAAATGATGATCAAGAAAATATGATTGATGTTATAGAGGAATATGGAAATGGTCTCACAAAATGGTGAGAGCTTGAGAGAAAGCTTAGTGGACATTAATGGATCAAAGTCTCCATCTGTCATGCTTACAATGTTCATCCTCTTCCATCCATCCATTATTATTATTATCAACATATAAATTTTCTCTTCTTTACAAAAATACATTTATAAATGGAATTGCAACTAAAAATATATGGTAAAGAATGTATTTAGCTAATTTTAAGAACACCCAAAAAATCACAACACAAATAAAATTATGGATTAAGTGCACTTTTTTCCCCTATTGTGTATTTTTTACATTAACTAAGTATATAATCATTGAGGTAGAAATGAAATTAAATATGTGGTGAGTATCATAAGAATTAAATTACTAATTTTATTAAGCAGGTGGTCATATGAATCTGACCCATTTCAATCTTTTTAGGTGGCCTGCAATAGGGAATTGTTTTCTTCATAAAATTTTAACTGGTTCAAGAAACTCATAATTTCTTTGGCATGCTAATTCGATCTGCCATAAATATGCTATGTAGGGAGGTACTTTCAATGTACATTTATTGTTCTAATATATTGTAGGGTTATCGTTCATGTGGATGTGAATTAATGTTTTTTTTAGGGTTGGTGTGGTGGGTGGGGGGCACGTGGGTATTTGGGAGATTGGTTAGTTCAAATAAATGAGATTTGGACATAATGTTGGTAAGAAAAAGGTCATTTCAACATTGACTTGAGGAAGTTCATAGTATAAAAAATAAATGTAATAAATAATTTATTTATTTATTATATTTTTAAAAAAAATTAATGGTTTTTTTCACTTTATATTTGATACGATTTAATATAATTGATTATTAGAGATGTTATGTTTTTGCAATCCATATAAATAAATCTTAATTTTATTGATTTTTTTTTTCTTTTTTATACTTAACATTGTGGATCACTACCCATGATCCTTCATTAGGTGAAAGTGACTTATGAAATATCATGGATGATGATCCCAAATATAAAGAAAAAAATAAGAATATAATTATTTCAAAAAAAATTAAGATTCAAAATTAGTTATATTTTATAAGTAAAAAATACACATATAGTCATATGGTCATGAAATTTAGTTCCCCAATGAATCTACTAAGTTAGTTCAATAATACCAAGGCCTCCTCCAACTCCATCTTTAAACTATTACCTTCATGACAATGTAATAAGTAATGTGTTATAATTAAAAACATATCAATTGTGTGACCAATATTTAAAAAATAAATAAATATGGGAGTAGATAGAGCATAAATTCAATGGAAAAAAATATTTTACATAGCTTTATAATATATGATACTATTTTTAATAACTAGCATACATATTTTAGATAAATATATGTAAAATACATTGAGAGATATCATTTTCAAGGCACATATATCATATTGAGGTTGTGACATAAATGGAGTATACCATATCAAATTTGTGACATGAATATAAGATATTATATTGAGTTTGTGACATAAATGAAATATAAACTTTGAGAATCATATTTCTCTATGTGTTTTATATAAATTTATTTAAGATATGTATGCTACTTTCAAAATATTTAGATTTCATACCTAAAAATATATTATTAAATGTTTCTTGTAAAAAACTATTATATATATTTTTTAAATTATAAATGAAGAGTTAAACTATAAAAGAAGTTCTAAACTGCACACTGATTTAATCTTGCATGCTGAAAAATCTTACTAGGTTATATGAATATTTAATGAAGAATATTTCAAGGAAGAGAATGTGTTTTACAAGCATTCTTAAAAATATGGTTATAAAAGTAAAAAATAAAATAAAAATTCCCAACAAATAAGAAAAACATAAATGTTTAAAGAGATGAGATTAATAAATCAATATAAATAAAGAGTAGAGAATATAATAAAACTTTTATATATGATAGAATTAAAAAAAAAATCAACACTATAACATTAAATTTATATTGATATTTGATTATTGATTAGTAATAGTTATAGTGAAGGTTTTTATTAGTAAAAGGAGATGTTTATTGATGAACTGTCATCAGACTGCAAACAACGATATTGATCCCTCTCAAATTGCATGTTAATTTCCTCCCTTACCAACCTGGTACCTGGCATCCTTAGTTTAAATTCATTCGAGACTGTAGAATAGGATATTCAATTTTCATGTGCTATACCAGCAAATAGAAGAACACAATTCATAATAACTTGGTCTACACCTAGTTCAACACAAAGTCTCTTTGTATTTGCACACCCATTCCCATGGCTTTGGCAAACAAATCCCAAAACATCTCTTTCCCGAGGAAGAGAGTAATAGGGATGTTTATATTAATAACTAAAGGCCACAATAACACAGATCTCTAGATTTTGGGCTTGCGTCCCTCTCCAAGGTTCGGTCTTTCCCAGCATGTGAATAAGATAAACTCACTTCAGGTCAAATAGAGGAAAATGTAAAAACATATAAAAACAAACAGAGGCGACAGTACTTTCCAAATCAAAATCGCCAATGCCAGATATTGTGGTTCACCTGAAAAACAAAGTGGCTCACACCACCAACACAAACTCAATTTTCAGCTTGGCTCAAATAGAGGAATTCGACATAGAGATCCTTCTTACCTTATTCCTTCCAAATTTGAGCTACAAATGATGGGGTATCCTTTGGCAAGTGCAATCAATGGTCAACCAGGCCTTATCAACAAAAGTCCTTCTATCTTGGTTCGGATTTCTTGTCTATATCCAAAGTGTACATGGTCAAAAGGTCTATTCAAACTAGCATATTAACCTACCTAACAGCTTTTACCAATCCATCTCTAATCTGCCCAGGCTTAAATGCCTTCCGAATAGGCATGATCAAAGTCCTTATAGACTCAATTTTCTTCTATATCCATCGGTTGTGTTTTATATGATTCGGGACCTGTACATTAACACAAAAATTCCCATGTGCAAAGATTCAAGCTCAGTTCTTTGTCATGGCCAAGATTTTTTTTTTACAAATTGGATATATAAGCCTCATAGACTCGAGTCTGCTCCATATGAGTTCTACCTCGACTCGATCTCTGCACTTGTATCTTACACCCTCACTAGATTGGATTTATGCCTACGCAAATACATACCATTTGCCATGGTCTCATTGTCTTATAAGCATCTTCACGGCTAGGACCTCCTGCAACATGCTTGCTTGCTGCCCTGTTCTTGTACATAAAACAATCTTTTACAAAATCTATTCATGACACATAGAGCTTTCCATCAAACACACCATAATCATTACTAGCATCAAATCTGTTACAATCCATCAATATGCAGTCCTTTTCTTGGACTTGCTACCCAAACTTGGTCTCACATTATTGAAATAGTCCTAATTTACTACTAAAACCATTCAACCAACTCCTAAAAAAAAGCTCAACAATATGCTTTTAAACATATAATTATTCAACTACCATCTAACCTATGCCACTTATGGCTTGACTCTCCTAATTTTACGTGGTAACAAGGTTGTCAACCTCCTTTTAGTCTAAAATAACTAAATTTGACCTTTTCAACACTCAAATAGGCCTATCCTTCTCCTCTTGACAAGTGTACATGATTTGAAATTTTGAATTACAATGTTTTGGAGGGAAACATTTATCCATATTCCTAGCACATCTAAGCACTCCCAAGATGCTCCTGCATCAGATTCTTGGGCTTAAAAAGTTTTCATGAGCTCATGCTTATGAGTTTCATTTGTTTGCCCATTTACAAAGATAAAACTTTTACAAAACAAATGTCTTCTTCATTCAATTTTTCATACAAATGTGCATGTTCTTGACTACCACACTTGTGTCTTTTTTTGCTTGTCTTTTCCTTCCAAAGTACATCTTGTTGTCTCTTCATCTTCTTTGCAGCCTTCTTCTTTACATATTCATCCTCTTGAATGAGGATATCAACTTCCATTCTCTCTTCTTGAGCTCTTGGAAGAGCTCTCTTCTCCAAGTACTTGACCTCCTTATCAAGCAAACCTGTACAATCACCATTCAAAGAAAAATTAGAAGTAAAAATTTGAGACCCTTGGGTCTCTCCAAATTTTTGAACCCATACTTGTTGCTCAAGTATGACTTCTTGGTCCTTTGTCTTCATTTCTTCTTCACAGCAATGTTCTACCTCCTCAAATATTGTTATAGGACAAGTTTTGTTCTTCTCTTCATGGTTAATGACATATTCTAAGAGTGCCAACTCTTCCAACAACTTCTCTTTGTTTTGATAGACAAACAGTTTGTTTGGTTGTTCAACTAGAAAC
Organism: Torreya grandis; assembly: GCA_037957365.1. Classification (NCBI taxonomy): domain Eukaryota; kingdom Viridiplantae; phylum Streptophyta; class Pinopsida; order Cupressales; family Taxaceae; genus Torreya; species Torreya grandis. Next base: position 823,125 of record JARHVA010003876.1, on the reverse strand, counting down.
TCTCCATCAAGGTTTTCTATCTCTTTCAGGATATCTTCTTCAATTGTCAAGGTGAAGCATTTAACCTTCTCTCCATATTATTCTTGCAGCTATTCTAACCCTTGGTATACAAATACCCATTCTTTTTTCTTATCAAGCAACTCTCCTTCACCTGCAAATTCTTGATGAAACTGCCATATTTCTTTTAAGAGATCTTCCTCATTAGTGATTAGTACATTTTGATCAAAATCAGCTATATCAACATTATGCAACTAAAAATTGTCATCTTCAATCTTTTCCAATTCTGAATTTTGATCATTATACCTTTGTTCTTCATCAACATGCAGCTCTTCATTTCTTTTGTTCTCTTGAGTAAGGACTTCTTCTTCCTGCTTGATCAATTCTTTATGTTGAAGTTCCAACTGATCCTTCTTCATGTCTTCATCACTTGAGGCATTACAACAAGCCTCTTCTTCTTGTCTAAGCACTCTCTCATGAGGTGCTTCACCTCCTTGATACATGAGCATCTTCATTGGATCATATGTTTCTCCTTCCTCCTCAAATTGCTTTCCTGTAAACAAAAAATCAAATGAAATGTCAGATACAAAAACATTTGGCCACTTGATCTTTTGAGTGATTACTTATTGTTGGTCTATTTCTTCAATGATGAGATTCGTCTCATCTACCAAGTATTGATCCTCTTCATACTAAAATTCCTCTTCAAACTAAAACTTTTCTCCAAGCTCTTCATTCTTGAGTTTATCCTTTTTTTTATACTTCTTCATCTCTCTCCTTAAGGCAACTATTAGCATTCTTCTTCTTCTTCTTCTCTCCATCACTAATCTAACTGGCCATCTTACTCTTTTCTTCTTCATTACCCATCCTTGCCATGGGTTTTGCATATTTTCTACCATGATTTCTATCATGGATATCCTTTCTTTTATCTCATTCACTTCTCTTTGGTACTCTTCCTCTCTTTATCTCTTTTTTTTCTCTTTCTTGTTTCTCTCTCTTTATCTGGTTCATGTTTCTTCTAGGCAGTCCCTCTATCACTCTTCTCAATTCTTCAAACTCCATCCTTTACCTCACCTAATTCTATTTCACCTTAGTCTTTTGAAAAAATATCCAAGATTCTTCTTGGATCTTCTTCTTCTTCTTGAGCAATTCACTATGCTCTTCTTCTATAGCTTCTCTTGGCTCTTCACTAAGCCTTCCTTGGCTTCTTCTCCTCTTAAGCCTCAATGCCTTGACTGCCTTAAACCTGCAACTTCTTCACTGCAACAACAATTAGTCTTTAAAGAGCTTGAAAACAACTTGTCAATAACTTTCTTATTACCTTCTTCACTTGCTTCAATCACTGAAATTTTTTTTTTCTATTTGCAACTTCACAAAGTACATTATCTCTACAAAACTGATTAAAAGATTACAAAATTTTCCTTTTTCCATGAGCTTAATTGCTCTGATACAAAAAATGATGCACTATCATTAGACTGCAAACAATGATATTGATCCCTCTCAAATTGCATGTTAATTTCCTCCCTTACCAACCTGGTACATGGCATCCTTAGTTTAAATTCATTTGAGACTATAGAATAGGATATTCAATTTTCATGTGCTATACCAGCAAATAGAAGAACACGATTCATAATAACTCAGTCAACACCTAGTTCAACACAAAGTCTCTTTGTATTTGCACACCCATTCTCATGGCTTTGGCAAACAGATCCCAAAACGTCTCTTTCCCGAGGAAGAGAGTAATAGGCATATTTATATTAATAACTAAAGGCCACAATAACACAGATCGCTAGATTTTGGGCTTGCGTCCCTCTCCAAGGTTCGGTCTTGCCCAACATGCGAATAAGATAAACTCACTTCAGGTCAAATAGAGGAAAATGTAAAAACATATAAAAACAAACAGAGGCAACAGTACTTTCCAAATCAAAATTGCCAATGCAATATATTGTGGTGTGCCTAAAAAACAAAGTGGCTCACACCACCAACACAAACTCAATTTTTAGATTGGCTCGAATAGAGGAATTCAACATAGAGATCCTTCTTACCTTATTCCATCCAGATATGAGCTGCAAATGATGGGGTATCCTTTGGCAAGCACAACCAATGGTCAACCAGGCCTTATCAATAAAAGTCCTTCTATCTTGGTTCAGCTTTCTTGTCTGTATCCAAAGCATACATGGTTAAAAGGTCTAGTCAAACTAGCATATTAACCTACCTAACAGCTTTTACCAATCCATCTCTAATCTACCTAGGCTTAAATGCCTTTCGAATAGGCATGATCAGAGTCCTTACAAACTCGGTTTTCTTCTGTATCCATCAGCTATGTTTTATATGATTTGGGACCTGTACATTAACACAACAATTCCCCTGTGGAAAGATTCAAGCTAGTTTCTTTGTCATGGCCAAGAGTTTTTTTTTTTTTACAAATTGGATATATAAGCCTCACAGACTCGATTCTGCTCCAGACAAGTTCTACCTCGACTCAATCTCTGCGCTTGTATCTTACACCCTCACTGGTCAATAAAATTTCTCAATAAATGTAATAAAAACCCTCACTAGATTGGATTTATGCCTACACAAATACATACCATTTGCCATGGTCTCATTGTCTTACAAGCATCTTCACAGCTAGGACCTCCTGCAACATGCTTGCTTGCTGCCCTGTTCTTGTACATAGAACAATATTTTACAAAATCTATTCATAACACATAGAGCTTTCCATCAAACACACCATAATCATTACTCGCATCAAATTTGTTACAATCCATCAATATGCAGTCCTTTTCCTGGACTTGCTACCCAAACATGGTCTCACATTATTGAAATAGTCCTAATTTACCACTAAAACCATTCAACCAACTCCTAAAAAAAAGCTCAACAATATGCTTTTAAACATAGAATTATTCAACTACCATCTAACCTATGCCACTTATGGCTTGACTCTCCTGATTTTACATGGTAACAAGGTTGTCAACCTCTTTTTAGTCTAAAATAACTAAATTTGACATTTTCAACACTCATATAGGTCTATCCTTCTCCTCTTGACAAGTGTACATGATTTGAATTTTTGAATTACAATGTTTTGGAGGGAAACCTTTATCCATATTCCTAGCACATCTAAGCACTCCCAAGATGCTCCTGCATCATTTATATTGATAAGGCAAAGGTTCTAGTGAGAAAGGATTATTATATAAAATTATAATAAGACAATTTTTTAAAATTAATCGTCATGATAACACATTAGTAATACATGGAAATTAATTATCCAAACCCAAAACAAAGATTGATAATATTATTTGAGAACATAAACCGTAACATGGGTTTTTTTAAAAAGTATTTTAAGTTTGGATTACCTAAAATTTTAATAATAATATTGTTTCAATATCAAATTTCATTAATATATTATTATAAAAAATTAAATAAGTCTACATTTATAATATTGATTTAAATATTCTAAGAGATGTATGTAAAAGTTAAATCCAAAATATTTAATATTAAAAAAAGGATAAATATAATTGTATTATAATAAATTTTGTATTGCAATTGAAATTTAAGATATGTTTATGGATATAATTGAATTACATAAATATCAAAATATCTAATCTTTAATAGTTGATTACCATATATTGTTAGGAATCTAGAACAACAAACATGCTCTGATCCCACTTGTCAGGATGCGAAACTGGAAACATACAATTGATTACCAAACTTCAAACAACTTAATATGCGGAAATAACCAGATTCACCAAGTAACTAGAATTCAGAATAACACAGCATATGAGAGACAATACACAACTTGTATTAACACTTTATACAGAAAAGAATACAATAGAGAATATGCCACATCTTCTCCACCACCTTACAGAGGATTCCCACACCTCAAGTGAACAGTAAATCTTCTCCCCAAAGCTCTCCCTCTCACAGGTCACAACACCCAACTCAAATACAGAGTTGATGTTCACCTCCCATGCTCCACGCATAACACAAGTGCTCCACGCACTCCACAAGCACTCCACGTCCTCCACAAGTACTCAAAGTACTTCAAGTAGATCTCCCATGAACCTGCAATAACCTGCACTTCAACAGACCATACTTATGGAAGGAACTTCCTTGCCTTCCTCTTGCTCTATCCGAGTACACACCTGTACTCCAAGTAGATCCTGCCTGATACTGCTCCTTGTTGTGTTGCTGTCTATATGACCTTGCACACCTGCAAATCAAACAATGGTTCTATTCACCTGTGAACCTCGACCTTGCATACACATACACCTGCAGATCAACGATCTTACTTACCATGTAGATCTCCTATATAGGCCATGCAACTGTGACCAAGATCCTACACTCCTGAAGAACCCAGCTGGCTCTCCAATCCAGCACCAACAACCCTGGTACTGTGGCACTAGGAGGAACGCACCATTGCTCTACCTCACACACAGAAGGAGCTTATAATTATGCTCTCTTACTCCCTAGCACACTTTTCCAATACAACCATGAGTCTATTATATAGATCTCATCCAAACAATAATTAGACATCTAATTACAATAATTAGATCCGCAGCTCTCAGTCTAAAATTAGATCTCTTCATGCAAACACTTGGTTCGTTAGTTAACTGCCCGTAATTGGCTCAGTCGAACTACACAGACGACCGACGCTGGTCCCTGTCCGCCTGGATGTCGCCGACGCCGGCCGATCTCTGACCGACGCCGGTTGTCTTTCCTGCCGACGTCGGTTGGCCTGACCGACGCCGGTGTCTCTGGCACTCAGCAACTCTCCTGCAACCTCAACTTTGTATCTACATCAGTGAAGCTTTTAGCTCCACAATCCTAACAATCTCCCACTTGGAGATAAACAACTGCACTGTACCTGTACCTGTACTCCGTCTAATATGTTTCCTGGTTTGTATCCCTCTTCAAGCTCCCACCTGAAGACAACACACCACACACCTGTGAAGTACCACCTGTCATCCGAGTACCCTGCCACATCCGAACCTACAACACCTGTAGTGAAGTCCTGACCCTGCATAGCAACACCTGCTGCCGGTCCCTCTCAGAAAACCTGAGAATCCACTTCCCCGAATTGGCTCCTAACTCTGACAGCTCCCACTGCATGGGAATATTCAGGTCTGTACCAGACCTCATGTGATTTCGGACACTGTACCTGTCCAGCCCTTAGTGTGCTTCGGTTCTGTATCCTGAACCTTGCTAACACCTGATTCACATCAGCTCCCACTCGAGACAAAATCAACCAGTGATCTCCATGCCTCCCATGTCAAAGAATTCCGCTGCTCCAAACTCCTCATGACATGCCACTGAACTAATCTTACCCTTAGCTCAGCAAAACCCTGTATGTACACCCCTGCTAGCTAGCATACTATCCACATACAGCAACGGAATGATGTTGCAATCATCATCCCCCTGGTAAGTCAAACCATAGTAGTTACCTGACACTGACTGAAGCTATGCTTCGTCCTCCACCTGTCAAACCTGGTACCACTGTCCTGCAGCTCCTCAAGACCATATGCCTGGTCTTCCGTCTCATGTATCCGTTCTCTCTATTATTCTACTAAGGCATCCATTCGTCTCTGTGCTTTCATCCAGCTGGCAAACCTACCAAGACACCCGTCTGGTTCTGCATCATATCCCTGCCAAGCTCACACCTGTTTCCTGGATCCTTCCTGCTATACAATCAGCAACAAGTATGAAGAAGAGGAACAATGAATTTGAGGGCCTACTTACGCCTTCAGTCCTCCGTATGGGTGTTTGAGACTCCTTGACAGCTTGCTGTCCACCCAAAATTCGTTACAGTGACCGACCTCAGTCACTCCACAGTCTGCATCCGACCGACGTCGATTCCATGCGTCTGTACCTGACTACCAACCTGCCTGCGCTGGTGTCCCTGCTGCCGACGTCGGTCCTCCTGACCGACATCGGTCTTACATACTGCCGACGTCGGTCCCATAACCGTCGTCGGTCTTACCCTGTCCGACATCGCTGGCTTCGGTCTGCACATGACCGACATCGGCACCTGTCTGTTCGACGCCGGTTCCTCCTGACCGACATCGGTGTCTGTGTTCACCTGTGAGTGATGACTTTTTACCCGCGAGCTCCTTTGGATCAATCTCCATGTCCAAACTGCCCTGCTCAGATGTATCCAGCCTCATCCACTGAACTCTGTCCGCCATCTCCTCCAAGAACACCAAGGCTTTCCAGTTCTTAAACCTGTCAAATATATCTGTCTTCCGCTTAAGAACATGCATCTCCTTCCTGCTCATGTGACCAAGCCTATGAAGCCACGTCTCCGCAACAGAAGAAGAATCAGTAATATAAACAAGTAGATAAAGTATACCTGTTTTCTTACCACCAGCTAATTCAAGTGCTACCGCTGTGAGAGTTCTTGTGCATCTCTCATCACCCAATCTTTCTGAAGAAATTAGCCATATCTCCAAACCTGGGACCTGCATGACCTTCATCAACACCTGTGTGTTGGCCGCCTGCAATTTCAGCTTCACTTCCCCTTTGCCAATTCTTTGGCAAGGCTTACCAGCTCCTCTATCTGGGGCTGCATGGAAAGAGGCAACCGAATCTTTTGTCCAAGATTCAACTTTATCCAAGAAACCTGCAAACACATCCTGTGCAATAACACCTGCAACATCTGTATCTTCAGTTTCTTCATGCTGATCTGTTACCAACCAACAATATTCTTTTACCTGCTCTTTCTTTCCATCAGACCGTGAGTAATCGTCTGTGCTTTTCAACTCCTCCATTCTTAGCTTACTTTGATCTGCTGTTGCTCTACTCCCACTCAATCAAAAAACCCTGAGAGTGCCCTGTAATCAAAACACAACCTGCTTCCTGCAACCTTAGCTCTGATACCACTTGTTAGGAATCTAGAACAACAAACATGCTCTGATCCCACTTGTCAGGATGCGAAACCGGAAACATACAATTGATTACCAAACTTCAAACAACTTAATATGCGGAAATAACCAGATTCACCAAGTAACTAGAATTCAGAATAACACAGCATATGAGAGACAATACACAACTTGTATTAACACTTTATACAGAAAAGAATACAATAGAGAATATGCCACATCTTCTCCACCACCTTACAGAGGATTCCCACACCTCAAGTGAACAGTAAATCTTCTCCCCAAAGCTCTCCCTCTCACAGGTCACAACACCCAACTCAAATACAGAGTTGATGTTCACCTCCCATGCTCCACGCATAACACAAGTGCTCCACGCACTCCACAAGCACTCCACGTGCTCCACAAGTACTCAAAGTACTTCAAGTAGATCTCCCATGAACCTGCAATAACCTGCACTTCAACAGACCATACTTATGGAAGGAACTTCCTTGCCTTCCTCTTGCTCTATCCGAGTACACACCTGTACTCCAAGTAGATCCTGCCTGATACTGCTCCCTGTTGTGTTGCTGTCTATATGACCTTGCACACCTGCAAATCAAACAATGGTTCTATTCACCTGTGAACCTCGACCTTGCATACACATACACCTGCAGATCAACGATCTTACTTACCATGTAGATCTCCTATATAGGCCATGCAACTGTGACCAAGATCCTACACTCCTGAAGAACCCAGCTGGCTCTCCAATCCAGCACCAACAACCCTGGTACTGTGGCACTAGGAGGAACGCACCATTGCTCTACCTCACACACAGAAGGAGCTTATAATTATGCTCTCTTACTCCCTAGCACACTTTTCCAATACAACCATGAGTCTATTATATAGATCTCATCCAAACAATAATTAGACATCTAATTACAATAATTAGATCCGCAGCTCTCAGTCTAAAATTAGATCTCTTCATGCAAACACTTGGTTCGTTAGTTAACTGCCCGTAATTGGCTCAGTCAAACTACACAGGCGACCGATGCCGGTCCCTGTCCGCCTGGATGTCGCCGACGCCGGCCGATCTCTGACCGACGCCGGTTGTCTTTCCTGCCTTTTCCTGCCGACGTCGGTTGGCCTGACCGACGCCGGTGTCTCTGGCACTCAGCAACTCTCCTGCAACCTCAACTCTGTATCTGCATCAGTGAAGCTTTTAGCTCCACAATCCTAACATATATTAAGTGTACACCTAATGTCATAGTCTCTTTCGACTAAGTTACTATGCCTAGGTGATCTATTCTATCAAAATTATCTAGAGATCTAAATTAGCCTTCATTATAATGGTTATATCCCTAGATTTGTACTTTAATGGTGTAGTAAAAATATATAAGTTATATTTAATTAAACATTCATATTTAATATAAATTACCATAATATTATTTAATTAATAAATGGAACAAATATAGAAGAAATAAACAAAGATAAAAATGGCATATATAGTATAAAACATTGTAGGAGATATATCACTGAAATATGAACTTAGAAATGCATACTTGATATTGTCAATAATACCATCTTGAAAATAGGCTTTGATTAGAGAATTTGAGAAAGCACAAAAAGTTTGCTTGTGGTAAGTGCTAAGATTATAAACATTTATGTTAAAGTGTTTGAAAATTGAAATGTTACTTTATGGGATTATTTGCTTGTTTAATATTTTCACTTCCTCATACTTGATTTACATGTTATGACTCTTGTGTTCCTACAACAAGTTGAATCTTTATGACCTAGATTATTAAATAAAACCAACATAAATTAGACTTTGGGTTGTTGTTGTCCACTAAGGAACTCTCTAATAGTTAGATTTCTTGTAGTATAACAATAAATTTGTTTGGTATTGTTGACCATTTTGACCATAAGTTAAAATGGGTTAACCCCGCTAAAGTCAAAAATTTATATAGGTGGCTAATATAATTTTATAAGGTGTGTCATAGTTAATTAGATGTGATTTGATATAATTTTAGCTTTGGTCATAGTCTAATTAGTCCTTACATCATTTTGAATCATTTAGGGGTCATTTTAGAGTCATATATGAAAGTAGCAAGTTTCGATGGTGTTCGAGCATTCTGGGGTAGGGGGGAGGTTTGCACAAAGTCTCAGTGGTTCATCAAAGCCTTGGTAGGCCAAATATCCATTTCTTGCATTTCCATGCACAGTGAGTTGTGTGAGGTATGTGAAGTCCTAAAGAGTTTCATAACAATGTTATGAAGAGTTCAAAGGGGTTGAACACATTCTTGTTGCATGGTTAATCAATCAAAATCCCTTCAAGTGACAAAGATGGATTGCAATAGTCTATTTCTCATGTATGCATAGTTTTCCACCATGAATGAGCACTTACAGGTGCTATGGAGAAGATAAGCACATTCATAGAGGAGCAATGAAGTATCCAAGAGGTTTAACATCTTCTTGGTGTATGATCAATTATATTAGACCCTAAAAATAACACAAGATAGACTGTGTAACTATGTTTTGCAATTGAATTCACAATTGCATCGAGTTGTAGACTTTCATAAGGCTTAGGTAAGAATTGAACACGGGGATACTAAGTGCCATAATATTGGAAGCCTGGATCAAATATCAATGACACATAGGTGATTGCTTGAATTCAATAAGTTAAATTCCATTTCATCAAGATCAATAGTGTGTATTCTTACGTATAAATTCTAATCAATGATCTGCATTGAAGATTTAAGTCAATACGTCAAGATAAATATACGATGCACATTTAATTGTGCAGATGGAGATATAATGGTGAGCACAAATTCAATAGGTCAAAGGATCCTGAGAATGAATGTGATGGTGCTATATGTCACAATCATAGTGAATTGGCAACAAATCAATGGCCTACATTTGATCGTATGTATAGCGAATCAATGACACATATTTGATGATGTAGATCAAAGTTCATTGATGAATATCAACTATGCAGATGGAGATCGATAGTGAAAATAATTTCAACAAGTTAATAAGACCAGATTTCATGTAAGGCCATCATATGGTGTAAGAGTATTAATTGAATGGAAACTAATAGCAAGGTCCATAAAAGACATGCAGGGCTACCAAGTGTCAGAATCTTGGAAGCCCTAATCAAAGATCAATGACCAACATTAAAAATCAAGGCCAGGAGACTCTTAAGGAGATTAATGGAATGAACTTGATTAAATTTTATGGTACATGAGATGAATACACGTGTTCGAGGTGACAATAGTCATATTTTAAAATTAAATAAATAAAATGGTAAAGAGATGCCACATAGATAGACAGGTCAGATCAAAAGATTTTGTGAACCCAAGCATATAAATGTATAAACACAAGATCAAAATATAATTTGGGTTACCAAAGTAAATACTTGAAATTAATATGCCACCATTAAATCTCAGTCAAGACTACATCATAAACCTTGTAGTATGAGGAAAGCACATGCAATAGGTTCAACACAGTCATGGAGGTTTCATGATGAACACCAATCCTATAATGATAGGAATCTCTTTGTGATGGGCTATACAAATGACCTCATCAGGCATATAATGGAAGCCTCCCTCTTAGTGCAATCATGAGATTTATCCCTAGTCAATTCTGGGATGTTCCAAAAGGGCTATATAATGGAGGTTATTTTTTGAGCAAACAATGAGGAGTCATATGCCACTTGTCAGGAGTTTCATGCATTTGAGGGCCATTTATCCTATTATAACTTACATGGTCTATCTCATACTTCATTATCCTACATGTATAACTATTTTCCTCAGCATGACACATGTCCTAGTGACTCTTGGACTTCTCTCTTCTCACTTCTTTCTCAAGTCCTATACGCAATAGCCTTTTGGATCTTATATTCTAATTCCACTCCATGTATGGTGAAGCCCTATTGAAATTACATTTTATTTTTCCTTTGAACAATTAATTCAAGTTTAGTTTTGAGTTCATGAACATTTATCTAAGTGTGAAAAGTGATGTATGGTGATGCAAAGTGATAATCGTTTATCCTTTCTTCCCTTATCCTATCATGTTTATGTAAAAGTTCCTATTCTAGCAAGGCATATGAAGTGTGGTTAAGTGTATGGGTCTATATTTTAAGTGTACAATGAGCTTTAGTGTCTATAACTAGTGTTTTAGAAAAGTAGGTGTTTTAGTCATGGGCCTAGTCATGCACTTATATAGCTATCCACGTTGGATTCAAGATTCTTCCAAATGGGGCACAAGCCTTAACTAATCCTATGGATCTCAACATTTGACACTTGACTACACTTGAATCACTTTACATAAGGTGCAATCCTTATGTTCTCACCCATAGCACAGTGGAGAAAGGACTGGGGTCTATGTTGGGCTAGTTGTGTCATGATACAACTTTATCCTTCAGGGACTTTGGCTAGTATAACAATAGTTATGCATTCATAGGTGAAAGCCTTGGGTTTCTAAGGCTCAATGTTATTTAGATGCTTAAGGGGGAACTGGGTATCTAGATGGGGGACTTAGATGTAGGTATGCACTTAGTCATGGGTATCATTGTGAGACATATGGTCTCACCCATACTTAGAACATTTCCTATGTCAAGCATTAAATTCCTTATGGGTTACATGCATGTCATAGATGAATAGGTTAAAATTCCATGAAATCTCAACATACATATGATAGAATAAAGCATTCAATCCATTAAAGATTTGCACAAAGCTTTGCTCAACATATAAGTTAATAAAAACTAAGCATATGCTTGAGTTAAGATGCTAAAGGCTTAGAGGCTCATAAGTGAGCTTGGGAATTATAATGGGTAGCATCAATGGCATCCTAAACTAACTTCAAACTTTAATGGTGAAAATATAGAATCAATTTACCAGGGCTTCACTACTCCCATTCAACTCTCTCTGCTAATTAGACTCTAAATGTTTTCATAGCAATGGTATGAAGAGTTCAAAGGGGTTGAAAACATTCTTGTTGCAGGATAAATCAAGAAATATGCCTTTAAATGACAAGGATGAAATATAATAGTCTATTTCCCATGTATGCACAATAATCCACCATGAATGAGCACCTACAGGTGCAATGAAGATCATCGTATTCATAGAGAAGTAATGAAGTCTCCAAGAGGTTTAACATCTTCTTGGTGTATGATCAATCAGATTAGACCCTCCAAATAACACAAGATGGATTGTGCAACTATGTTCTACAATTGAATTTATAATTGTATCGAGTTATATACTTTTATAAGTCTTAGGTATGAATTAAATGTGGGGCTACCAAGTGCTATAATCTTAGAAGATCAGATAAAATATTAATGGAATGCCAGTGATCACTCAAATATAATAATTTAAAGTCCCTTAGATCAAGGTCAATGGTGTGTATTATTATGTATAAATTTTGATCGATGATCCGTATTGAAGATTGGGGTCATTAAGTCAAGATAGATCTGTGGTAAATGTTCAATCATGCAGATGGAGATCTAATGGTGAGAATGAAGTCAATAGGTCAAAATATATTGAGAATGAATGCAATGGTGTCATGTGTCATAATCAAGGTGAATTGGCAGCATATCGATGATCTGCATTTGATCGTATGTTTAGCAGATTAATGGTGCACATTTGATCATATAGATCAAAGATCGATGGTGCACATTAATAATGTAAATAGAGACGGATAGTTCAAATTAAGTCAACAAGTAAATAAGCCTATATTTTATGTAAGGCCACTATGTGGTAGTGTTAATTAAATGGAAACTGATAGTAAGGTCCATAGAAGGCACACAAGGCTACCAAGTGTTACAATCTTGATAGCCTTGATCAAAGATCAATGACCAATATTGAAAGTCAATGCTAGGAGACTCCCAAGGAGATTAACAAAGTGAATTTGATCAATTTTTAGAGGACATATGATAAAGACATGTGTTTGAGGTGACAATGGTCATATTTTAAAATTAAATTAACAACATGGCAAAGATATGCCACATAGACAGACATGTCAGATTGAAATATTTTCTAGACCCAAGTACATAAATGTATAAACATGAGATCAAAATATGATTTGGGTTACCAAAGTAAATACTTCAAATTCATATGTCACCATCAAATCCTAGTCAAGACCACCTCATAAACCTTGCAATCCCATGAAAGCACATGCAACAGGTTCGACACAGTCATGGAGGGTTTATGATGAACACCAATCCTAGAATGATAGGAATCTCTTTATGTTGGTCTATACAAATGATCTCATCAATCATATAATGGATGCCTCCCTCTCAGTGCAATCATGATATTTTTTCCCATTAGTGGTGGGATGTTCCAAAAGGGGAAAATGATGGAGGTAATTTTTTGAGAAAATAATGAGGAATCCTACATCACATTTCATGAGTTTCATGCATTTGAGGGTTGTTTATCCTTTTAGACCTTGCATGGTCCATCTCACACTTCATTCTCTTGCATGTATATCTCCTTTTCTTAGCATGACACATGTCTTAGTGACTCTTGGAATTTTATGTTCTCACTTCTCTCTCAAGTCCTATAAGTAGTAGCCTCTTTGGATTTTGTATTATAATTCCACTCCATGTATGGCAAAGCCCTACTGGAATGACATTGTATTTTAACTTTGAATAATTAATGATAGTTTGGTTTTGAGTTTATGAACATTTGTCTAAGTGTGCAAAGTGATGTATGGTGATGCAAAGTGATAATCTTCTATCCTTTCTTCCCTTATTCTCATGTTTATGAAAGAGTTCTTATTATAATAGGTCATATGAAGTATGTGTTGACCAATTCTGCCCACAGGCAAAAATTTTGGTCTTCCTCTTCCCTTGCTATTCGAAAACAATCATTTCCAGGTTACACAGTTCATGCCATGGTTCTTCGAATTGATTCGTTCATCTTCAAGTTCAACCGCCTTGTTTCAAGCTTTGGTTCAGTGGCCTGGTTCTTTGGTTCAGTGGCCTAGTTCTCATTGGTTCTCCATTGATTCATCACTTGAGTTATCAGCCTAATTCATTAGTCAGCTCATTGGCAGGTTTGGCATGAAAATGGTTTATGCTCAGTTGGTCAACAGGCAGTCTAACGTTCAAATGCCCTTTCAAAGGGTAGGTGTTTCAAGGCAAAGGATCGGGTAGGTTCAAATTCATTTAAAGTTCATTTTGTTCAAACTTATAAATCCCCAAATTCCTTCAGACTTTTTTCTCGAAGGAATTCCTTCGGACAAAAAGTTTGAAGGAATTCGAGTGCAGTCCAATACAAAGCAAAGACTAGGTGGACAGAATTCCCGTAGAATTTTTATCCATGGGAAATTGTCCACATAAAAAAGTCTGCAAAAAATACACAAAGCAGTAGAGAGACCCAAAGAAAAGTTTGGGGATACAAAGGGACTCACCAAAGGACCCCGAAGGGCAGGTGCCCTTGCGGGGGACTTCTGGCCAAGTGAAAAGAGACTGTTCCAAAGGCCGAAGGGTCACCTTCCCTTCAGGAAGGTGCCAAGGAAAATGCAAAGGCAGAGAAGTGCCTGAAGAGAAGCCACATGGACCCGATGACCTTTTGACGGGGACGGTGATGTCTCTGAGGATGTCAAAATTAACAGAATAGTTTAGCCATTGATTTTCAAAACATGATGGCCATATGAACGTCAAATTTCATAAAGCGAAATGGCCATTTGTTTTCAACTAAGAGAGAGCTAAGCAAGGGGCTAGAATGCAGCGACCCACTAGAATGTTCGCCCCTAAGGGTCAAATGAGCCAGATGAGACAAAATTGAGAAAAGACAAGAATGACAAGGTGCAAAAGAGATAATGTAGTCCAAGTGGCAAGGGGAAGGTGATTTATTGCCTGATTATTCCCAAATGGAAAAAATAGTAAACGGCATGGCTCGTGTATTTTAAAAGGGGACAAATCTCAATATATTTGCAAAAATGAGGCGCAGTCTGTGTTTCCACTTTAATGATCAAACGCCAAAGTCAAACTCAGTGATTATACAACATGGTTCAAGCAGGCCTCTTCTAGAATGATGACATCGGCAACAATGTTTTCCTCTTTCCAATGAGGGGATGCGATAGGCCACTTGTAAAAGGAGTGCTAAATGGGACTCCTTGCTTCTCATATATATTGAAAACTTGTCATTTTGAAAGGATCTTCCACATTTTACAAGGCGTAGCCCTGCTAAAATTTCCCCCTCAATCGAATAAACATAGTTTTACCTCTTCTTGGATAGATATTCTGTGTATGCCCTGAGTGTTAATTTGTGTCTAGTCATTGTCTTTTGATGCTCTCACAGGTTCAACACCAACACACCAGCTATCTACAAGGTGCCATTTTGTAGCTGACAGGAGAAGAGCTCTTTTTTGGAAGTGTAAAATAGAGGAAGTTACTTATAGTGTGCATTTCACAGCACCTTGGTGAGTCTCTATTTCTATGTTTTCATAAGAACCACCCTACCATTTTCTTGCAGCCTGGTCCTTCTTCCAAGTCTAAAGCGTATGTACGCATTTGTATGGTTTTAAGTGTGAATGTGAGAAGGTTGACTTATTTTGGTGCATTGCCTCTCTAGAGTAGTTTGTATTCCTACAATCTTTCTCCCTTTTCATCCCCCCATTATATATATCTATTTATATGTATGTATTTGCACTTGCTGGAACAAATATGATGCATTAAAGGGAGCTAGCCCTTATCTAGAGACTCTCCCCTCCAGTTTCACCAATCCCATAGGCAAGAGGGGAGTTTCCATGTTGCGAGGAGAAGGTAGGAGCTCAACCTCCTTGCCAAGAGTAAAATTCCTATGTCAATAGTTTTGGCACGCCCGGTGGGACCACAGTTTTACAATGCAGTAAGGTTTCAGGATTGATGCTAGTCCTATTACAACAAATCAAATATTTTTAGCATCTGGCGACTCTGAGTTAAATCTGCTGGTTAAGTAGTCTGGTGCCATCAGAAATCATTTCTTGTATGTATATTTCCTTTGCTCAAAATCATGGGTCTTGTTTTCCTTCATATGAATATAATCAAGCTCTAGATATTTATGCAATCCCTTCAAGTAGCTCTCCTAGTTGCCCTGCAACTATAAAGGAGATGGCACTAGAATTAAAGATTAATAGGCTAGAAGTGTAGTACATATATCAGCATGAGCTGATGCATAATGAGGAGTGCTTGTTTAGGCAAGCATAGGCCTTGCAACCCATGAAAGAGGAGGTAGCAAAATGGATAAATCCATCTATTCAAGGCAGTTAGCCTTGCGCGCCCCCTCCTATCCTGAAGAAAGCCCCCTCTTTTGCACCAAATCCTTTCTATTAGATTGTACTTTCTCACTCCAGCTTATCAAATACATCTGCGCCCAATCTCGTGCACCTGGCTTTCCAACACCAGAAGACATTAGAGCAACCTCCCATGGAGATGAACTTTTTAAATTCCTTAAATCATGAATTTTCCATTGGTAGGAATTATACCACCAGCCAGCATGTCCCTCTTATAAAAACTCCTCCAGTGCTCCAATAGTCTCTTCCTTGCATTCCCCAACCTCCCCAAGTCCTTCAGCATAATGCATAGATTCCGAGTTGGAAGAAGGAATGCTAGGAACCAGCTTTAAGCTTTGGAGAGGACCATGTTGGTGATCTCCAAGAAAGACTCTTTCAGGACAACCTAGCCAAGTAAATTGAAGATTTAGAGACTAGGATGAGACTGATTCTTGAAAGAGAGATAAAATTTTTAGACCTTGTGGAGGAGCCCCAGGACCTTGGAGAAAATAAAGTTACTGCCTGTTCATAGGAGAAAAATTCTAATTCAGAGATCCTGAACTGGGGAGAAACAGTAGAATCATGGGACATAATGGAAGAAGAGCAAGGTTTTTCTCAAAACCTTGAAGAAGCTGACATTGCGCCTACTCATGATAATGCTGACAACCTCCAAGAAAAGCTTTTCCAAGAAGATCTAGCCAAGAGAATTGTGGAGTTAGAATCTAGGAAGAGATTCCTCAGCCAATGTGTGATGGATGGCTCAGACCAAATAGCACATTCTATGTCTGAACACACCCCACCTACACATTTCCAAGAGAGCTATCAGGCCATACCTGATATTGATGAAGTGCTGACCAAATGGAAAGAGGAGAATCATTCAATTCTAGCTCAAGGACTACCTCCTCTTCCACATATTTTCTCCACTCCAACTTTTCTCAAGGAAGAACCTATTATGCAGGAGGCGAGTGAGGAGTAGAAGATCCAATCTGCAGTTCTTCAGGACGCTGTCATGAGCAACAACGAAGGCAGAATCATCATTGATGCTCCTTGTGAAGGCCTTATCAGCAGTGGAAAAGATGCAGGTCTTGCATATATGCAGATGTTCCAGCAATATGAGCAGGAACAAAAGCATGGTGAGTTATCTTCCCTTCTATTTGATGAACTTCCTTGCTATTTTGATGATGAGGTTGACTACACTAAGGAGCCTGAGTTGGAGGAGGATCAGTTTATATTTTTGAAAATCTAGAGATCCTGATCAGCAAGGAGGAAAAGGAGAAGTCTGTCTTCTTGGAGGAATGCCTTGAAGAAGAGAGCATTGAACATAGAGGTGATGTTCGATGGGATGAGCAATCATTTTGTGAGTCCATTTCAGACATCACCATAGTCACCCTTCTTTAAGAAGGCCAAAAGGAAGTAGAGGATGAGTCTGACAGGATTTTTAACGAGGCAGAAGGAAACAAATCAAGCCATGATACATTGCAGAGGGAATGTGTAGATCAAAGGGCTTATAGTGATGAGCCAGTAGCTATTGATTTCTTGGTGTGGAGAACCAATAAAAGGGACCAGCATTCAACAGGCTTCTAAGGACAAGTAGAGTATATATATGTCAGAAGCATGTTTGATTTTGATCCACTCAGATACCAGCCGACTCAGGTGGCAGGTAAGAGGAGCAGGTCACCAACTTTCTTTTTCATTCAGCTATTTGCCTGGCACCATAAGTCTTCTTTCCAAGAAGGGAACTCGAGAAGTTTCCCCTTTGATCCAGGAGGGAGGCGAGAATCCCTGGTTAGCTGTATATAATAGTTTGGTTTTATTTGTTTTTCCCATTTTCCCTAAGTGTAGTTTGCATAGGTAGTGTTTTCAGCCTTGTGTGTTTACCTTTGCATGTGGGGTAAGGCTTCATGTTTGATTCTCGAATCTTTTGGGGCTTTTGTTAACTTTTTCATAGCTACATTTGACTCCGTGCCCAATAGATTTTAAGGCAACTGGTTTCTAAGCATAGCAGGCATGCTTCCCCTGTGAGTCGCCAATTTGTTGACCAATTTTTCCCACAGGGAAATTTTTTGGTCTTCCTCTTCCCTTTCTATTCAAAAACAATCATTTATAGGTTACACAATTCATGCCATGGTTCTTCGGCTTGATTCGTTCATCTTCAAGTTCAACTACCTTGTTTCAAGCTTTGGTTCAGTGGCCTAGTTCTTTGGTTCAGTGGCTTGGTTCTCATTGGTTCTCCATTGATCTGTTACTTGAGTTATCAGCCTAATTCATTATTCAGGTCATTGGCAAGTTTGGTACGTAAATGGTTTATGCTCAGTTGGTCAACATGCAGTCTAATGTCCAAATGCCCTTTCAGAGGGTAGGCATTTCAAGGCAAAGGATCAGGCAGGTTCAAATTCATTTAAAGTTCATTTTGTTCAAACTTATAAAGCCCTGAATTCCTTTAGACTTTTTGCCTAAAAGAATTCCTTCAGACAAAAAGTTTGAAGGATTCGGGTGCAGTCCAATACAAAGCAAAGCCCGAGCAGACAGAATTTCTGTGGACTTTTTGTCCATGAGAAATTGTCCATGGACAAAAGTCTGCAGAAAATACATAAAGCAACGGAGAGACCCAGGGAAAAGTCTGGGGATACAAAGGGACTCACTGAAGGACCCCGAAGGGCAGGCACCCTTGTAGGGGACTTCTGGCCAAGTGCAAAGAGACTGTTCCAAAAGCTAGAGGGTCACCTTCCCTTCGGGAAGGTGTCAAGGAAAATGCAAAGGTAGAGAAGTGTTAGAAGAGAAGCCACATGGACTCAATGACGTTTTGATGGGGATGGTGACGTCCCAGAGGACGTCAAAATTAACAAAATAGTTTAGCTATTGGTTTTCAAAACATGATGGCCACATGAACATCAACTTTCATAAAGTGAAATGTCTGTTTGTTTTCAACTAAGAGAGAGCTAACCAAGGGGCCAAAATGCAGCGAACCAACAGAATGTTCGCCCCAAAGGGCCGAATGAGCCAGATGAGACAAAATTGAGAAAAGACAAGAATGACAAGGTATAGAAGAGACAATGTAGTCCAAGTGGCAAGGGGAAGGTGATTATTACCTGATTATTCCCAAATGGCAAAAATAGTAAACGGCGTTGCTCGTGCATTTTAAAAGGGGACAAATCTCAATCTATTTGTAGAAATGAGGTGCAGTCTGTGTTTCCACTTTAATGATTGAATGCCAAAGTCAAATTTGATGATTATATAGCATGGTTCCAGTAGGCCTCTTCTTGAATGATGACATCGGCAACAGTGTTTTCCTCTTCCCAATGAGGGGATGCAATAGGCCACTTGTAAAAGTAGTGCCAAATGGGCCTCCTTACTTCTCATATATATTGCAAACTTGTCATTTTGAAAGGATCTTCCACATTTTACAAGGCATAGCCCTGCTAAAATTTTCACCTGAATCAAATAAACGCAGTTTTACCTCTTCTTTGATAGATATTCTGTGTATGCCCTGAGTGTTAATTTGTGTCTAGTCATTGTCTTTTGATGCTCTCACAGGTTCAACACCAACACACCAACTATCTACAAGGTGCCATTTTGCAACTGACAGGAGAAGAGCTCTTTTTTGGAAGTGTAGAACAGAGGAAGTTACTTACAGTGTGCATTTCACAGCACCTTGGTGAGTCTCTATTTTTGTGTTTTCATAAGAACCTCCCTACCATTTTCTTGCAGCCTGGAGCTTCTGCCAAGTCTGAAGCGTATGTATGTATTTATCTAGTTTTAAGTGTGAATGTGAGAAGGTCAACTTATTTTGGTGCATCACCTCTCTAGAGTAGTTTGTATTCCTACAATCTTTCTCCCTTTTCATCCCCCCCATTATATATATATATATATATATATATATATATATATATATATATATATATATATATATATATTTTTGCACTTGCTGGAATAAACATGATGCATCAAAGGGATCTAGCCCTTATCTAGAGACTCTCCCCACTAGCTTCGCCAGTCCCACAGGCGAGAGGAGAGTTTCCATGTTGCAAGGAGAATACAAGAGCTCAACCTCCTTGCCAAGGGTGCGATTTCCTATGTCAACAGTATGTTCAAGTGTATAGGTATATCTTTGAAGTGTACAATAAGCCTTAGTGTTTGTAACTAGCCTATGGTTCACTTACTTTGGATAGTCTTCATACATCTCACCTCTATATTGAAATACTCATGTTAGATTCTCTTAAGACTTGGAAGATAGCTTGTATGCCTTGTTTCTTAGTGTAGGAAGTATAATGGTCATATGGAAATCATCTTGGTGTATCATCCCCTTAGAGTAGTTTCATTTCATGCAACTTCTATCCTTTTTCCTCACAAATAATTAACTAGTTTAGGTGATAAACACTTCAAGATACATTGAAGGAGCTAGCCCTTAAACCTAGATGCTCACTTCCACTATAGCTACACCCTTATACCAGGAAGTGTTCTCATGTTGCCCAAATTTGGAAGAGGCTTGAACACCCTCTTCTAGGGTGCAAGATTTGGTGACAATAGGTTCCAAGGAACAACATTATATTACTCTCATATATCAAGAATATATTGTGTAATTGATGTTCAAATCAAGTATACCATTTTTTTATTTGTAAGTGATTTTTTATTTTAATTTGACAATATTAATGTGTGTTGACTTCGAATAGCTACAAATGTGAAAGGTTAAAAAGGGTTGGATGGATCCACTTAACTAAAGATAGATGGAAGTACGTACAAAATAGTCCTTGCAACATGACAATACAAAATGACCCTAACAATAATAAGAAAACTATCACAAAAAGTTGAGAAAGGAATTGCGGGTTTAAAAATGAACTAAAATATCAATATCGCTTGATTTAAACTAAATTAATTATATATAAATATACAAAACATAAATAAATTAACACAACCCACCGTTTATCCAATCCTAACATGATGAAATTACTTATACATAAGAAGCTTCAATTTTTAAATTTCGATGAATTTATACTTGCTTGGCAGATGAATAAGTCGCTATTTAAAGGTCATGGCTCTCATATGACAAGATATTTCCAGAGCCGACCTTTGCGTTGACATAAACATGATCTCTATACACAAATGGCGATATTGACTAAAAGCCTCCAGCTTGCAAACTGAGAAAACTTTGAGGTTTGACAGTCCTATAAAATGCATTAACTGATTGCCTCCCTAGGCATATGCTAATCACGGTACAAACTGACAAAAGTTTGAGTGAGAACATATTATTTTCTTATCTTGATTATAGTTTATAGACGTGATTTGAAATGTTTGTGTGGAAATATTATATCTATGAAAAGTTTGACTTTTGACATAGTCCTGTAAGGTGGGTTGCCTGATTATATGCTTATGAACATCAACGCATTCGTTTGTTATATAAGATCATACCAGGTGCTGCTGCAGTACGCATGATATACTTCTCTTTTTCTTGTGATAATGGCCACTTCGACGATTTACATCTCTAACTACCACGCTTCTCTCTTTGTTGGGAGCAAGATTTCCAAGAATAGGCCTCTCTTATCTTCATCCGCAAATCTTCGCATTTTGTCAGCCATTAACATCTCCTGGCCGAAAGCTTTATCATCAAGCGTTGAATTGTTGGGCACAAAGGAGAAGCGGCATAACACCATTCGCAAGAGTGTTGATCTCCATGTGGTTCCGCCGCGGGCAGAAACTGAAATTCCGCACAAGGCCGAAAGGCAGCTATCTCCCGTTGAGTTGAGGAGATTTGCGAGGCAGTTGGAAGAGGTGTACAGGAACAGCCCCAGCGCCTCCTCAAAAGAGCCCTTAGGCGAAGAGTGGAGAGAGTATCATAGATCGCATAACTGGCAAGGACTTGTGGAGCTGTTAAACCCCAAAGCTGAGAAGGGAGATCGTCAAATACGGAGAATTCACCCAGGCCACCTACGACGCCTTCGACTTCGACTCGCATTCCAAATACTGTGGCAGCTGCAGATACAACCGCCATAAGATGCTGGACAAGGTACATCTGCACAACACAGGCTACAATATCACCAAATATCTCTATGCCATGTCGGACGTTCACATGCCCAAATTCTTCGGGCAGTCCAACTCCATGGATCCCTGGAGCAAGGACTCCAACTGGATGGGCTATGTGGCGATCAGCACGGACGAGGAAGAGGTCAAACGTCTGGGCAGGCGAGACATCGTGATCGCATGGCGCGGAACCGTGACGCAGCTGGAGTGGATGGAGAGTCTGCGCGACATGCTGCACCCCGTCGGAGACCTCGGCTGCCAAGAACACGCTGCCGTCAAGGTGGAACGCGGATTTCTGAGCCTCTACACCTCCAGGAACGACAACACCCGCTACAACAAGCTCAGCGCATCCGAACAAGTCATGCACGAAGTCCGCCGCTTGGTGGCCATGTACACAGAGCGCGGGGAGGAAGTGAGCATTAGCATCTGCGGGCACAGCCTGGGAGGCGCCCTCGCTCTTCTTAACGCCTTCGAAATAGCGGCCAAGGGGGTTAACATTAACCTCTATGGCCCAAACCCTAACCCTAGAATCCCAGTGAGCGTGTTCTCGTTCGGGGCTCCGAGAGTGGGGAACAGAGCTTTCAGAGACAGACTGGGGGAGTTTGGCGTGAAGGTGCTGCGTGTGGTAGCCAAACAGGACATGGTACCAAAGATGCCGGGTATTATCTTCAACGAAGGAATGGAGAAATATGAACAAATAATTGGGCCGTTGTTGGAAACTCTTCCGTGGAGTTACAAACACGTAGGTGTGGAATTGGCATTGGATCATAAGAAATCTCCCTATCTAAAGAAGAACTCTGATCCAGTGGGGTGCCACAATCTGGAGGGTTACTTGCATTTGTTAGATGGACACGAAAGCTCGTCTGCACCGTTCCGCGGCAAAGCCAGACGGGATGTGGCGTTGGTTAACAAAGGTGCGGACATGCTGCCGAAAGAGCTGATGGTGCCGGCCAATTGGTATCAACTGGAAAACAAAGGACTGGTCCGCAACGGCTACGGAAGGTGGGTCCAGCCTCACCGAGATGCTGATGACGTGCCCTCTTCTCAGCACGTGGAGCTCTCCTCGCCCTTCGATCTTTGACATTTATTTAGCATTCATGTTCCTCTGTTTGGTCTCATAAACGATTTCATGTTCAACTAAGATCAATCATTCATTCATTATGAAGCTTATATTTAATGTTTTTATTATTTAATAAGTAAATGGAATTTCAATTAAATTATAATGTAAATGTAAGTTGGTTAGTTTTTATTTTAATAATGTAAATTTTATAATAAAAATTATTATAGTTTATTTTGTTTATGAATTTGTAATATCAATGTATTATAATTATGAATGTTAAGTAAGGAGCAATAAAAATATTAGTGAATACATGTTCAATCTTGTATATTATAATATTTAAATAAATAGTTTTAAGTCTATCTTTATAAACATAAAATATAAAATATTTAAAGATAAATTAAAATTAGATGAATATGTTTTTGATATTAATGATTCTATTTTGAGATACAAATTCTCAAACTTATATATTATAATATTTTAATAAATAATTTTAATTCTATTCTTATAACTATAAAATATGGAAGATTTAAAAATGAATTAAAATTAGAAGAAAAAATATGGAACATTTTTATAACCAACTTCCACCTAAGTAAAATTGATATTCCGTCATTTTAATTAGAAAAATATAAAATAGAAGATAATATATTAATTAAAAATAATTTCAGCATTGCCCTATGCACACAATGTTAATATATTCACCATAGAAGCAAGAATACTATTAAATTATGCAATTATAAAGAGTTGAATATATTGATATTTTAGAGAATTTAATTAATAAAATTTGTAATATTTTTATCTGTAAAATTTTTATGATATAATTTAATAATTGTTTTGGTTAGAATATAGTTGTTGAAATTTGAAATTTGAATTAATGAATTATTTTTATTATATTATAGAGAATTGAATTATTTAAATTAATAATTTTATATTGAAATGAAAATACTCATCTAATTATTTATATATAAGTTATAAATATTGAAATTAGCATGATTAATATGAGTCATAAAGTTAAAGGATTTGAAGGAATAATTAAAAAAATTACACATGTATTGACGATTTCTCAATTTTAATTCTATTTTTTTAGTCATAAAATGAGGAGCATTTAATGTTGCATTATTATAAGAGACATACGTTAACATTATATTCAATTTAAAAGAATATACCCAAATAACACATATGAAATATTCCAAAATTAAAATATCAAATATTAGGTAAAAAAATATAATTGTTAATGTAATGTGTATTACAAGCATTTTGATTGGTTGAAAGAAAAATAATTAATTGAAAATTGAATGCTGCAGGGATTAATAATCCCACTTAATTTTCTAAAATAAAAGCAATAAATGATAAAAATAAAGTTTAAAAAAGTATCTTAATTTTTAGGACACAATTGTTAAAGTGTAACAATAAATATAAGGGTTTTGAGGTATGACAATAAGAACCCTAAAAATTTGTGTCATAACATACAATTAAAAAAAAAAAAAAAAAAAAACACTCTTATAAATGTAATAATTCTTTAGCCAAACAAACCAATATAATGTAATGTGTCACTAACATAAACTTTAGTGTTACAATGAATGCTCTCTAAATACTCAAGTTTGATTGATCTCTAGAGCATGCTTGTAAATTATTAATAGACTATTTTGATAATAAATATTAGATACTCTTTCAAATTATCTTTAGATACCTAAATGAACAAAGATGTTTATTTATTTTTTAATATCATGGCCATGAGGTGAAGGGTTAGAGACCGATTGGGCCTGCCACTATAATCCTAATCCATGCAAATGCACTACTCTATGTTGAACAGATAAATTGAGACTAGAATCTATTACTACCAGGTCTGGGGAAATTTAATGCAACCTTATCCACTAATTGGGCAAGTCCCCATGGGCTAGATGCTTGTGTATTTGTAAATGACTTGAATTTAGATTAAAATGCTTTTGGCTCCCAAATAGACATCAAAAAGTAAAAAAAGTAGTCAAAATAAGACTATAAATGCCTGCAACTTCCCAATTGACCCAAAAAACCACACCCCATAAACATATTGAGTTGACATGTATTTAGGTCATTCTTCTTACACATAAAATTCTTGATACTAATTTTGGTCCCATATAGTGATTTATCTTATGTATGTCATTAAAATCATTCATTATGAAGGAGGAAGGAATTGGAACTCTTAAATAACACTTTTGTTTGTACATATTTAAAATTTTATGTACATATGCAACTTACATATAAATGGATTTCAATTAAATTAGAACATAAATATTCATAATTAATTTTACAAATAAGAGAAATAGATGATGAAAGGAGGGTTTAGAAAATTGTTTTCATTTTTTAGAGATTTGAAGGTAGTTGTTAAAGTATGACAACAAAAATTAATGATTTATGGTAGAACAAAGAAAACATAAAAAAATCATGTGAATGGAAGCTCTTATCAAAACCTCAAGTTT